>CM035203.1:607603-620103 GCA_020233015.1 Callinectes sapidus | reverse complement strand
AATGATTAGTAAGGAATCTTATCTCATACAAAACAATTGTTCCTGAAAATGTATTCACCATGGTGTTTGCTGCTGAATATTAAGACCTTTTTGTTTCAACAGTTTATTGATTTCCATTTCAAATTCTTAGGCCTAAAGTAAGAATGGAGTTGTGAATCCTGAACTAGCATGATGTGATTCCCTTACCTCAAGCTGAAGCCTCAACTGCTGTACCTCATCAGCGTGATTCTGATCTTCTGTGTCACTGTTCTTTTCTTTGCTTTCTTTGTTTTTTACATTTGTTGTCATGATCATTTCCAGCTGGTGTAGGTTTTCCTCGGCTTCTCTGAGCTTTTCCATATCCTGCAAGGTGAAAGAGTTATAATAATGACAATAAATATAATATGCAATAAGGAACAATAATAATAATCATTATCATAATAATAACAATAATAATAATAATAATAATAATAATAATAATAATAATAATAATAATAATAGTAATTAGTGATGAAGACCTCATGCCTAATTGAGTTCTGGTAGCAGGGTATGTGTTGCCAGTGTAAGTTATGTCCACAGAATCTAAGTAGTACATCACCTTGCCTATAAATGATGACTATGATGATGATAAAGTAAAATTTTAAAAATCTGACAAGCTGACCTTTAACATCTCGCTGAGCTGTCCTTCATACTCCCGGTTACGTTGATAGGCCTTGAAGCAGCCGATGAGAGCCAAGGTGAGCAGAGACACCAGAACCAGATCCTTGAGGTGGCTTCCTGTGTCTGTTGGAGTCACACATGTATACCATTAACCACTGAATGATGCAGTATTCTTGCTTGACACAACTATTATGGATGACTAGACATTGTTACAATGCAATTTTTTGTCACTCATTTATTCCTTTATAAAAGTCTGACTGTTACATTTTGTGTGAGTTACTATGGCACTCTCAATAAAGTATATAAATGTCATAAAAACTCTAAAGTTGACAGGTTTTTTTTATAATACTACTTGACACATACTTGCAAAATTACATTTCTTAACACAAAGTACAACACATAAGTGTAGAGAAAACCTTATTTTGTTCATCAGCTATTTCTATGTTGAGAGCCAAACTGGAAGCCTACGGTAACTCAAGCATTAACTTGCTTAGCACTGGATGTAAGAGTTAGAGTCTTTGGCTCACAGCCAGAAGCACCTGGATATGAATCCTGGGTCAGGATGAAACAATACAGACTTGCCTCCTTTAACACTTCAACCTCAATTCAAATGGTAGAAAAGAGGAGGGCTAACAGTTCTATTTTGACAGGAGCAGAAGGCTAGCAATGCAGCCTTTATGTATGTGTGTCTGGTCCTGCAAGAATAAAAAAGACCCACTACACTGTCTTTGTGTGTGTGTGTGTGTGTGTGTGTGTGTGTGTGTGTGTGTGTGTGTGTGTGTGTGTGTGTGTGTGTGCGTGCATGTATTTACCTAGTTGCAACACATAGGAAAAGAGTTATGTTCATGCTGTCCTGTCTCCATATCTATGAAAATCCAACATTTCTTTCAACTTATGAATTGCTCTTGCTTTAATGACTCTCTTATCTACACCATTCCACAACTCTACACATCTTCGTGGAAAGCTGAACTTCTTGATATCTCTCCTGCAGTAATCCTTTCTTAATTTCTTTCCATGACCTCTTGTGTCACTGGTGTCTCAAATTAGTAAGTCTTCTCTATATAATTTTTCCAGTCCACTCATTGCTCTGTACACTGTGACTAAATCTCCTTTTTCTCTTCTGTTTTGAAGTTGTAAGACATTTCTTCATATGACAGTTCACTTAAACGTAGGGAAACTCTGTTGCTTCCCTCTGTATTCTTTCTAGTTTCCTTATGTGTTTCTTTTTGTTTGGTGACCATACTATAGCTACATATTCTTATTATGGGTGTATTAGAGTTGTTATTAGCTCTTTTTATCATATCTTCATCTATGTAAGTGAATGCCACCTTTATATTTTCTCAAAAGTTCATGGACGTTTCCTGAAATTCCATTTATGTGCTTTTCTGGCAACAAGTTACCCACAATGGTTACTCCCAGGTCTTTTTCTTCAGTCTTCTTTTTTTATTTCTTCATTCCTTATTGAATAAGCTCCTTTCAGCCTTCTTTTATTAATTTCAAATTTCAGTTTGCTGAACTTTTTGTATCAAATTCCATTTCCCATGTGTGTGATCATTCCACCATTTTGTCTAAGTCTTGTTGTAGCACCTTACAATTTTTTTTCTATTCATCCTTCACATTAATTTAGAGTCATCTGCAAGCAAATTTTCTGGTATATCGTTCATCCACCTGCAACTCTTTACAAGTAACATCACTACTCCTCCTTTTTATTGTTTCTCTATTCCTCTTCCATATATTATATCTATTCCCCCCAAAGTCCAATGCTTCAAGTCCTCCATACAATTTTGTCCCAATTAATCTCATAATATCAAGCTTGTTGTCTCTTAATAATCTTTCATCTCTATTATTGCTGTTACAATATAATTTACATTTGTGCCTGTGTGTGTGCTGTTCACCCAGCCAGCCTTTCTAATACAGAAACAGCTCAAAGCTCATACTGAATGATCTTTGGGATAGTGAGACCACAACCTGCTGAGCTACATCCTGTACTGTACCTTCTTGCTGCTACGTAAACAAGGGCTACACACATTAAGAAGCTCGCCCATTTGCTTTGCCACACCTAGAACCCAAACCCAAGCCTTCTCAGCTGTGAAATGAGCATGCTACCACTGTGTGTGTGTGTGTGTGTGTGTGTGTGTGTGTGTGTGTGTGTGTGTGTGTGTGTGCTTGTGCTTGTGTGTGTGCATGTGTGTGCGTATGTGTGTGTGTTTGTGTGTATTCACTGTCGCTGTTGCCTGCTGGTCACCCAGCCAGCCTTTCCCTATGGAGCGAGCTGAGAGCTCATAGACCGATCTTCGGGTAGGGCTGAAACCACATCACACATTACACACTGGGACAACGAAACCACAACCCCTTGAGTTACATCCTATACCTACTTGCTGCTGGGTGAACAGGGGCTAGATACACATTAAGAGGTTTACCCATTTGCCTTGCCATGCCCAGGACTCGAACCCAGGCCTCTTGGTTTTGAGCTGAGAGTGCTAACCACTACACTACGCAGTGTGTCCTTAAAACACTGTGTGTGTGTGTGAGAGTGTGTGTGCTTGTGTGTGTGCATGTGTGTGTGTGTGTGTGCATTTAACTAATTGTATTATATAGGGTTCAAGCAGGGCTCATAGTGTCTTGTTTTCATATCTCCATTCACCCAACATTTCCTTAAAATTATGTATGTTGATTGCTGAAACAAGCTCTTCATTAAATCTATAACAAATATCCACAGTTGTATGTGGAAAACTTTCATTTCTAATATCCTTTAGACATCGATTCTTCCTGATCTTTGAATGTCCTCTCATCTTCTTGATTTCTTCACTCACCACCACCAGGTCCTGCTTGTCCAACTTTTTAGTGTCATTTATTATCTTCTATGTATAATGTTATTAGATCTCCTCTTTCCCTTCTATCATGTAAGTTTTACAGACCCATTTATTATCATATTATCATCCTTATCCATATGAAAAACCACCTAATATTGGTTAACATCCTGTACATGGTCCAAATAGTTAGCTTATGTACCCTTCTGGGCTCAGTATATTTTGTATGACCACTCCTAAGTCTTTTCCTCCCTGCTCTTCAATACGACTTGTATTTTGTAATCTTATTCTGGGATTGTTTTGCCTCTTTGTAGCTCCATCACATGGCATTTTTTAGCAATGAATTCCAATTTCAACTTTTACTCTTTGTAACTCCCTACAGTCATCCTATCTCTTAATAACTTTCAACAATTTAGCATCATCTGCAAACAAGTTCATGTAGCTGGTCACATCACATTGTATATCATTTACATATATCTGAAACATTACGGGTGCTAATACTGAGCCCTGTAGTACTCCACTCGTTACCTTACTCCAGCTTTAAACTGTGTCCCTGATTACAGTTCTCATTTTCCTATCCTTCAAGTAATTTGCATCCACTCTAATATTTTCCCTCTAAGCCCATCTATGTGTTCCAACTTTCAGAAGAATTTTTTCTGTGGAACCTTGTCAAATGCCATTTTTGATGTCCAGGTACACAGCATCCACCCATTCATCTCTGTTTTTAACTCCTATTACTCTTGTATAAAAACTTGGCAGGTTCATAATGCATGATTTTCCTTGTCTGAAACCAAATTGTCTGTTTGATATCATTTCATTCTCCTCAAAATATCCTCCCACTTCTCTCACAGATTTTACCAACAACACTTGTTAATGACACAGGTCTATAATTCAGTGGCTCAGTCTTCTTTCCTCCTTTGTAAATAGGTACTACTATATTAGCTCTCTTCCACTTTTGTGGCACCCTCCCCTCTTCTATTGAGCTATGAACCACTTCTTCAATTGGCTAAATCTGGCCTCACAACCTAACTTCCCAACAGTCTGTCGACCTTCTGTTTCTGCATCACAGCTTCTTGGAATCCATCATGTGCCACTGCCATGTTTGGTTCTGTAAAAGCCTCCTGCTCTGTGAATATAGATTTAAATCTCCCATTCATAATTTCACTTAACTCTTGTGCTGTTTTGTATATTTTTCTCTTTCTACTATCTTATCTATGATCTTCTTTTACTTTGTCTTTCCATTAATATATTTATAGAAGAACTTGGGTTCATTTTCAAACTTTATAGCCACATCCCTTTTAAAACTTCTGTCCTCTCTTCTTATTCTGATATATTCATTTCCTGCTTCCTTATATTAATCTGTGTTGTTTTAATTTCTCTGCTTCTTTAGTTTCCTCCAAACTATGTCCTTTGCCTTTTTAGCTTATGCACATCTGGCATTGTGCCATTTGTGTTTGCTACTCCTTATTTTGTATATTGGAACATACTTTTGCATACCTTCATTATACTCATTTGGGAATGTTTGATATTTCTCCTCTACCATTTTATCATTCATAATCTCCCTCCAGTCTATACTTCCAGAATATTTCCTTACACCTTCAAAATTGGTTCTTGCATAATTTAATCTTCTATTTTTATAATCCTCTACTCTTAGGATTTTCCATTCTTGTAATTCTACTTCCATCAAGTCACTTCTCCCCAATGGGCTGAAGTATTTAATGACAGGATGGCATTTTGTTTTCCTAGTGAACACCAGATCTATCATTGATGGTTCTTCCTCTCCTCTATGCCTTGTGAATTCTTCCGACAATTAATCTATGTATTGTGTTCTCCATGGCTAATTGCAACACACCTTTACTCCACAATCCTGCCTTTCTATTTCCTTCCAATTTACACCTTTGCAGTTAAAATCTCCCACTAGTAGTACCTTCTTGTCTTTCCTAATCATATTATCTAGGCATTTCAACACCTCTTTCTGTATCATTTTATGTTCTCCCAACATTTTGTTAGCATAAACATTAGTATGATTTTCCTACTTTCCTCTTCACTGGTTCTAATTGTTATCCCTACGACTTCTGCCACACCATCTCCATTTTGCTCTCCCTCTACACTAATGTCCTTTTGAACCATTATTAGTACTCTTCTTTCTCCTTTTCCCTTTCTATCTCTCTTCCAATTCTTACATCCCTCTTCCTGGATTTATCAACTTTGAAATAATCCCTTATTTTCAGTATTTTGGATATTAACCCATCCACATTTGTATATGTCGCTCTTAATCTGCTGTTCCTCCCATCACTTGTACCTCTTCTGTTTGCTGTTGAGTTTCCTCTGCTTCTTCTCCACTTCCTTAGTCTCATATCAAATACCCCCCCTAATAAAACTTCCTCTTCTTAGTCTCTGTCCTCTTCAAGTTCCTTTTTCTCCTTAGCCATTTATCTAAGTTCTTTCTCTTTCTTTCTTTCCTCCAGGTTTATAACTCTCTTGATCCATATGTCTTTATATTCCAAACTTTTGGCTAGCCTATCAGCACTTGCTGTAATATCTTCCACTGCCAATTGTGATCTCATTCTCACTTTCATCGGTCTTGTACTTCCTTCACTATATTTTCCAATTCCATGTGTTTCTTCTATTTTGTGCTCTAAATCTTGGATCTTTTACATAACTTTCCTTGCTAATTCTCTCTCCTCTCTCTTTCTCTCATATTTGTAAGGATTTTTTTTTACCTGTAGTCCATAGATTACCAAACATTTTTTCCTATCCACCATACCACATATTAGGTCATCTTTTTCTTTAATAACCTATATCACTGTTGAATAGTAGTAAGACAAATGAAGGTAAAGATGGTAAGGAAAACCTGGGCCGGATCAGGGACACTCTTTACTCTTACGTTTCAACAGAATGTCTTCCCCTGAGGAAGACATTCTGTCGAAACGCAAGAGTAAAGAATGTCCCTGACCCAGCTCAGGTTTTCCTTACCATCTTTACACTGTATATCATTGTTCTTTGTCTTGTCCTGTATGTGTGTGTGTGTGTGTGTGTGTGTGTGTGTGTGTGTTGCAGGGGATCAGAAAGTCTATACCATATTTTGAGGAATACACTCAAGAAGAGGAAAAAATAGTATTTGTAATCCATAAACACAACAATGTCTAGGTGTCCTTGTATTGGTATATCTGATCCTCAAAATGTATATAGCAGTTTGTTTTTTATATTATACTATTAAAATTTTCTTTGTTGATATACATATACATATGAGATTAACAATGAAAACTATGACCTCAAATATTTTGTTTTGGCAAGGAACTGACATGACATAAAATAGTATAATTACAGTAATCACAAATTACTCTTACAATGACTAGAACTATGTACAATACACTACATTAAATAAGTCTATCAGTCTTTATAGGTATTTCCATTATCTTAACATATTATGTCAAAATGTACGACTAGCAATACTATGTAAAAAATATATCAATATTCATGTGTACCTACTAGTGCTGTACATACTTATACAAAATATACTGGTGTGTCTAGCATCACACACTACACTAGGTCAAGTATTGTAAGTATTTGCAAGTTCCCTCACCATGATTATTGCTTTGAGGTTGCACTGTACTTGTTCCATGCACTGGCATTGTTAATGTCAGCAGTGAGTATGGGTGCCATCAAAAGAAATAAAAACAAGTTTCACACATTCATGTGTACACACACACACACACACACACACACACACACACACACACACACACACACACACGCACACACACACACACAGATTAATTTTCAAAGACATTTTTATATGTGAAGTATAATATCTGAGAACACAATAATAAAACCTTATAAATATAGTTTCTTTGCCAAACTACAGGAGTGCCTATGAACAGTGTACACACTCTTAGAAGCTTTTTAACAAGACATTGAGAAGCAGTACAATCCACACAACAATGCATCCAGAGTATTTCAGCCATACAAATAAAAATATGCAATGATAATACACAATTGCGATGATTCCAACACACGCTTCTCACAGACATGCCTAATTGAAAACACCCAATTTCCATTTGTATCTTTAAAATGCAAATGAAGTGATACAGAGGAGAAGCACTTGCTTGAAGACATGTTTCCCCAAGTCATCCAATATGTAGCGGTATGGCAAAGTAGTGATCATCATTACAAATGTCAACCAACTACACATATGGCAGGTTGTTGTAAACAAAATTATTATTTGTAAAGAATCCTCTCCTTTGTATTACGTTATAATGTTTTTAATCTTTTGAACACTTGCATTGTGATAGGACATTGGAATTCTGGCAAACATGTTCAATATCTATTAGATTTTATACTATATTCCATTAAAGGTTTTATGGAAAAGAAGTAGAATAGGAATGATGGTGTTTCAGTGGCAATCATAGAAACCAAAATTGCCAGCCTGGTTTGCCATCCTGCCAGGTTGGTTTACCACATCATTGCATCGGTACAGCAGCAGAAGAGGTCACTTTACTGGAGAATTTTCCTCCTCTGTTTCCCATGTTGCTTTTATATATTATTTCAAGTGTAATTTGGAAAGTGGGAGAATTTCAACATCTTCACAAGCAAGCACAAATACATTCCCCTCCATTTACAAGTTGTCATTTAAATTATACTTACCATGAATCATGAAGACATCAGCCATATGCAAGAAGAAAAATCTGAATGTTTAAATAATTTCCATAAAACTCGTACACTGCTTAGGCACCAGTCTTGGTAACTCAGTTATTATACTTCTCTGGTGTAAAAAAACAAATTCACCAAAACTGTTAAGCAAGAAAGAAAGAAAAAAAAAAAAAAAAAAAAAAAAAAAAAAAAAAAAAAAAAAAAAAAAAAAAAAAAAAAAAAAAAAAAAAAAAAAAAAAAAAAAAAAAAAACATTCACATCCCAAATCAGCTTCACTGAATATTATGAACATGTAAAGGAAAGTAAAGATAAGAGCTAAATATATCAACAGTGGCAAAATCATATGTAAATAAAAAAACAATCAAGTGTGAGAAAATGTCGTGCCATGCTTTTACTTTGGCAACAGAATCTAATACAACAAAAGTTTCATTCAGACTAGAAAAGTAAAGAAAATTAAAACTATGGGTTTTTCATATTTTGAGGGATGATAATGAATTCTAAGTGGACAAAAGTTGTCACCATAATTACCAATATGATCTCGATAACCTTACACTATTTTCAAAACTTCAACAAAATGAAAATGGCTTTGCATATGAAAAACCCATTCAAAATTTAACAATTCCAGGTAGCAAAAATTAAAACCAAACTCTTTGCAAACACAGTCCAACTTATTGGAACAAGTGCTAACCTTTGGGAGGACCAAACAGAACTACATCCATGGCTTTGATAGTTATCTTGGATCGATGCTTAGGGTCTTTGATGCCAAGAACCTTGGTCAAGAATTGCTCATTGTTGGCAGCAAGTCTGAAAAATAATCCAGTCATTAATTGACAACAATTTTTGTCAAGCTACATAGGAGTGAGAGTATCTGTGATGTTAGTACATTGTGTTGTAGATATGTAATACAGTTCTACAGCATGGCAATTCATTTTTCTTCTGAAAAATTATTTATTTGCTAGATCAACTCAATATCATGGGTGACTAACAAAAATTAATAAGAAAGTAGATATCTAGTCTAATGATTTGATGTAAATTAGACAAAATGGGATTGAATCATGAAAAAGTATAATCCAATCTAAGTTTGAGTTTTTGATCTCTGGTCTCCTGCCAAAGTGTGTTGTGAGGAGAACAGTTTGTTTTCTACAGGAACAACATGCTATCAGCCTCAAAACTATCAGGAAAACAGCAAAGACACTGTAAGCAACTACAAACTATTACATCGCCTTTATTAAAGAATGTTATAGTCTTATTCCAAAATCCTCTATAGTATATGGGGCACACCTTTTTCCAAACTGTTTTTTGTCCTATGAAAAATACATTTATCCACAGAATTGAAGATTATGAGACCATAAAGATTATAGTGTGCCTCAGTTACATTTAAATCAAGCATGCATCTATCCATTCCAAGTAACGGATATGACGTCCAATATTCAACTAACACAAACACAGGACGTACTTGACACTTTCCAGGGGAAGGGGGAAAAGAAAAAAAAGTAAAAAAAAAGAAAAAAAGAAAAAGAAAACAACGTTGGGTGCAATACCACGCACAAAAGCCATCACACAAAACATTATGTGGGCTTGTAACTCTGGCAGGTTAGAACTGCAAATCATATAAAAAAGCAGTAATTAAAAGAAGGAAAAAAAAGGAAAACACTGAATTCACTGATGCATTTCTGAGTTCACCTTTCTTTTGTATACCTTGAATTTCTTCTTTTGGATGTGGGAGTTATCACGCTGAGAACTGTACTGCAGAGGCGGAAGAAAGGCAGAACAACTAAATTGATGCGAACAAATTGGAGTAGCTTACATAGTGTTTGCAAGATACTATTTGATATCTCTGCCTTTCACAGCATGAAGATACAAGGGTAAAGACACTTGATACTGAATGGATTGATGATGCATGCCTGTTAATTCTAGCCAATAAAAATACAAAAGTTCACATCAATGTAAGCTGATACTAAATTTGTTCCCTCTTAAAATTACAAGCTCTGTAACTTAATTATACCTCAGATATTGATATAAAATTTGAATGAACTGATACATGATGGGTGGTATGACAACTTTCTGTTCCTTCATAAGAGCTTCAAAAAGGCATTACTGGAGTTATGGACAAAATACTGAGCACAAGTAAAAGTGTAGTACTCACTCAAGAAGCAATCAAGCTCACCACTAGAAATATCATGTGGTAGCACTGATTATGCTGATAGCAGCAGGTATACATACTATGAAAATAAAAGACAAACGACTAAAGGTTACAAAACTAAACAATAGATTCTTTACTGACCTTGGCAGGCTGGAGCCATTGACAGCATTCTCATAAAAGTTCTGTGCATACTGCTTGAGCTCCACAGACTCTGCCAGCCATGCCACAGTCTGGTCCACAGTCCAGTTGTGAACCTGCACAAGCAATATCATATAACAATTACTTATATATAAGATAGTAGTAGTTACTCTAGAGTTCCAAAGTTATAAGGTAGTATTAGAAATGAGTCTCTACTCCTTCTTGTCCATGCTGGTCATCCTCTCTCTCTCTCTCTCTCTCTCTCTCTCTCTCTCTCTCTCTCTCTCTCTCTCTCTCTCTCTCTCTCTCTCTCTTTCAAAAAGCTACAACAGTCAACAGATAAATTTCTTCCAATTTAATATAACATCTCAGTCAAACTGTTACAATTAAACATTACAATGATACAAATATCATGATGACATTAGGAATGCAAAATATGAGAAGACTCACCTCAGACTTTTTCCAGATGTACCACAATTCACGAACTGATATGTACTCATCATTGTTATAGTGGAAGACTTTCTGTCGCTTCTCGTAGCCCTTAGCATACTGGAGCTCTTCCTTCAGGAACTGAGAATAGAAAAATATCAAGGATCAAAGACTTGAAAAACACACATCATCAGAACATCAAGCTGGTATGTTACTAGAAGGCTGCCATATGAAATTTCATGACAAAAGTATACTTCTATCTATCAACTTATTTGGACCATGACAAGTCAATACATACCTAATATAAAAATTACAATCCATCAGCCCAACATATTACAAGGGCTTTGGGCAGTGAAATAATGGTGATGGAGAGAAATGGTAATGAAAGTGACTGAACAGTTGGATGCTAGACAATTTCCATTGATAAAAAGTAAACTATACGGTGATGGTGGCAAAAATAACTAGAAAAAAATAGCAAAACTAGTATTTATCATTACTATAGTAAGTTAGAAACAACACAGCTAAGGTTGGGCATTCAATTGTGTCTGTGTGGAAGAAAATGAAATGCTAAGGCCATCAGTTGGTTGAAATAATAACAATAAAATTATAATAATAATGATAATAATAATAATAATAATAATAATAATAATAATAATAATAATAATAGTAATAATTATTATTATTATTACTATCATTATTATTATTATTATTATTATTATTATTATTATTATTATTATTATTATTATTATTATTATTATTATTATTACTCTTATTATTATTATTATTATTATTATTATTATTATTATTATTATTATTATTATTATTATTATTATTATTATTATTATTATTATTATTATTATTATTATTATTATTATTATTATTATTATTATTATTGTTATTATTATTACTATTGTTATTACTACTATAATTATTATTACTATTATTATTATCAATACTTTTCTTCTTCTTCTCATTATTATTATTATTATTATTATTATTATTATTATTATTATTATTATTATTATTATTATTATTATTGTTTTTTATCATTACTATTATTATAATTATCATTATTATTGTTTTCATTATTATTATCTTTTTTTTATTTTTTACTATTATTCTTATCATATTTTCTTTGTTGTTGCTATTGTTATTGTTGTTGTTGTTATTGATGTTGTTGTGTTTGATGTTGTTGTTTTGGTGGTGGTGGTGGTGGTGGTGGTGGTGGTGGTGGTATTGGTGGTAATATCCTCTGTGGTGATCGTCTTTGTTCACACTGTAGCTTTCCGTGATTTCAGTGTTGCGTCAGCCTGCGGCGAGTGTATACGTACAGCTCATTGTCCTTCAACAAAAACACAAATATTGAAATATTACGAGGAACAAAAACGTTAAATGGAATTATTTGCGGATGCACACCGATTCAATTATACATACATACATACGTACGTACATAACACACATACATTCATAACACACATGCTACATACATAAATACATTACCGGTAACAGACACGTTATACAAAGAACAAAAACAGTCATATCCGGTGACACACAATCTATTACTGGACATTCAATTATTGCCTATAACGCGTTCCCGTGTGAACTTGTTTGAACACTTTGTTATGTTTAGCCGTGTTTAGACTGCTGCTGCTGCCTATGTGTGTCGCTAATGTAACACACACACACAC
>CM035203.1:476285-494432 GCA_020233015.1 Callinectes sapidus | reverse complement strand
TCTCTCTCTCTCTCTCTCTCTCTCTCTCTCTCTCTCTCTCTCTCTCTCTCTCTCTCTCTCTCTCTCTCTCTCTCTCTCTCTCTCTCTCTCGGCTTAAGATGTTTAAATGAACGTATGTACCCAAGCAAATATAATAAAAAGGCGATCAACACGAAATAATATAATGTGTGTTTTGATAACTTTCCTCAACATATAAAAATAAACGAATGCCAAGAAAGGAGGATAAAAAATAGGGCATCGATACAACCAATAAATAAATAAATAAATAAATAAATAAATAAATAAATAAACATCCCAAAAACAAAAGACGACCAACACAATAAAATACAATAAAAAAGGCATTCCTACTTGATAAAAGCAAACAATAACACACACACACAAAAAAAATTAAAAAAATAAAATAAATAAACAAGAAACGATCAACACCACACACCAACCCTACAAAACCACTCCCAGTCCACCTCCACACGCCGGTAGTAATGGCGGTGGTGGTGGTGGTAGTAGTGGTGGTGTCTGTGACCGTCCCAAGCAGCAAGACTAAACACCTCGCTTCAAGGCTGTAAGGGGAGACAGTCTTACCCAGCGGGACTCCCCCACCACCACCTTCCCCAGCCTCCCTCCCCACACTCCCAAGCCGCAGGGAAAAAGAACAGAGGGGAAAAAAGAGAGGGGAAATCTAGTTAACGAAGAGCGCCTGCCAGTCACGCTACCACAGAGAGAAAGGAGGAAGGGAAGGGGTACAGATGGAGAGGAGGAAGAGGAGACGGAAGGGAAAAGAATGAATCAAATGTGTCTGAAGGATGGATTATGAAGGATTGAGAGAGAGAGAGAGAGAGAGAGAGAGAGAGAGAGAGAGAGAGAGAGAGAGAGAGAGAGAGAGAGAGAGAGAGAGAGAGAGAGAGAGAGAGAGAGAAATAATCAATAACCCTATAAATCCATAATTGAACAAAATACCATTAAAATCAAAGGAGAAAAAACAAATTAAACGTAAAAACCCAATCAAATCAACCCACGAAGGAAACAAACCTCACTTTCCGAACCACATCTCAACTTGTGTGTGTGTGTGTGTGTGTGTGTGTGTGACTTGCGTTGCGTCACTCACACTCACACACACACGCACGCACACACAGCACCACCACCACCACAATCATGACCAATTTTCACTTTCACTCCTTCAAGATACAGCAACGATAACTCCCTCTATCTTCCATCCTGCCTTTATCTCGTCTTTTAAATGCAACGTTTGATTTCCACGCTTGGAGAGACACAATAACTCGCCTTGGGGAGGGAGGGAGGGAAGGAAGGAAGGAAGGAAGGAAGGGAGAGAAATATGGAAGGAAGAAATAAGAGATGAATGAAAGAACGAAAGAAAGAAAAGAAAAACGATAGAAGGAAGGAGAGAGAGAGAGAGAGAGAGAGAGAGAGAGAGAGAGAGAGAGAGAGAGAGAGAGAGAGAGAGAGAGAGAGAGAGAGAGGGGGTGGGGGGTTACGATATAATATGAAGGATACAGGTTCGCCAACTCTGCTCAGATGAGTTGACAAAAACCAGGTTAAGTTTACCAAGACGTCAATGTTTAGGCCAAAAGTCACAGGTGTTACAAAGATACACGCCACTAATTAACTTGGCACAGGTGGTACAGGTGACTCTTACAACACATGGGGTCGCTCGGATAGGATAATGACAGCAATGACTATGATGGTTTACTATGCAGGGATATAGAAAATGGGAAATACAAGGTACTTCCCCCAACACAGGTATCAGATGCAGGTCAGGTTAAGAGGTGCTTGAAGGTGACTCAGACTATCAGGTAAGTTTAGAGGATGGGATATTTAAAGCACTGACTCTACTAAACACGCATGCCTGAGATAAAGCCAAAATAGTACCTTGATATAGTAAATTAAGAAGCTGCAAGAAAACAGCTGGTGTATATCCTCAAGTCATCAAAAAATAAAGTAAAAATAAAATATTAAGTAAAATAAAATAATCACAATATATATAGAACAAAATAAAAATAGTACCTAAATATATCAAATTGGGGGAAGTTGCAAGAAAAACAACAGACCTACAAGTTGTAACCACATAAAAATAGAAAATGGAAAAAAATGAAATGAAATAGAATAGTCAAAGTAAATAGAGAACAAAATAAAAGAAGTATATACCTACATATATCAAATTAGGGGAAGCTACAAGAAAATAACAGACCTACAAGTTACCATCACCTAAATATAAAAAATGGAAAAAAAATAAATAAAAAATAAAAAAATAAAAAATAAATAAAGATCAACAAAAATATATATAACAAAGTCAAAATACACGTATCATCCCTACCTATGAATTTCACAAGGCAATATAATCTGACCATCTTGCAATGTAACCTGATGGCTTCTAAACAACAACATGAAAGAATATCAGAAGAATATATTTATACAACAAAAAGGAGAGAAAATCAAGAAAATCCATTAATAGTTGCAGTCTTCCTCTTGACCTAAAAAAGATTATAAGTAAGAAACAAGAAAAGTAACTATGTAAAGATATAAACAAAAATAAATACATAACAAATAAATAAATAAATAAATAAATAATAAAGAAAATAATGAATAAAGTTTAAATCCTGACCTTTAAAAAACGGCAAAAGAAACTAAAAATAATAAAACATGAAAAAACAAATATCAACAAAAAACAAGTGAAAAAATAAATCATAGAAAAAATAGACAGAAAAACAATTAATAGCATGTTTCGTCCTCCTCCTCCTCCTCCTCTTCCTGGTGGTGGTGGTGGTGGTAATAGCCCCCGACAGCACATGTTATTATCCTGCCCCTCCCCTCCCCTCCACCCTTCCCTTAAGCTGCAGTCCATGAACAGCCTGAAGAAGAAGTGGCCACCTGGTGCACACGTCACAGGTAATGAGTGAGGGGAACGAGGGACGAGCGGAGTGACTATGGGAGTTGGCAGGGGAGGATGGATGGGACGGAGATGAGGATTAGATGGGGAGTTAATTTTTTCCCCTCTCTCTCTCTTTTTTAATGCAAGAATAATGATAATGTCAACAAAAGCAGCAAAAACAACGACAGTATAAACAAACAGATCAACAGCCACTTCCTAAAGAGTACACAGTCTGAAAAGAATTACTACAAATATATCTAAAGGTTACATGAATAAATCACAGAAAACGTTAGGTGACGCCTCAAAACTAACTCCACTATCCTGGAAGAAAATAAATAAATAAATAGAAGTAAACTTAAGATACAAAACTCAGACTCCAATTTCACATCATAAAAAAAGCAAGTAAAAAATAATAAAAAATGAAAAAAGACAATAAAGAGCTAAAAATATGAGAACACTTCAAAAAGCGCAGTTCATAAAAATAATAAATAAATAGTGGTAAATATATCATACAAAACGTTGACTCTAAATTCAAATCATTAAAAAATAAGTAAATAATAATATAAAGCTAAAAAAAATAAAAAATAAAAACTTCAAAACGAATATCATTTATAAAAATAAAACAACAAAAAATAATAAAATAAATAAAAACAGCACCACACATCAAACATAGCCCCACTCCACAATAGAAATATAAAAGTGAATAATTTATCGCCATCCATACACCAGGCTGAGGTCCATCTTAAAGGGGACTGGCCCAGACAAGATGCCGTACCCTATCTCATTTCAACACCAAAACCTAACCTAACCTAACCCAAAAACACACAAGTGGAGGTTTCCAAATCATGATTCTTTTTAGGTAAGAGAGGGAAAGCTGACCAAGGGTAACAAAAACAATGGGAATAAAAGCCCACTAATTTGCCAGTCCCCTTAAAGGTCCAAAGAATTAGCGGTAAATCAGGAACAAATATCTGGAAGCCTCCCTCTTAAATACATGCTCATAAAGTCGTCATAAGAAGTTGGAAATATAGAAGCAGGTAGGAAGTTCCACAGTTTAGCAGAGAAAGGAATATGATAGTGATACAGTGTTCCTGTAGCTATTATAATATGTCTGTCCTCACTACCACAGGGGATGAGATGAGGCTCAGATTCTCTAACACTTCTGTGCTTCACCTCCACTATTCCCAAAAACCCTTGATTCAAATTTACACAAGTTTTTTAAGGTGTTCCTATGCTTCTAGAGATAGAATGACAAGATTTCACTATTAACTGGAGAAGCACACTTGAAAATCCTACAAGTCATATCTGCAGCCTTAGAAAATAGTCTTAATAAGAAAGCAAAGTGTTTTCAAGGATGTTTTTAACAGTTCTAGAGGCACCATGACATGATCTCTATATCATTAACTCAAAACACTTTTCAAAACTCTGCTAATCTCTGCAACTTTGGAAAATAGTCTTAATAAGAGAGCAAAGTATTTCCAAGGATGATTTTTTACAGTTCTATTGGTACGGTGACATGATCTCTACATTATTAACTGGAGAAACACTCTTCAAAACCCTGCTAATCATCTCTGCGGCCTTGGAAAATAGTCATGATGAGAGAGCAAAATGTTCCTGAATACGTAACTAAGTAACCTGACCTAACCTAACCAACTGTTGTGCATTATACAGTGGTTATAGTCTGACGAAGTGTGAATGACGAGTGTATGAGTACCAAGTGATGCTTGGTCTGTGCCACCCCATGTAGAATTGGCTGCCTGGTATACTGAAGTGGGTTGTGGGTGAACATAAAACTCCTTCATAAATGTTGGTTATTATACAGAAATGTTGAACAACTGTAAAAATTATGAGAAGCAAAGTAAAAACAATAAATATTTATATAGAGTTGAAGTGGTCCTGACATTTAGAAATTGGTTGTGGATGAGCATAAAACTCCTCCACAAATATTGGTTACACAGAAATGTTGAATGACTGATGAAAATTATGATGCAAGTAAAAAATAAATAAATATACATATAGCTGAAGTGGTCCTGGTGTATATAAATGGGTTGTGGATGAGCACAAATGTTAGTTATTACACAGAAATGGTGAAAATTACAAGGCATGAAGTAAAAAAAAAAAATTAAAAAAAAAACTATGGCCATAACATCCATCACCAGCATCATCAGTCTCCATCACTCCAGCACAGCAGCACAAAGCCAGCACACCAGGATAAGTGCAAAAGGGCACATGTGACAACTCCCTTCCAGTGGCAATTAGTCCCCATACGAGTGAGCCATCAGTGATTGCAATGGAGAGCCGGCAAATTAAAACATGAGTTATGGCACACAAAACGCCTCTGTCCATGAATATTTATGTACATATGGCACGGCACACTCCGCTGCACCTCAACTCACTGTACATAATGACAATTGTAACTGAGTTTTTCATGTCCTTGTAGATCTTAGAAGTGCAATGAAAATGTACGCATATTAGTTGAAATGGAAGGATTTATAGCCTTCAATAATCTCTTCAGCACTGGGATGCATTTCCATATTTATTATACTGATTATTTGTTAATTTTATACAGCTTTAGAAACTTATGTGGGGATTACAATAGTATACACTCAAGCTATATTAATCTTCTTATCTCCATAATGCCAATAAAATCATCAAATCATACCCAAAACTCGTGGTAAAAATGTGTTCCAATACTTGAAGGTACTAAGGGTATAAGTGTGTTATTATCTTTATTATTGTTACTATTATCATTATACCCCTGATCATTATGTCTCCCATATATATACATCCACTATCTCTCCTTCATCCATACATCTACCAATCTTTTATCAGTTCAAACTTATGATGTCACACTTCAATCATTATTCATGCTTCCATTCAGCTCTGTTCTTCTCCAGCAGTTTACTCTAACACCATGACCACTTCTAATCCAATCTCCATTTATCTCACTCATGGCATTAACACACACTAGTCAATCACTGCACCATGCTAACTGATGCTGTCTTCACTTCAAAATTTGTCAATTTTCATCTGTCTTTACTTATTCTGCCCCATTTCTTTTTTTTTTTTATCAAGCTGTCACTCTTCACTTATTCTGTCATGATTCTTTACTTTCTGTCTATCTAATTTTGCTTCAACTTCCATCACTCCACATTTACTTTGTCACATTTCTTAATCTTAGTCAATCCACTTCAAGACATGTCAACCTTTGTCAGTCTACATTTTATTCAGTCACATTTCTGAATTCTTTGCCTATCTCCATCTGTTTCACACTAATATTATCAATACTCCCACACTAGACAGCCTCTATAGGTCTCCCTATCATTCTTTTACACTTCCAAATCTTCCCTATCTTCTTCAACAATAATCATGCAATCACACTCCATCATCTGTCAGTAGCCAACCATCTCCACTTTCTGTCTATCTTCCTCAGCTTCACTCAGTATCCACACTTTTAAACCTGTCAGTCAACACTCAAGCAGTCCCCACTCCCTGTCACACTCGTCCACTCTCTGTCTATCCCTGTCTACTGTACCGAAGCTTGCACACACACACACACACACCTATAATTGTCAGTCAGCACTACTGGATCTGCTATCTTTGTTGTGTCTCCATTCATTGTCAAACTTCTTAATCTCCCGTCCATCTCCCTCAGTCCCCACTCTTATAACTGTCAGTCAACACCACATGGTCTGTCAGCTTTGTTCTGTCTCCACTCATTCTGTCAACCTCCTTGATCTCTGCCCGTCTCTTTCAGCCCCACCCAAGCTATCTACACTCCTCAACCTGTCAGACCCCACCCAAGTCCGCACATGTCACAAGTCACTGTTTAACCACTAGAATGTAACACGAGAGACATTTCACCTCGTCCATGAATCACCTACATACACCACAACTTTTTCTTTTTCTATCACGACATGTCCACCCCAGCCAGCATTGTTCAGTTTTTTATTATATGTAGTGAGTACTGTATATTATTTTCTTGTGATGCTAAGATAGAAAAACACGTAATACTTAAGAAAATTAACCCATAAATTACCGCTGACAATACCCAAACTTCACACACTGGTACATTAATATGAATACGTAGTCACATGGAGATATCAGTGCAGTGGTTAAGTACGATGTTATTTCTGGTCCTGCACTGCTTCCAATTATTAACCCCCACGATACTACTGGCTCTTTCCACACTGGGTGAGTGACGAGGGTAGATTTCTTACTGTGTACCATTTCAGTAAATTACCACAAGCATTACTATGACTTTCCAAACTTCATCCATTCACAAGATTTAATCATAATGTAGAATCAGATACATGTAATCCAGACACAGTAAATGACAATATCAGCATAGTGGATAAGAACCAAGAAACGACTCCTACCTGTGTACATTAGATTAGCCCAAATACCACTCACACTCACCAGGTGGTCATGAGAACACAGCACACAGAAAGAGATCATTGCTGTGGATTGGTAACAAGATGATTTGTAACCCCTTCATGACTAATATAGAATTGTAAACTATAAAGCCTTTTCTAGAGACGTCCTAAATAAAATTCAGCTGCTATAGCGTTGCTGAAGAAGCCAACCCCTTATGAAACCGTTTGTGGCTTTGCGCACAACTTAAGGATACAGATTAGGAAAGTGCCTCAAACCTCATACATAATACAGCAGACATAGCAATTATCACTATTTCATCATTCCCATATGTAGAGTCTGCAATGATCAGCACCCTGAGTGGAATAAGAAGCACACAAGAACAAAATCAATAAAGACAGGAATCACTAATGAGTTGTATGAGATCCTTTCTTCACTCCAGATACAAACTGCAGGTCAACACTTCCTGATCCCCCTACCACCACCACCCCTCTCACACCACCACCACCACCACCATCACACTTGTGTCTGTGGTGCAACAATGTTATCAGCAGCTGTGCCAAGATGGAATGCAGCGTTACATCACAACCTAATCAAGACATAGTTTATAATTAGCAATGATTATAGCCAATGCCATGGTTATCTGAGATTAAAAATGCTTCAAGTAACTGTTGTATTTTGCAAAACCATCTATTCTATCAATATCAAGTCATGCTAATGCCAGAATAAAGGATTGTATGAATTATGAACAACAAGTGCTACCAATCCTATTATCTCATCTATTACTCAACAGACAGGTACAGTATTCACCTTAGCAGTAACCAATACATATGTAAAAACGACTCAGCAGCTGACACTATTTAACTCCCCATCCCTGAGTATGTACACCATCATGAGGTAATAACTTCCTACATCAATAATTGAATAAACTACTGAGTCTCAGGAATCTTTAAGGTCACTGCCTGCCACTTGGGCATGTTGCAAGTAGGTACATAATTATATTCTGTGCTACCGCTACTGGGCCAGCAGGTAAGCTGGGGCTGGGAATCTCTTCTCCCACCTCCTGCATGAAAAACATAAAAGTCACTGAACCACAGAACTGGACTTCTTACAAATTTATGGTCTTATACAAATGAAAAAAATATGTGCCAACAATGTTATTGCTAGCTTATATCTTTCCTTCTATTTTTCCTTGTATAAAGAAAGATTGCCTACATTTCCACATGAAAGAAGAAGTACAAATCTGTATGATAAAGAAAAGAACAAAAAACAGTTACGGAAATCCAAATATTATTCATTTGTATTATTTGTACCCTAGCATTGCTTATGCAACAGCTAATAGACATTATTGAGTAATATGCTGGGAATATACACATAGGATTACCTATGTAGCTTTGAAATTTAATTTCCAGCTGTTACATCCTTGATGTAGATCATGCAGTACAGTTTTGCTGTACAGAATAATTCTAGAAATGAAACTTTAAGCTAATACTTGACCAACTTTTACAATAAATTCCTAGAGGATTGATGTTTTGACTGTGTGTTGAGATCACACTTACATCACTAAATCAAATACTTCCCTTCAACTATCCTAACATTACATAATCAGTGATCAGCCTTTGCAACCTATCCACATTGCCAGCTATAGCTTACCAACAAATAAGCAGCCTGAGTAACACCTGAGCAGGTGACACTAATAACCTGGATGATGCAACAACCTTGCAGGACTATAAATCAATTCACCAGTCTGCCTCAGGCCTGAAGGACACCACAACAATGGGGAGTCTGCTGTGGGATGAAAACTTCCGCCAACACGTGGGAGTGGGCTAAGCCTCACCGTGTTGGCTTGGAGCATCTTGAAGGGATTACTGTGCTCAATATGCACAACACTATTAGGTGAGCACACCCATTACACACACAAGACTGTTCACCAAGTACTTACAGCTTAATAAGTCAGTTTAAGCAATTCTCAGCAGTGTGTTAATCTATGCCATAAAAAATAGTAAGACACATCATCTAACCTAAATTTACAACAGCATTATGGCCAAACTTCATCGTGCTTTCTGCAAAATGACACCATCATATTTTCCAGTATTGTTGATAATCCCCCTCTAAATGATTAAAGGTTATATACTAAAAGAGCTAATTCCCTAACAACTCAATATTTATCACTTCTTATGCTCATGTTATAAAAATGCAGCATAATCTAACAAACTGTCATTGCTACATCACCTTCATTTCATTAGTACGTACTGGACTGTGACTCCGGTACAGGACAAAGCCCCATGCTAACGATTACGAGTTAAGCCACATGCAGCGTAATAATGGCCCAGACCACCACATCTCCTTAGCCGACACCCATCACTGCCTCTGCTTTGTGAACGGGGACCATGGCAAGATAGAACACAAGCTCAACCTGTCCACACCTGTCTTAACACTTTCACTGCAATGTACACCACACCACAATCCTAAAACAATTCAATCTTAACAAACATCGACAAGAAATATAGAAAAGATAATTAAAAAGAACATATTTTTGTCTTCAGCAAGTAGAATGCTTTGATATGGCTGAGTTAAGATGAATCATCTCGGGGATGGTTTGTTAATAAAGAAGATAAACCAAATCGCAGGAAAAAGCGTTAAAGTGAAAACCCATGACCTGCTAGTTGTGAGGTGAGTGCACTAGCCACTACACCACAATGATGCTTTTTGACTTAAGTGCTTCGTAATACAAATAAACAAATACAGTTAAATACGTGATAATATGTACTTCAGTACCTTAGCACTAGCCAATACGCCACTATGCTTCTTTGATGTAAGTGCTTCATAATACAAATAAACAAATACAGTTAAATATGTGATACTTCAATACCTCGGCACAGGTAATACAAACCAAGTGTCTATGTTTTGGTATTCAGCAGACATATGCTCTCTCAATGAGTAAGTGTGAATATCTACTTTATCTAAAAGTGGATGAATGAGTAAAATACCTCAAATTAATATAACATGACTCAGCCTTGGAAGTGAAAGAAATGGCTTTACTGATTCAGAACTTGGAACGGTTCAGCAGTTATTTGAATTTTATAGAGACACAAATCAAGACACATTCACGAGTTGATTAGTTTATCATGTGGATCTGCAATGATGCTCATCAATTAAAAAATTAGAATGGTTTTATATCAATAATGACAAAAAACAGCTTATGAATACAGACATCCCTGATAAGATATTTTCTGAATTCCAATAAAATACACACATTTCCTTCACTAGTTACAGATCTGAATGTGTGACATAGTTTTGAGTGAAGCATGATAACCACAGCACCACCACCACCTGGCCACTAGACATAACCCACACCCAGCAAACCATTTTAACACCATAAGTCTCCAAATTACTATGATGTGCAGCAGCTGGCCCCTCATGTGCTGTGTCTACAAACTCTGCATTGCAAGTTCATGGTTTGGTTACATTCTTTGTCTACATTAAGAGTGAGCATCCATGCTTACAGAAAGAGACAGATTTGATTCTTTACAATTTAGCATCAGTTTTTCTGCAGTAAAGGAAAATTAGTATTTACAGAAATGACAATGATAGATAGCATTATACTGTGAATATTTTCCATATAACCTAAAAAAAAGGTACCAAAAGAAACAATTCCACTAGTAATGCCACATGAACAATGAAAGATAACTCAGGTCACACAGCAAGTGCAGTACAGCAACCGAGACACATCAAAAAGAAAACATTCAACTCACTTCCAAAATAACAAAGAAAGGAAAGTGACAGATGGAGTTATTGAACCATTTCACACCTTCCTGACAGCAAGCCAAGCACTGAATTACCACTGTCATCACCTGTACACTTTCTTTAGACAATGGATCAACATAAGCAATTTGGATGTTCTATTTCTCTTGGTAAGTGTAAAGTCCAAACATACCAAAGTTTTGCGGCAATATAATACAAACCCTGACAATAATAACAGTAAAATGGTTATAGGTTATAGATTGAAATACTATTTAGCCAGCACTCACACTGATTGGTTCACTACATGTACAATTCACTCAACCGACTGCCCATGGTAACTGCGAACCTTCTGCGTGCAAAACTAATACTGTCTGCTAGGTTAGGTCAATCCTGGTATGTCACGATAGCCTGAGCACTATTTCAAGGAGAGATTAATGATCATAAATGTAGCATCAAACAAAGCCATCCTTCATTATAAGATAAGTAAGATACATGATGCTATGTAATAAATGAGTGATAAAGTATCATGCCTTCATTTAGTTTATGTAATCAGTATCACCTCAAAAATAAAATGTCATCATTCGCATCTTGAGAAAATAATCTGCTTGCATTGCACAAGTGGTGGACTTTTTGCTCAAATCTAAGGCTAACTTCACATTTCAGCTAAATTGAGACACTCTATTTTTGTCAGCGGGGTTTAGCATCCGCCCAAAGAAGCAATGAAGATTACACAGCAACACAATATTTAAAAAGAAAGGAAGTCACCTAAATTTTGCCCTAAACTGTAAGTGAGGACATAATTCTCAGTGACTTTCAAACTAGCATTAAAAAACTTGTGAATATAAAAAGGTTAACCTAAAACTTAACAGCCACTTCAAAAAATCAATATCAGCTGCCATGAGCAATAACCATGTGGTGCTGCATTAAACCACCCATTCAGGAGTCTAATTCTATATATTTTCTCTCCCTTGACCATCTCATGGCTTGCATATGGCATTTTGTGAACCCAGGCCATGATGCACCACACCCACTACCACTCTCCACCACCCACCCTGCCCACCTCTTCCACCACACCACACCACTATGAGTACCACCTGATCTTTTAGAGAAATGGTGTACACAATCACATGAGATAAGCCAGTCACCAGTCCATGCCTTACCACCTTTCCCTTGTCAGTCATGCTGCCTCACCACCCATCAGGCTCAGCTGTGGAATGAACACCTCACACATTCCTCACAGTGCCCCTCCTAAACTGCATCCCCCTACCTGGGTAATGAGTCAGTTGAGGCATAACAAGAGTCTCTGGTTTACTTCTGGCCAGCAGTGTTCTCAGGAAGTGAGGGTGGTGACTCACCTACCAGGAAACTCTTGGGAATTAAAATGGCTGTCCACTCAACACAACTGGACACAAATTCTTGCACTTACTTTCACAATAACTAATTCTTACCAGCGGAACTTTACTAACCAAGCAATACCACACCACAAACTTGACGGCTGGAAATGTATAATGGAAAATGAAGAAGTGAAAATAACCAGAATTCCTGAAAACATTTTGCACATATTTTTGCCAAGATTCGGGGTCAGTGATCACCACTAAAGAGAGCAGTGCCCCTGAGAACCAAGGCAGGGTCAGGGTGCCAGGGCCAGGGTTCGGGTGCCAAGGGGGAGAGGGAGGCACTAAGGTCAGGGTGCCAGGGACAAAAGTGTCAAGTGGATAGAGGGCGGCCTGCACAGGTACTCCTATCACTAGAAATGCGGCAGACAGAGGCCATTACAGTACCAGGAGAGGGAGTGGTGCCCGAGAGGTGAGCAGTGCCCGGGACGTGTCAGCTGAGCGCCCCTCCTCCTCCCTGTCAGCCGGCATCCCTCCCCCTCCAGTGTTCCTCCCCTTCCCTCCCTGCCGGGCTGAGGCTGGGCTAATTACTCACCTGGCTGTGTCTGGTGGTAGTAAGGGTAGGTCTTGTTAGCGTGGTAGCGTCCCGCCGCAGGCGTCGCCGTGACGAACGGTTGTTTCTTCGGATTGTGACTCTGCATCTCAGTTTCAGAGGATTTGAGTCCCCATAGAGATGACCCTGCGATTAGGGAGATTTTTTACAATTATCTCCGTCTGATTCCACCAGAGACCACATAAGCACCTGTTGATGCACTAATGGTTTCACTAAGGATATCTATCGTGTGTCAGGAGCTTCGATTGAGGCGGATGGCCAGCGATTTTATAGGAATTTCTCCACAATGGCCACCTTGAGCGGGAGAGCTGCGAGCGACCCGACAGTTGTTGAATGTTTGGCCTGCGCGGGAACTTTAAAACATCACCACTTATAATGCTTCTCGTTGCTTTACTGCGACAACCAGATGATTTATACCCCGCATTTAGGTAGGTATAAATCCTATCCGGCCATTGGTGCCCTGTTAAGGCCCAAATTCAGCGTGAGAGAGACAGAATGGTTAAAACAAATCCTATTCCCAGACATGTCAGATTGCAGTCGACGCGGCGCCGCCCCCGCCATCTATGGGCGGCACGGGCGGCGCGGTGTTGCCACACCAGGACGGGAAGCTACACAACTTTATACACTGTCAAATTATTTATTTATATATATGTAATCACCTTGGGTACATATTTACTGTATATTTTTGCCATATTAGTGACTATGCGTTAAATAATGCAGTAGTTTAGTGAGTCAAAGGGCCATTTCTCTAAGGGCTTGGGGTCATTACCCTTTTTTATTGATTACTAATATTGATTAACATGACTATCTGCCACGGCGACACATAAACCACTCCTCAAACTTTGTAATATCTCCTATGATAGGTGAGAGGAGCAGGTTTCGCCATTCCTTTCCCGGGTGTTGCGTTGCACATTCTGCTGTATAGATTTGTTAGGGATGAGGATTGCATTTCTCATCATCACAATCATCATCGTCAGCATCATGAGTATCACTAGCGACATCAACAATATCATCGTCATCGTACTTCAGAGAGCTGCCATTATCCTCCTCAGTAATTATAACAACCGTACTTATTATTTCCTTATTATCATTATCATCACAATCATCATCATCATCAGTAGTACTACTAGAAGTAGTAGTAGTAGTAGTAGTAGTAGTAGTAGTAGTAGTAGTAGTAGTAGTAGTAGTAGCAGTAGTAGTAGTAGTAGTAGTAGTAGTAGTAGTTTAGTACAAAATCATCACTACTACCACCACCACCAGCAGCGCCATCCATTTTCCGACCATTGCTCTTATCATTGTAGGAAAAGTCAATTGAAAGAATCACGAGGAAGATAAATTTCTCCTCTCACCATTACGCTTGACCTCTGTAGCGATGGTTTCCTCAAGTTCTGTCTGTCCTGTCTGGCGCGCTGCTCCTCAGGGAAGGTCAAAAGTGCCTTGACTGCCCGGCCCTGGCTGGCGAATAAACTGAATTGTGAAGAAGAGGAGGAAGAGGAGGAGAATGACGAGGAAAGGAGAGGAAGGAGAAGAAGGAAAATAAGAGAGAAAAGAAGAAAGAAAGAAAGAAAGAAGTTATCGCTAATATTGAGAAGTTAGGAAGCCGCAAACCGTGGAAATGCTATAAAAGAAACCAGACAACATTCTTCTGCAACAATGAGCTAGAAAACTTACTAAAAACACTAAAAACAAGTATGAATGAGTTAAATGTAATAAAATTATCAAAGTAGTCGGTGTTTCATTAGACACAGAGGTTTTATCTATATTCTTATCATGGATGTATTTCATTATCTTATATCAGGTGTACAATAATCATGTTACACGCTAAGCTCATTTTTAGTTCTTACTGTGTTTTACTGGCAGGAACCTCATTGTTTAGACCTTGCGTATACCATTTACCTTCCTTGTTAATCTCTCCCTTAGATACAAATGAATTTATAAGCGCACAAAAATATATGGAGCTGCAAGATGCCATGATGCCTACACGTGGCAGTGCCTAAATACACGAAACATATCTACGTACCTACTTTAACTAACTACCCTAATCCATAAACAAAATGTACTAATAGACTTGTTTCGTGAGATAACCGTATGGAAACATGAAATATCTTACCTTTTACTTATTTATGAAGAACAAGAGTGGCCGTGGGAAAATAGCAGCGGGGAAAAAGTCCACGTTTGCACGATTCCTTCCTTTATCTACTGTTGATCCAGACCGTTGCTTGTGTGCGTGTCTAACGTGAGTCCTATAACTATTGCCTCGATTCACCACCAGATAAACTATCAATTATTTAACCACAGCAGTAAATGAAAACTAGAGACTTACTGATGCAACACAAGTCGTCTAATTAAAAACTTCGAAACCAGGATCGAGTTGAATTATAATAAGGTTGCGATCTCACACGGTAGCGGTAAATGTGTTAGGGAGAGAGTATTTTGACACAGTAAGTTGTGATGCTCAACTGTGACGGAGGAATGGCTGTGACTATTGTTACTTATTCGAAGTCTGCTTTCGTTTCCATTTATCGTCTCTGAGTCTCCATCCGCTGATAATAATAAAAAATAATAATAATAGTATCAACTGTTGTGTTTTTTTCAGTGTTGGGGAAAAGTACCATATCTTATCTGCTCTGTATGTTTTTGTCTGCCCTTTTCATTAATTCTATTTCTTGTATTCATCATTTTAATCATTCTGTTCGTTTTTTTCTTTTGAAATTTGACTTTTTGATATTCAATACGATATTTTTCTTTTCACTTTCAATCAGATCACACACACACACACACACACACACACACACACACACACACACACACACACACACACACACACACACACACACACACAGAAAAATAATCTACATTTGAATACATCAAGGCGGCCATAAGATATCATAGTAATCACATTCTTTTAATAAATATAAGCAAGAATAAACCCTCTTTGATTATTATTTTTTTCATTATTATTATTATCATTATTAGTTTATCTCTTCATTATAGTTTTTCACCATTCATGATTGACACTTCCTTATTTACACACAGACAACGGTTCAGCTAAAATATCTATGCCGGAAGTGCCTCGGAACACAGGCATCTGGATCCGTTTATTTCCCCTTGAAAAAGAAGAAGAAAAGAATGAAAAAATGCTACACGCAGGAATGTTGGCCACCTCCTCCCCCTCTTCTTCCCATTTAAACAGAGGAGCGCCCGTCTGTGTGTGCTGTGCTTAAGGAAACCATAAGTCAACTCGTAGACAGTTCTAAATGACTGCTAACTGATGCTCAACTCTGCCAGTCTTTAGTACTTTCCCAGCCAGCCTCTGCTGAAGTCAGTGAAGGCAGTGAGGGCGGTGATGAATGGATTGCCTGAACAAAGGAATAACTATTTGTCGCTCACAGCCGCTCACCTGCCAGGAAGTCAACGTGAGTGTCATGCGAAGCTGGCTACTTATTTACGATTAGAAAAAAAAGGAGAAAAAAGGAAAAATTTACGGGTCTTTTTATTCCGGAACCACGCCAGAGATTTACTATCGTTATGAATTTACAAATGCGTGAAACTCTCTCTCTCTCTCTCTCTCTCTCTCTCTCTCTCTCTCTCTCTCTCTCTCTCTCTCTCTCTCTCTCTCTTCGTCTGTCCTTGAAAAAATGAAAGAAAATGTAATGTGAAGCTGTTTTTCAATGACGTAATAGTTGAAATATGAGAAAAGAACGCTTATATTTGTATTTACTTTAGTATTTCTGTTAATAAACGTACATTAACCATTTAATACTTGAAAGAGAACTAAAAAGGATTAATAAAAAGAAGCATGGAAACCTTCAGAAAGAATTACACAACCTTGAAAACACCAAAAAATATCAACATTTAAGACAATTAGAATTAACAGACAAAAAGAAAAAACTGAACGAAAAAATATGAAAAATACAATAAAACAAAATATGCAACGAAAGTCCTCCTCCTCCTCCTCCTCCTTCTTCCACGTATCTGCACCAGGAGGAGGAGGAGGAGGAGGAGGAGGAAGAGGAAGGGGAAGTTCGGGGGGAGGGGAGGAGGGGGGGGAGACAAGACAACGAGAGGAGTCTTGTCTTACCTTTGTCTTCGTCCCCCCCCTTGTTCTCCCCTCCTCCCCTCCCCCCCCTCTCCCCTCTTCCTCCCTCCAGCATTGTCTTCCGTCGCCCTTGAGTGTAATTGAATGCAGATATCAAACACCGGGCGAGACCAGGTCAAGTCACTCTTCTTCTTCCTCTTCCTCCTCCTCCTCCTCCTCCTCCTCCTCCTCCTCCTCCTCCTACTTCTCCTCCATATCTCAGTTCCAGTTTTCGTTTCTAGTATTTATCCTCTTATCTCTCTCTCTCTCTCTCTCTCTCTCTCTCTCTCTCTCTCTCTCTCTCTCTCTCTCTCTCTCTCTCTCTCTCTCACACACACACACACACACATGAGTGGTGTCATCTGTCAGGTGCACAGCCCACCTGTTGCTCAGCGCTGTGAGGCTTCATCTCTACTCAAGTGTGCCGTCAGGTGAGTGGTTGCACTGCTCATTATGCTCCTCCTCCCATCATCCTCTTCCTTTGCCTGAGGATATTCTACTTTTTTCTCCTAAGTTTCCCATCCAGTTTAGTGGGGATGAAAAGTGATCTTCCACGTCAAGAAGCGTCTTTGTCTATTGTCTTGATTCACCTCAAGAGGATTTATTACAAGAAGTTCAAAGCAACATTTTTCATCTTGTTTCTTTTCAGCTTGAAGGAACACACAAACGACAACATCTGGCATCACCACTCCTCCTCCAGCCACGCCTCCATTCCGACTGCAGGGCACCTAGGAAACTTTGAACATCGTGGTATGAACTAACACAGTTTGTCTGAAGATACATGTATGTATTCCTGGTACTACAGGATGAGCTGTAAAACTATCCATGATTATCACTACACTCGACCACTTTCTTTAATCACTTTTGGATAGTAGCCATTGAAAAATCATATATTTAAAACAAGTCAATTTTATACACCTTCAGAAAATTATGTGGGGAATCAGAATAGTACAGACTCTGACCTCCATAAACCATTTCTAATATCAATAGAATAAATAATCTAATCACAAACAAAACAAGTAGAAAAGTGTGTCCTAATACAAAAGAGATTGAAACTATTTCTTCCCCATTTTAGAAAAGCCTCGGCTGCACAAAGAATGGATATTTAAAGTAAGTTCAT
>CM035203.1:449085-452410 GCA_020233015.1 Callinectes sapidus | reverse complement strand
ATATCTCTCTCTCGCTCTCTCTCTCTCTCTCTCTCTCTCTCTCTCTCTCTCTCTCTCTCTCTCTCTCTCTCTCTCTCTCTCTCTCTCTCTCTCTCTCTCTCTCTCTCTATCTATCTATCTATCAATATTTATCTACCTATCTATCTATCTATAGTTAACTACTATCTATCCGCCTTATTATCTATCTCCTTATCTATTTGCTCTTTTATCCATCTATCTGTAAAGCCAACTGAGGGATAACACACACACACACACACACACACACACACACACTAAGCTATACATCGACTATACCAACATTATTTCCCTCTTCTCTTCCTGCTTCACATGATTCTAAACTCCCTCTTCTCCCTCTAATCCCTCCTATATACCCGTCACTTAACAACACCCGTAACTCGAGTCTCCATAACCCTTAATGCACTAACGAGTATAATCACCGTATTTAATTCAGTGCTACTAATTCCTTTGAGTCTTTACGTCAGTGTCACCATTTTCCCCGCAATAAGTCGTTTGACGCGTGAAATCAAACCGATGCGTCATTTGTTAAGTCTAGCAGGCCCCGAGCGAGCATGATGTCAGTGTTTACAGCGGTGCGCGGTGCCGTGTTCCTGTGTACCAACGGCTGCAGCAAACCTCCTCCCCTTGCAACGACTGTGAAACGGGGGTAGGGGTGAGACAGAGGAGCGGGGAGAGAGGGACGAGGCAGCGAGGCAGGGGTGGAGGGAGGGAAGCGAGGATAGAGGGACGGGGGTACACCAGGTAAGTATTTCCTGATTACCGGGAACACCTGGTTTCTCCCCCTACAATACAAAAAAAGTAATAAGCTAATAAATAAATGACAGGGAGCTTGGCGGGAGCAGACAGGATCAGAGAAGGAAGAGATTCGTATTTTCAACACTTAAGGCTCGCAGCAGATGGTCAGCCATGGAGTAGATTTTCTCAGTAATTCTCCTCATTATAAGATTCTCATTAAAACTGTCATTTTAAGAGATGAAAACTTCCCTAATAACTGTCTTTTTTTTTTTTTTTTTTTTGTCATACGGACTATTTCCATTGACATTTCTTCATGTAGTACACAAAATTATTACTAAATTTTCCCTAGCATTTTGAAGAGACACCAAGAAAGCATAGGTTTTACCATAAAACACGTAAGAGTAGGACTCGTATTCTCACTTTTGTGCTTCACCTCTACTATTTCAAAGGGCCTTATTCAAACTTATTCGAGTTTTTAAAGATGTTTTTACTGTTATAAAGTCCGAATGACAAGATCCCTACATTACCAACTGGAGAAACATTCTTGGGAACACCGCTGATCATCTCTGTGGCCTTGGAAAATGGTCGTGATGAGAGAGCAAAGCGTTTCTGAATACGGACTTAGATGGCACAAGGCACAGGTAGCGGGGAGAGGTGCAGGGAATCCACGTGGGTGATGAGCACGTCCTTGATAATACCACTCAGTGTACACCTGGCTCTCCGGGTTCGTTGTGTTCGGTCCACGCCCACCCCGGGACATCTGAAGCCCGTGATTGTGATGGCGACTTCCTGGGTACGCCTTTGTTTTATTAGGCTATTGATCTCGTAAAATACTTAACCCTGTCACTGCTATATATGGTCCGTCTGTTCCATAATCATCCATAACTTTTAGATTTATTTTTCGTACTTCAGCCTTTTTCAATCCTTTCAGTACAGGGACACATTTTTACCACGAGTTTTGGGTGTGATTAGACGGTTCTGTTGACATCAGGAAGGGTCTATGGAAGTCAGCAGAAGATTAATGGCCAGAGTCTGCACTATTTTAATCCCCATATGAGTTTCTGAAGCTGTATAAAATCGTCCCAGTAATAAGCAGAATAGAATATGGAAAAATGCGCCCCGGTACTGAAGGGTAATTACACGCTTCTGCTAATAATCAATCTGACTTTTAAGTATGTCCTATTTTTCGTGCTACCTCCTCAAAATACGTGTGTAGCTTTACAAATATCAAATCAAACTTTTTTTTTCTGTCTTTTATATTATTATCTATCTGAACAGTTTATTGCAGCGGCCTCAACGTTAGCGAAAGACATCCATACTATAAAAAACTAAGAAAATCTGGGATAGTGAAGCTGTTACTGAATCTCACATAAGTCTGTCCCCATTCATTCTACTCTATTTTCCTGACACAGCTCGTAAAAAAGTGAAGAAAAGGTGGATATAATGGAAAGATCAGAGAGAGAGAGAGAGAGAGAGAGAGAGAGAGAGAGAGAGAGAGAGAGAGAGAGAGAGAGAGAGAGAGTAGCCTTTGTTATATACCAAGCTACTGATGAAAAAAAAGAATTTAAAGAACAATGAAAAAGTTAATATACGATTGAACACCTCATTTAAGTCATATCCCGTCTACTTTATTACCTTTTTCTTACATGATGTTCGTCAGAGAGTAAAAAGTGGGAAAGTGTATTACATAATTTAACTTACACGTAAATATCAGACAAGTAAATGTTTTTTTTTTTTTTGTTGTTGTTGTTATCTTTCCTTAAGTTTCGTAAAATGGTAAAATAATGTCATGGAAAGATCAGACACTGACTTTACCTTCACTTCTATATTACGTAACTTAAGTTGTGGTGTACAATGGCTAGCTAACTAAAATTCTTCGTTCTGTTTTGAAGTGAGAGGAATTCATAAAGGGAGTTATGAGGCTGGAAGATTAACACTTCATGACACAAGTGTTGGAAAAAAAATAAAGTAACAATGACAAGGAGTAACAAGATAATGATGTCTGAACAATAAAGGGAAAAAAAAAAAAAAAAAAAAAGACGGAAAAATTCAATAGAGCGAAAATTAAGATAACAATGACTAGGAAAATAACACAAAAATTAAAGACAACGAAGAAAAGCAAGAAATAATAAAAAAAAAAAATATAAGAAAATGACAAAGCGCAATAAAGCCAGTGGACGCAACAACTTCTAAACAAACGGAAACAAAAGCACATCGCGTGTTAGTGCAGGCCTAACCACACCTCCACCACATTGAAAAAAAGCTCTAGCTGAAGTTACAGGAGTGATTTTACAGGTCTAGTGCCACTTTAACAATATTTCCCTCACCAAAAAGGAAAAACACTTCAGAATGTAGCCAATCACCTCTGTGGCCTTTGAAATTAGTCGTGGTAAATTGATATAGGTTCAGTAGTTGTTACCACCACCACCACCACTATCTCAGGGCTGAATTTACAAGTGATTTCATAGTTCTAGTGGCAGTTTATCAATATTTCTGTTACTAAAGAGGAAAAACACTTCAGAACGCGGCCTATTACCTCTGTGGCCTTTGAAAACAGTCGTGGTAAATGAAT
>CM035203.1:416585-444085 GCA_020233015.1 Callinectes sapidus | reverse complement strand
GCTGACATAGACTCCGTGTAGCCTCTGAAATCATGAAAAGATAACCATTCTTTTTTTACTACTAGAAGACATGTTTAACAAGAAATAAGTGACATAATTAGTATGATACGAGTATGTATTAACTGCTGCTTCATGTAACATGTTCTCTTTTCCTGTATCTGATCAGCTTTTAAATGTTGGTTATATGGGAGGCTTACGTGACAGGTTGGGGATTGCGATTAAAGCCGAGACATGACACCACTGCGTCCTGCTCCGCCATGACGGGCGTTAGGGAAGCCTCATCAAACACGTCGCCCTTCACTACCTGAAAAAAATACCGCCGTTACCCCGAGAGAAATGCGGTTTTCTTTTACTGAGCGACACTCATCCTGCCAAACCCTGCTAATACTTTCCTACTCAACTGTACTGCTAGTTACCAGTCACTCCAAAAAGAAAGAAACACAAAATATACAAAATTATTTACGGGGAAACTCCGACATGGACAGAGAAAGAAAATGGAGGAAGAATCGAGGGATGAAGGTTAAATTGCTATCGTGACATGACATTCCTGGCGACAGAAAGTTTACCAAACCACCCGTTCACTGCAGGCAGAAGGGGCGGGGTGACCTTGAGGGCGTAACTCACACACTCTTCATCCCAATAACAGCGGAACGTTAGATGCTGACTCATCGTGAGGCTCTGCCTTCTCCACCACCCACCCACCTTGAGATTATCATGCGTTTCGGTGACTTTCTCGGGACTCCTGACGACGGCGGTGACGGTGTGGCCATCCTTCAGAGCCTGCTGCACCACCTCCTTCCCGGTCTGCCCCGTCGCGCCCACCACCAACAGTCGCATCCTCTCTGCTGATGAGATGCCTACTACTGAATCTCTCTCTCTCTCTCTCTCTCTCTCTCTCTCTCTCTCTCTCTCTCTCTCTCTCTGTGTGTGTGTGTGTTAGGTAAAAGCAATCGGATTATTTAACTAACTACATAACTTCAGTACCACTTATGACACGTGTCACTTTTGCCACAGGAAATTGTTCTGCTTATTCACATTCCTTCCCTTCAGCGGATACATACACAACTGTTATGTAGGGTAGGTGTCTTAGATCCCCGGCATCACCTAAGCCACACGTGATGTCTGACATAAACTGGTCTTGATAATAAAATACCACAGTGGCATTTACCTGCTGACGGGGCTGGTGGAGCTGGCGAAGGTGATGTCATGGTGGCGTGGCGAGTGGTGTGCAAGGAGGGTGACGGATGAGGAGTCGCTGAGAATGCTGTAACGCGTAGGTGGTTTGATCATAGATAAGATATTGGTATGTGCCCGTTGGTGCCATGTTCCTTATCTACCTTATTACCTATGCGGAGAACTGCTGGAAAAGAAATGCAGTGCGTCAAGTAAAGGTTCGATCAGTTGCAAAGCCTGCTATTGAAATCTGGCTTCGTTTATTTATGGTTGCTGGGTGAATTGCTTATTTTATGTTTATTCTGTTTGTTGCATGCAAAACAATTCAGTAGTACAAGTATGTAACAATAACAAGGTTTATCTGTAACAATGAGATAATACCGATAGGGACAAGATACAGGAATATTCACACCAGAAATAATCATGTAATACGTAGATGCATGATAATTAAAGAGTAACAAGTAATAACAGTTCTAAAGATGCTTGAAGAGATATATTTGTATGGAATGATTCAGCTCAGATTGAGTATAACCATAACAATCAGGGAGTGAAAGACAGGAAGCATCAAACAGTTACCATAGCAACCACACCACGCGTCCCTAGCCAGCCTCACCAGCCGCGGCAGTGCTTCAGCTAGATATCTGTAACACTACCACCACCACCACCACCAGCCATGGTAACACACTCAGGTCCTCTCTCTGTCAAGGGGCGGCAAAGGCTGGGTATGTAGAGCTTGGTGGGAAGTTAGAAGAATGGGGAACTAAGTTAATATAAGTAATGCTTTTCCACAGATCTTGTTGCATTACAAGATTATAGCACATGGAAAGAGTAATTTAAATATCAGTAACTTTATCTTGCTAATAAACTTATATCTTATTACTTTTATATGTTTCTGAAATATATTAGCCAACACAAAAATCATTAGAAAATATAACTAAAGTTTGGAATTATGATCATTATTATTTTTTTGTGAAATGGCACTAATATCCTTTTAACCCTTCTCAGTAAGACTCTATTTATGCTTATTTGCACAGTGCAGAATAAACTGGTCTAATGTTTTACCAGCCTCCCAGAAAGGAAGGCAAGAAGATTTATAATTGACATTGGCACATAGTAGAATGATTATGTGTGCCAGAAGCAAAAGGAGAGTAATTCTGTGTATGTGAGGAGTGACATAGGCCTAAAATCTCAAAGAGAATGTCCCAAAAGTGTAGAGTAAACAGGTCTGGTACATGAGAGTACTTGCCATGAAGGAGCGTCATTCTGAACCAAACTGTCCACACTGTATAATGGATCCCCATAAAGTGAGAATAGGGGTATTTTCTCTTCCCCGCTTAAGCCAGGGATCTAAGAGTGTTATGAATGAATGTGAGTCATGTGCTTGGTATTGGCAAATCCCTTTTTAGGAGAGATGGCAGCATTTTTATATGTATGTGTGTATGAAATAGCCATTCTGCCATTTACTTCCCTTAAAAACATAAGAACATTAGAAAATGAGGGGAGCTGCAAAAGTCTATTAGTCCTATTCATGGCAGTCCCTGTATGAGCACCACTGCCTAATTTCACCTATTATCCTCATCCAATCCATGAACTTGTCTAATCTTTTTTTTAAACTCCCCTTTGTCTGACCACTAACAATATGATTACCAAGTCTGTCCATTCATCCATATTTGAAAACCAGTTCCTCCTTGTTTCTCTCCTAAACCTAATTTTTTCTAGCTTCTTAATACCGAGTTGCCATATATGTTCACTTTCGCAATACAAAATGGTCTAATATTTCACCAGCCTCCCAAGAAGAAAGGAGAGAAAGGGAAGGGGAAGCGGGGATCCAAGAAGACAGGAAGTGGGCGAGCACAGACCCTGATTGATGGGGTGCCAATCAACACCATGACCAAAGAACAGCTGGAGGGACATGTGGTCAGGTGCGCTTATCCTGACAACAATAATGAAGTGTTGATTATGTGCTTTGTGATGTCTCTTAGAGGTAACACAGACTTCTACCATGAAACACTAAGGTCATGCAAAACAGGAGAGGCTGGGTATCGAATCACATAGCACTTAGGGTTCTAATCTCTTCCTTAGCTGACTTTTGACAATCACTGTGACTCAAGTACAGTTCCTTTGATCTTAACTATCTGCCACCATACATCAAGTTATTGATTTTGCTTACAATGTATGAAGTGAAATTGGTTGTAATCCACTTTTTTAAATTTCTTATATTATTACTATTCTTGCATCTAGTTGTAAGTCAATAAATCTTTGATATACTGTAGCACACATGACAGATTTAGAAAGCTAAATCAAACTTTCCCTTAATAGACTTAGAAATGAACTGGAACGAGAGAGGGAAGAGCGTAACTATGTTCAGAGTGAGCTTGAGCGAGTCCAGAGGCTGTGGGAGGTGGCAGCTGAGAATCTTGACAACGTTCGTAAGGAACTCAGGTAATCCAGTGTGTATATAGTGCTGTATTATGTGGAATAATAAAGAAAGTAAAATTTTCTTTCAATCATAAACTATTGTAACTGATGACTGGATCAGGAAGTTTTTTAAAGTGAGATACATAGTTGTATATACATTGTATCCCAAGACCATAATTATTATACTGATGCACCTCACAAGGTACAAAGATGTGGAGATTGGAGAAGCTGAGGAGAAACACCAGCAGGAAATTGGTGTGTACCAGCAAAAGATGAAGCACCTCATGTACACTCAGGAGAACACTCTTGCCCAGCTCCAGGTGAGGCAGTGTGTTTGAGAAATGAGGTGCAAATATCATGCCACAAAGCTTTGAGTTGTGTATACTGTATAGGAAATTCAGTGAGGTAGAGATATTGGATTTGAAGAATGTAATAAGTCATAGAATGAATGACAGATAAGGAAGAAGTGTGGAGGACACTTTTGAAGTAAAAAATTGAGTAATAATGTCTTTATGTTTTAGATTGACAGCGAGGAAGCACTCCTGAATCTCCACCAGGACTGTCTAAATGAGGAGAATCTTGTAATTCAAGAGAAGGAAGACTTGAGGAAACAGCTCCAGGACACTGAGAGCAACTACCTGGCCATCATAGCCAATATGAAAGTTGTGAGTGGGAAAGCACCTTCACAGATACATAAAATAATGAGGTGCATGTATGCAGCTCTATCTTAATAGCCAATTTGAAAGTTGTGAGTGGGAACACCTTCACAGATACATAAAATAATGAGGTGCATGTGTGTAGCTCTGCCTTAATTAAGGTGAATAATAACCTACACCTCCAGTGGCTGATCACTGCTGTGATCACTGCTGGTTACCAATGATTTTGAAATTTAAAGATCATTTTTCTAAAAGATACATCTTGTTCTTACTGAACAGAATCAATGCTTAGGTAAATGAGTGTGTGTATGTATATATATATATATATATATATATATAAGATATATATATATATATATATATATATATATATATATATATATATATATATATATATATATATATATTAAACTACAGACAAAGTTTCTGGATCATTTACACATAAAAATTTTAATGAATATTATGTTGAACAGGGTCACAGCAAGGCTCTAGACACCTTGCGGCAGGAGTTTGAGGCAGAGGCAGTGGAAATGGAGGCCAAGTATGTTAAGAAGATCAAGGATCTCCAGAACCAACTTGATCTCAAACGTAAAACAGAACTAATAGCTCAGGAAGAGAAAAAGAACAACTTCTTGGCCACAATCATCTCTAATCATGAGAAGACTTTTGATGAGATGAAGAAATATTACACAGATATCACAGCAACTAATCTAAAGCTCATCACAGAACTGAAGGTAATATTTCATAGAAACATGGCATACAACAGGATGATGGATGGACTGATAAAAATTGTTTACATGAACATGGGTCTTCTAATTTGGCTTTTGAGTAAGTTGTATTGGCTCTTTGACAGGCAGAGCTTGCTGAACAAAAGGAACGGGAACACAAGCTGGAGCAAGAGATGGGTGCTGCCATGTCTGGCCGTTCCCGCCTGGAAGACCAGGTTGCCAATCTACGTAAGAAGCTTGCAGACACCCAGCGGTCCATGCAGCGCTCCCAGCGAGACAAAGAGAGCTATCTTGTAAGACTCCTGGGCAAAGGTGTCAAGACAATAAAGAATGTGGCTGCTTACTAACCTTTCACATATGAACAGCATATATATTGTATCTTGTTGGATTATGTATAGTATAATGGTTTCTATGTTTGACTTACAACTTAGAAGTCACAGAGTTCACTTTCTGGGGCAGGTAGAAATAATTTGGGCTGATCTTAAACCTTGCTTATAGAGTATCATCCATAGAAATCCTTGTTGTATTTCAGACAAGTCAAGCACAAGTCAAAGTTCTAACCAGTGAAAAAGAAGCCTTGCAGTGGGAACTAGAGGTCCTCAAGCAGAAGGCAGAGGCGGTATGTGACCCTGATCTGTGGGTGGTAGTTGCCATCCCTTAGTGATAAGAAAGACTTGGATTTACTTGCTGGGTTAAGTCTTTTATCTATTTAACGAATATCTGTGAATTTTTATTCCCTTCATAAAGCTTTCTTGTCCTAGACAGCCTGTCTCCCTTCATCTCAAACAGATAGAACGTGAGCGGAAGGAGTTGTATGACCACTTTGTGGCAGTGGTGGGAGAGGTGCAGCAACGCAGTGAGCTCAGGAACATTGTTCTGGAAAAGAAACTTAATCAGGTGAAGTAATCAACTTCACTTTACCTTTTAGGATAAACTACAGCTCATCATTGTTGAGCAGTTCTGTGCCATCTGATCTTGTCTATATACTGTTTTGTCTGCCCATGCAGCACAGGAATAATAGCATTGTGTGGGCATTTTTGTTCTTTCTGCCTTGGTGTATTTTTAGACTGAACTCTAACCAATTTTTTGCAGGTGTCAGATAATTTAGAAAAGAAAGAGGCTGTCTTATCGGAGGTGTTGTCAGCAGCCAATCTTGATCCTGTCTCGTTTAATCAAGTCAGCCACCAGCTGGAGGTAAGTCTTGTTTGTTTTGTTGACTTTTGTCTTTCCAAACATATTACTGTATAAATGGTCATTATTTAGTTGAGCTGTTCAATAGCATGATTCCGAACAAGAACATGGAATGTAGATCCTACACTAAATCTTCACAATTTTATTTCAATCTTTGGAGTTGTGTGCATACTTAAAAACCTATATCTTTAGATTGCTATTTTGTCAAGTTGTGTCTCATTCCTTTCAACAATAATGATATTCTATCTTTCTTTCTTAATAGAGAATAATTGATGAAAAGAATCAGTTAGTTGGAGGCCTGAGGGAGGAGGTGGCAACACTGAGACGGATGTATACAGAGCTGATGGACAAGCACCAGGCAGCCCTCAGGGTGGCCAGGAAGCCAAAGACAGCCACCAAGCTTCCAAACATACCACTGTGAAGGACAAAAATGTGCTTCTATGGTAGCAATCACAAATGTGTGGGGTGCTCAGCTCTTATTATGCAAGAATGAAAGATCATTAATTAAGCAAGTGCATAACTGTGTGCCTCAGTTATGTGAGAAGTTCCAATGAATGTATTAGCACACACATTACAAGTATGTATTAAAAGCAGTGTCTCTCCTCAAGGATTCATCTTTTAACATGAATCATCATCAGTAGCTTATCTCAGCAACTACAATCTTCAGGAAATGAGAAATTTCACTGATACTTTGTGTGCTTCAAATATTGCTGATTGGGAGACTTATTTCATAATCTACACTTCTCACAACACGAGGTGACATACATGAAGATTGGAAAACAGAGAAGTAAAGTTCAGTCTATAGAGTTTAAGGAATATGTATACCATGCCTTCTAAAGAGAAACATATCTTCATTCAGTTGTACTCACACACTCATGTTTTTAACTACAACATACAAAGGATGACTTCAAGAGTACAAGAGTCATCATGTTTGACTCATGACAGAGAGGTTTATGTTATAAATCTCCTGGCTGATGAAGATTACTTGGGTTGGTCTCTACTAAAATAGAGATACAGTATGGAATAAAGTCTTCCAATAACTAATGAAAAAGGAGACACAAGTATACTGGTATTCACCATCCCACAGTGGTAACATGAACCTTCATTATTGTGTTCACTTCAACAGTAGGAAGAAAAGGAAAAATTCCATTGTAAAAATGCATCAAACATTCATTGCAATATAATGTGGAGGGAGATCACCAATAAATTAACACACTTGATCTTAAAGCAAGAGCAAGTTTTTAGAATAGTTTCATTTACACCTGTATATGAAACTGCACAAATGTATTACATACATACTCATAAATGCTAATGTTAGATTAATTGTATGAAAATACTGCTTGTATTGAAAAGATTATTTGTATAACTCATACCATGAATTGTTACAGTAAAGATGTCAAAAATGTATGTATTTATGTAAATATTCTGAGAAGTAACATATTTATAGCTTTGAATTACCTTCTCCGTCTGTGTGGAGAGGCAAGTCATTAATAGAATGATGCTTTAATATCATGTATAGATGATGTCAGCTATCATGTAAAGTACTTATGAACACATCCTTGGAAGTGCATATATGGAAACAAAATGGTGACACAGGTCATGGTGCATCCTGCTTATTTACCAAGATGTTTTAGCAAGACTTAGGTGTGTGTGTATGTGTATGTGTTTATCTAGTTGTATTATACAGGGTTTGACTGAGGCTCATAGTGTCCTGTTTCCATATCTCCATATATCCAACATTTCCTTGAATTTATGTATATTGGTTGCTGTAACAACCTCCTCTTTTAATCCATTCCAGGTGTCCACAATTCTTTGTGGAAAACTGTACTGTACTGTACTGTAATGTGTGTGTGTGTGTGTGTGTGTGTGTGTGTGTGTGTGTGTGTGTGTGTGTGTGTGTGTGTGTGTGTGTGTGTGTGTGTACAAGTTGAGCTGTACATTGCTGTTTAAGCTTAACTTTGCTTAACACAGTGAGTCAAAGCATCATGCCACTCATGTCCTTACTCTCCCAGCAGACAGAGTCCACTCCTTGCCATGCCAAGTCCATGGTAAGGACAGTGAGGGAAGAGATGTTATGGATTTTATACTTCAAAAAATATTCTGCAGTATAAACATTGTAAAGAAATAAGATATAGGGTTAACAAATAGACAAACAACAGACAAGAGAGAGAGAGAGAGAGAGAGAGAGAGAGAGAGAGAGAGAGAGAGAGAGAGAGAGAGAGAGAATCTGTCAAAGGTAAGCAAGAGTCTTAGACATTCAATAAGAATTTACAGCCTAAAACAAAGTAATGCACTTACAAAATATTCAAATATTTTGAAAGAAAACTATATTCATTCTACATGAAGGATTGAACACTTCTGATACAATTATGAATGTCTTGAGTCAGCTCTCCAACTCATCTGGTCATGACTAGCTCTTACACTACAATTCTTATAGTTTTAACAGGAGGCGACTGACATCAGACACAACAACATCACGTGATCTTTATGCACAACTTATACAAGACCAGCGTCACACTGTTATGTGCATAAGACACTGTCTTCGTACAAACTCACGTTGTGAACAGTCTTGTTCACCTCAGGGTCGCTCTATATGCTGAATGTTCTCAGACAGCCTCCCATCACAAATCTATAGCTCTGAGGTCTTTCACAATCACTTGCTTCCAGATTTCCTTTAATTTCCCTCTAAAACCTGTCAGCTTTCAGCTACAGCCAGTCTTTCAATATACACAGCTGGGAGAGTTCATACTGGAGAACTAGGTAGCTACATAAAATGAGAACATGATTATAACAGCAGCCACTTCTGTGGGTCACTGCTAAACAACAGACAAGTATCTCTTGAAACACCAAAATGAGTGACTCATAAAAGCTTTGAGTAAAGCATACAGCTCGTAGAAGACTAAGTTAGTTACTGGAAACTTCACAGAGTACTTATATAACAAGAATTAGTAACAATAAACACTCACCACAACAAATGACTGAGCATGAGTGGTTCTGATTGGTTCTTGTGCTTCTATCAAAACTGATCGCAAGGCAGACCATCATTCCAATAAATCTTTCATTTTAGATTGACACACAGAACAAGTTACTTTAAGTATGGTAAGATAATAATATTCAACAGCAGAACAATCTTCAATTTCATAAGTTTGATCTTTAGCATTCATAACTATGGTGCTAGAGAGGAAAGTGTCATTCTCTCACTTTATCATATAAAGCTGATTTCTAGAACCAGTTGTGACCCATCACATGGTACAAAGCTCTTTTTCTAGTTTTATTCTTGTTTCACACTCTTTACTACTATTAGGGATACAATGGCAGCAAAAAAATAAACATGCATTGTTAGAGTGGATGATTGTCAAGTGAAGGTGACTTATTGAGCTATGGAGTGACAGACATGGAGCTCTGTGTCACTCTGAGATAATGGTAATTGTGAGACAACTGAGAAAAATAAGTAGATAAAATAGGTAAATAAATAAATTAAGACATTAAATTTGTTATTCTTAAACAATCGAAAAGAACTTCAATCAATGTGGAAATCACTCCACTTTTTAACATCCGTCATTGCCTTCAATGAATGTTTTTGTGGGGACACCATGTAACAGGTCCTTGATTTACACCTGAAGTTACAGAACTGGTCTAGCATTATTTTGTCACTTGGACAAGTGTCTCTGTATAATAGGGAATATTACCCTATGGAACCAACACTGTCAATTTTACCTATCAAAGTTCCATCTGTCTTCCTAGTAAACTATGATTAAATGTTGCAATACTTTGACCCCCAATCCTCCAGTACATCATAAAATAAGACAGTTAGAGTAATGGTGTGCATGTCATGACATAAATACTGGTTGTCATTAGTAATTGTAACAGTCTTTGATGTTTCTTATGCATGAATGCTACTGTGAAGCCTACATTGTATCTAGAGGATATACAGTCAGACTATGTTTGTATGATGTAAATAATCATGTCAATAAAAGAATAATATATCTTTTAACATGTTCAAACTATCTGCAAAAGAATTCCAATTAGAGCAGAAACTATTAACAGCCTTAATAGTATCATTACTTTGAGGATCTCAAGGCAAGAATAAGATTGTCTTTTCACTGAATAGAAATTATGTCTATTGGCTGAAGCATAGCTGAGAAGAATGATGTTTCTAGTACACTGTACTGTCTTTGGGATAACCATCATTGAGATCTAAGCCTTTGACAACATATCAGCATGGCATTACCATTGGAATCCCTAATATTTCTATATTTCTTATATAGATATCATGATGCTCACTGTATTGGGATATACATGTTTACCTACATGTACTATGAAAAGAAAATCATTACATACAGTTCATCATACAGTATTACCTAGTACGAGGAAAATGAACCTGAATACTGCGATAAAAGTATGAGATGTGATCAAGAAGTTTTGAGTGTTTCCAATATAAAGAGAAAAGTTGTGATCTCACAAGAACATCAATAGCAAGCAGCAGTCTTTCTGAGTCAATGTACTGCATATCACTACATTGTCATCATCAGAACATGAATTAATGAAAACTTTTGTTAACACGTTCATACTCATCTTCATGTTCAAATATCAAATGAGCAGAAAGCAAACATCAAAGCCTGCACCAAAGAGCTGCAATGGATACTGAGTGTTCCATCATGACATGGAAGCATGGCAGCAGCATTCATGGAGGCAGTGTGTTCATCTGCATCAACACTACTGTGGTTTCCTCATCCCACCACATGCTACCTTTGTCTATTTCTACCTTCTTCCATTTCCACTTTTTCAACATGATGTTCTGAAGGGCTGTGGTTTGGCAATCATGGAAGGGTTACATTATGGAATGCAGATAGACTGCTTGACACTAATAACTCTTCCATAGAGTATTGCAAAGATAACTGAGTAGCAGTGAGTGGTATAGCACTGTCTAATACTACTACTTCAAAGAGGATGGTGGAGAAATTCAAGAAATGTGCAGTTTTTACTTTCATTAACATTCTTACATAAAACTTTGATCGCACTTTGTATTTTCTCCATTGCACAGAGAGAGAGAGAGAGAGAGAGGGGGAGAGAGAGAGAGAGAGAGAGAGAGAGAGAGAGAGAGAGAGAGAGAGATTTGTTATTTGATTGTTGCAACTATTCCCATAAGTCCAGTTAATATCCCTACAAGTGACATATAGTCACACATCAGCAATTCCCCTAACCACCCATTCATCCATCCACACACAGTTGCACACACACGCGCACAAAGACGCATGCACATACACATGGACACTTACACTCATACACACACACACACACACACACACCAAGCGCTTCCCAGGACTGCTGTGCCTATCAAGGATTCACTGAAGTATTAAGGCACTGGATTTTGCAGATGCCACTTATCAGTTGTTTCTAATCAAAGAAGACAGTAATGATAAAAATTTTAATCCCTAACAAGGATTAAGTAAGGAAAATATACATATACTATAGAAATCTTAACTCTGTTAAGTTTAGCAAATATCTTTCACACAAATATTTAAATTAGTTTTATAAACTTCCTTTCCATGATGACTTCATAGCATTATTTCCAAAAGAAAAATATTCCTAACACTGAGGAAAAACAATCCTGTACCTGCAATGACGTATTGTCTTTTGAATTACTTTGTTACGTTGTACATAAATCACTGAAAGTTCTCCCTGCCTTCAAAACGTCAGTGCTCCTGCAACCCAGATATCCTGCGTCAGTGTGCCTACAGAGATCAGGATGAAGACTAATATTGGTGAAATACTTGTACTACATATAAAACAAAGTTGGACGTCCATAAAAAGTTGGAATCCTAAAAAAATATTCAGAAATTTGTTAAAAACTGCTGAAAAATACGTATCAATTCGTTCATAGGACTGGATTTCACTAAATACGTTCAAATATCGGAAACAAGCCTGCACAACTACAACAAAGTTCCTGCATTTATGCTTTGTTTTTTTAAATAAAATCTGGACTTAGCTATTGTGCAGGAATTACTTCCAGTTCTATTTCTTGTATCAGCTGTGTCACCTCATCTTTTCTCTTCACTTTCTCCAGCTGCTCTGATTCTGGATTCTTGATTTCTCCACTAGCAATCTGTCTCTCCAGCTTCTCAATATCTCGTAACTTTTTCTTTAGGTTCCTCAGGCGCTTGGTGGGATCTGAAACAACTGCCTTCCCTCCTGTTAGGGTGGGAAAAAAACATTCATGAAGATATCTAAGAAAAAGGAAAATTTATAGTTTCTTATGTAATATCTATACATTCTATGAAATCAGTTTTACCTGATAATGAAAATGGCATTGAAAACAATTCCACATATAATACTGTTGGAAAAGAGAAGCAGCAAATCAAATATATCTGTATTACTTTGAGAATAATGAGTGTGGAGCATTACCTGATGTACTGTTGGAGATGTGAGTCTCATCCATGGCTTTGGATATTTCAGCATCGGTAGCAGCTGCCTTCTTCTTTGCTGCTGCTGCCCTCTTCTTTTGTGACTTTGACATTCCACCTTGATGAAAAAATACACCTGAGGTTGATGTAAACACTTCAAATATGTGTAACAAATTAACATTTTTCCTGTGATGGTGTATATGTACACAATACACATTGTACATGGATAACATTCATTCTAGCAATTACGTATGTCTCTATGTACAAAAAATTCGCTGACATTCAGGTCTCTAGAATGCTAAAAGAATGCTACAATTACAAATAACACAAATATAAGTTAAACAAACCCTTTTATGCAAAACACCACATAAGAGATGAAGGACGTGAGGCAGATTACCTCATCTCTAGACTACTGTGCTGAGGAGCATGCATGATAATTGTCATAATTATATTTGAGGACATGAGAAAAGGGGCACTCACCCAGCTTGGCAGTTGGCACCAAGCCAGGAATGGAAGAATCAGCAGCTTGTTGCCGGCTCTTCATAGCAGCTGCATCCTCAGGGGCCAGACCCACAGGGTAATCTGATCTGTTCTTAGCCCACTGCTTTCCTTTGCTTTCATACCTGCCAAGCACATGTATCAACATTATCATCACCAATCAACACCATTCTATTTTAAGGCAGAGGCCTTCTTCAGTGGTCTTAATTCTTGGTTCCAGTCTTAAAGTCTTAATATGTGAAAAATAGTGTACATATTTGACCTAAAATTCATAGAACTAGTCTCCACATATTAGCATTTTCTTTTTTTTAATGCAATCACTTACAGAGGCATCTCTTCTTGGGGAATGTAGCCATCCTTGACCCTCCTTGCCTTGCGCCATGTGCCATCAGGTCGCTGAGAGGCAGGTATGAAGCACTGACCTACAAGAAAGGCAGCAGCAACAGGTACCAATTAACACAACATTTACCATCTGGTTGGAAAATGACAGATCTTGCTTGATTAGATTATTGTAAAAATTGAAGAGGTTGGACATCCCTATTGGAATATTGGTACTTTGAAATTTTCTACAAATGGCTGCATCTGATCTAGCAATTGAAGAAGTTACAGTGATACAGTTCACCACACAAGTGCAGGCTATACATAACATGGTCAGCACAAAACACATGCAGGAATCTTTGTATTTTATCTATTACAGACAAGTGGATTCTAATCTTGTGACAATTATCAAGGTGACCTGGTAAGTTTAATTTTGGTCGAATTATCAAGGAGACAAAATCATCAGTTTGGATAATCTCTAAGGGAAACAAAAGTCTCTAACTCCTTCAATACAAGGATGCATTTTCATATTTTTTCTGCTTATTTGTCACTTTATAGAGCTTAAGAATCTCATGTAAGGATTATAATACTACAGACTCTGATCATTAACCTTCTGAACTCCATAGACCCTTCTAATCAATAAAAACAATTTAATCATACCCAAAACCCATGGTATAAATGTGTCCTAGTACTGAAGGGATTAAACTTGAAACCTTTGCTGCCTCACGCGACTACACTCACCTCACACACCAACTGAACAAACCAAAGCAATATCACAATAACACCAAACACAACCCCACAGTTTTATTTTTGGATCAACAATAAGACAGCATAACCCACACATTTGGGACAACCTCTTAATGAGACAGGGCCCTTTAAACCCCAAACACTGCTTGCCACCCTGACAGCCTGATGACGGAATAGCCACTTCTGACACCAACTAAATCATCCTAAAGAAACACTCGGGGAAGGTTCTACTCCCACATGCAACCCGCTGCCCACCAAACACGGGGACACATACACAGGCTCAAGGATACAGACACAATTGTATGCCTTCACCCATACATCCACCAGTACCCACAGACCCACCACACACCCACCAGCCATGTGAGGGGCGCGGGGGAAGCTGGCATGCTCACCTGTCTCATCCTTGACGTATTCTGCTGCTATGGACATGTTGGAAGGGTGTTGTGGTGGGGCCATGCGGGTTCGTCTCGGCCGCACTCTCACGGCTCTCACTGTCTCTTACTCTCACACACTCCATCTCTCACAATGCTTCACATTCATACACTCACACACGCTTCTTTTCTGGTTTAAATATATGAATTAGTGAAAATACAGACACGAAGACCGATTCTTTTGTTGACTACACCGAGATAAACCATACATGTACATTCGCAGATTACTACATCTATTGATACATCCAGGGTGACCAGAGCTTGGGATTTTTCCCAAATCTTGGGATTTCAAACTTCATCTTGGGATCTTGTGAATTTTTTGCAGAAATGCCTCAAATCTTGGGATATTTCATGTCTAACTTTATATTGTGTATTTCAAGTCAATTATGTACTTTTTCACAAGGAATCTCTTAAGAAAAGAAAGAGTAAAGATCTCTGTAATGCATATTATGTGTATATACGCGTTCAGAGTGAGACTGGAACGGGAAGGCAGCGTATCATACTCGTAGAGTCAGATAGGCAGGCCGTGTATAAGACCCGTAGTAGTAGTAAAAGTAAAAATGGTATAAGATACCTCGCTTTTGTCTCAAATTTGTATTGTCTTTTTTTTTTTTTTTTTTTTTTTTCAATCTCTATTCCTTCTCCTTCCTTCATCTTCAACCCTTTAATTTTGACCCGAGCCGAGCTGAGTGGAGTTGAGTCAACTTTTTTTGTCTTCCATATTTGAGCGTTATTTTCTTTTTCTTTCTTTCTTTCTTTCTTTCTTTTTTTTTTGTCCTGTCCCTCCTCGTCCTCGTCCTCGTCCTCGTCCTCCTCCTCCTCCTCCTCCTCCTCCTCCTCTTCTTCTTCCATCTCCTTCTTTATTTCCTCCTCCTTTTCCTGCATTTAGTGACTTTTCTCCTTTCTGGCAAGTTTGAGAAGTATTACGGTGTGCTGAACGAGAACATGAATATTTACCATTGGTCTTGTTCCTTATTTTGTCAAACTCTCCTCTGTATCATCATTATTGTGTTTTTATTATTGCAAGATCATTAGGTACAGGAAATTCAGGAAATTATATTGAGAGAGAAAGAAAGAGAGAGGATATAAATTACAGAGAGAGAGAGAGAGAGAGAGAGAGAGAGAGAGAGAGAGAGAGAGAGAGAGAGAGAGAGAGAGAGAGAGAGAGAGAGAGAGAGAGAGAGAGAGAGAGAGAGAGAGAGAGAGAGAGAGGGGGGGGGGGGGAGACATTCATGCTGATAACACCATTTTATGATTCCATTGTTTCAAGTTGATGAAAAAGTACCCTGACAAATACTTATAATAAGAATTGTTAATAAGAATGAGTTTTTACAGGAATTATGTTATGTCAAGACTCAGAGAGCGAGATAGTAGGGAGGTGGTCATTTCATTTCCTCCTTTTCCTGCATTTAGTGACTTTTCCCCTTTCTGGCAAGTTTGAGAAGTATTATGGTGTGCTGAACGAGAACATGAATATTTACCATTGGTCTTGTTCCTTATTTTGTCAAACTCTCCTCTGTATCATCATTATTGTGTTTTTATTATTACAAGATCATTAGGTACAGGGAATTATATTGAGAGAGAAAGAAAGAAAGAGGGTAGATATTACATTGAGAGAGAGAGAGAGAGAGAGAGAGAGAGAGAGAGAGAGAGGAGGGAGGTGGTCAGGGTGGAGAGAACAGCAGCGCCATCCCCATCACAAGTCACAACACGCCATCGAACATGTGTGCTACAGTGCATTCTATTGTAAACCCTCAGCGTGTCCCAAGTTTGCGGTGTTTGAGGGCGGCATTGTCCCAGTGGCCTGTGCACACCTGTCCCGCTGCTCTGCTGGGCATCAATAAGCTCCGTGCAGGACGCCACACCATACCTGATAGCCTGGCACAGGTGAGGTTGGGCGGCCGGTGAAGGGTTTTGGTGATGAATGGTACGTGGTGTGGCATAGTATGTTAGTGCTGAGGTGAAGTTGTGTGTAGGTATTTGCAGTGGCGGCTCGGCAATAGTAGGGAATGCGAGACTGTGAACTTATATATATGTGGATTATATACATGTTTATGTATTGTCTGTCTATGTTCTTTGCATATTACCTACTCGATTTCTTAGCTGTGTCAAGAGAAACATGGAAATATACGACTGCTTTTTGCTCCGAGTGCTGGTAGGACTACCGGTCTGCCTTGTTTCTTAATTCATTTTCGGGTTGTTTTCATTAATTCGCTTTACTTTGACGTTTATGGGGTTATACATTGATTTATCTATTGTCTATCTATGTTCTTTGCATATTACCTACTCGATTTCTTAGCTGTATCAAGAGAATCATGGAAAAATACGACTACTTTTTGCTCTGAATGCGGGTAAACATGACCGTCAGCTTTGTTCCTTCCACTTATTTCACGAGTGTTTTCTTTCCCCAATCAAGTTAATTTGTGGCGTTTATGGGGTTATGTATATTCCTCCATTGTCTATCTATGTTCTTTGCATATAACCAACTCGATTTCTTAGCTGTGTCAAGAGAAACATGGAAAAATCAATCACTTTTTGGCAGCTGTTAAAATAATATGCTAGTTCCAGGCCAGCCATGAGGGTGGGGTGTGGGGTGTTCGGGACGGAGGCGAGTCAGTATGTTCTGGGGTAAGGTACGGGGAACTGCACTGCGTTTAACCTATTGAAAAGCCTCAGGTTGAGCGGATACAGACGATTTTTACCTGAAAAACAGTCTATTTAAAGTAAATAACGGTATTTCACGATGTTTTTGACACTGTAGTGGCGTATTAAGACGATCTTTACCTGAAAGAGAAAGTTCAAGTGACCAGCGGGAGTTCACGAGTGTTTTTAAGTGGTTTTGATGGCAGAATAAGAAGACTGTGCTAGTTTATTCAGTGTCCAAGTCATCTAATTCCTGCACTGAAGCTGCAAGATGGAGTAACAGATAATGGATTGTGCTATTACACCCACTACCCTTGCTGTGTGTCAAGGTATATGTAAGGTGAGTCACCACCCCCCACCCGCGGCGCCATCTTGGATTCTTATTTTATCGGTCATTTTAAGCCATATCTCTCAATCATTACAGGCTCATCTTGCCACAGTATGCAGCCATTGTACTAAGCTTTCATATGAGCCATTCAGACATAGCTTTCGTGGTCAAGTTTAAGTTTAATGAAGGTGGGAGTGAGATAGGAGGGGGGGCCGTACCCCACCACGGAGCCTCCGCCAGCCGGCTCATATATCAGGATATTGTCTTCGTTTCTGGACTGTTTATTTGGGATCAATAGTCAAATTTAACGCTTTCTATGAATACTGCAGCGTGTTTCAAGTGATTTGCGTGCGTGTAAGGGGTGGAGATCGCTGTGGTTGGCGTTATGAGGGTGGTAAATAAGGAGGAATTTTTGAACTAAATTTCTTGGAACGCCAAATGCACTTTTTTATTTGAGGCTGTATCAAGTTGTTATTAATTGCAAGAGGTAGTCCATATACAATGATGTTTTATGCCTAAAGTTCAGTGAAATGAGTGGAGAGGAAAATTGTTATTTAGCGGTGTCAAAGTTACATTAAAAACTTAATTATCAGCCTGTGAACAATTTATTTCTGCCTCTAACTCACTCTGAAGTGTTTAAAATAATTAAAATTAATTAATCTATTGTTTTGAAATGGGTTTTGGTTCCTCTGAGGTGGTAGTTAATGGATATTTAACGAGTTTTAAAAAGGGTCATATTTTCATAAAATGGTTTTTTTCCCGTGGAATTTCTTTACAATTACTGTTGTTAGGAGTGTGTTTATACTTTGGGAATTAGTTATCCTATTTATCACGTCGGATCAGATACAATAGGTTGATCTAAAGGCGTTTTATCGAGGGGTCATTTTTAAAATGGTTTACGCTACGTAAATATAAGCACCTGTGACGTCATCAGCCGTGACGTCATCAGCTGTGACGTCATCAGCTGTGACGTCATAGGGCAGGCGCCTCCCTGCCCCCTTGCCTTCCTGACTTATATGCCATATAAAGCATGAGTTACTGTATGTTTACTGTGTTTCCGTGTGTGTGTGTGTGTGTGTGTGTGTGTGTGTGTGTGTGTGAATGTGTGCATGTGTGTGATGCTGTAACACTGTTATATTGGCTCTCTCCATATCTAGCATTGTTAAGTGATTTTTTCGGGTATTTTGAGGTGAGTGTGTGTGTGTGTGTGTGTGTGTGTGTGTGTGTGTGTGTGTGTGTGTGTGTGTGTGTGTGTGTGTGTGTTTAGAAAACAGTGAATTACTCAAATTATATTATTACCTACAGGTCAGTAAGGATCTGCTGACTAAATAGGTGAAAACTAGTTCGCGTAAACTGTACAGACAAGCGTCTAAATTGTGTTGATTAATGTGAAGCGTCAATCAATCAACCGTTAACCCTTCACATTCGAATTGACACCACCACCACACTCCCACCCACCCACCCACTCGCGGCGGCTCAGACACCGCGCCACCCACGCAGCGACTTTCTCCAACCCCGCTACAGAGGCCACCAGTGCCCATCACCCCTCATGTCACCACCGCACCACCAACCCCGCTACAGTGACATCTCCGTCCATCCCCCATCTCCCTTCTCCCTATCTTATGGAAGAAGTTAATGGTGGCTATTGGCTAGACACATAGTGAGTACAAAGTGCATAATAAGAGTGTTGATTACTGTGAAACACTTGATTTAAACCAACGCTATACCCTTCATTAGACAATATGCTTGAAATTCGCGCATGCGCATAGAGGCTGTGACGTCAACTGAAACAGCTGATCACTTCAAGGCCACTCCCCTGCCTTCCCACCCTGGCCACCTGAACAGCTGATAAACAGCTGACTAAATACAACCCAACCCAAATATTACAATGTCACATACTACAATGGCACGTATAAACTTACCTCCTCCAGAGCAATCATGTACTGTATAATGCGCTAGTTAACTGGTTCACGACTCGATATAAATACAAGTGTGAACCTTGCGTTCGTATCTCAATGGATGACGAGGAATATGATCAAAAATATGCTTTCGTCTCTAATCTTCTCATCAATGATTCAGGGAATGAAAGTAATGGAGATCATGAGGATAGTGTGTGTGAGCAGTCGTCACAAGCAAAATCCACTGCGACCTCAGATAACCTACAAAATGATATTGTTATAGAGAATGACATTATTAGGGAACAGAAGCGTGGTGACTACGAACAGCCACGAAAACTGACCTCACCTGGTCCCAACAAACCCAACTCCCGGGACTCCCTAGCCCTGCTTCCTACCACAACCACCTCTAACACTAATAACACAGAAAGTAGTGTTAGAAATAGTAATAAGAAGACCCAAATCTGTAGATTCTATAAGACTCACTCATGCAAATACGGGCGTTCAGGAAATAAGTGCAACTATGCACACCCGAAAGTCTGCTACAAGTACAGGACTTATGGTCGAGACACAAAAAGAGGTTGCACATCTCAAATATGTACCCACTATCATCCTACTATATGCAAAAATTCAGAAAAAGACAGACTTTGCCTACACCTCGAATGCCCCTATCTTCACCTAAAAGGCACTCAACGCTACCAGCCAGAATCACCCACCTCACCCACATCATACACTAGCACCAGTAAACCAAGTCGACCTTACCCCCACACAAATCATCATCAGCCTACCAACCAATATCACCGCAATGATGACCTACAGCAGAAAAACCTTCATTTTTTATACACAGACATCCAAGAGATGAAGTACCAACTAGCACAAGTAATGAGACTTTTGCCAATACAAAGGGACCAGAATCACCAACATCACCCAGTCCCCCTACCCAACATGACCCACCCTCCGCCGTTTCTCCACTAAGCAACATTATAACAGCGAATATAGAGGGTCTGATTCCTTATAGATTCAAAGAAAAGTTACCCCTAATTAAGGAATTAATGACAGACTCACATGCCCTAATTGCATCCTTCACTGAATCCCACCTTAACCATAACATCAAAGATGCGGAGGTTCATATCAATAACTACAATATCATACGCACCGACCGCATTAACAGAAAGAAAGGTGGTATCATTACATACATAAGAGAAGAACTCACACCTGATACCCAAGTTCTCCTCTCAACCTCCAACTCATATACCGAGGCCCAAGTAATCTATATAAAGAAGCTAGACTTCATCTTCACCGTCATTTATCGTCCACCAGACTGCCCCATCCAAGCTTTTCTCGAAGTCATCAATAATATCCGCAGTCTACTAGATAAATTTACTCCCGAACCAAAGCTCATCATTACAGGAGACTTTAATCTACCAATTATAGATTGGTCCACGGACTCCATCAATGGAGGCTCACACAGTGACCGGTCTCAGGCACTCCATCTTCAATCCTTTGTCCAAGATTTCTTCCTAACTCAGATAATTACAACTCCAACCCGTCAAAAGAACATACTTGACTTGGTTTTGATCAACGATGATGACCTAATACACAACCATGATGTACTAATAACCAACCTAAGTGATCATAACCTAATCAATATCACCACCAACATTAACTTATCAGTGACCCAACCAAACTATAGTAAAGTACCTGAGTTACCTACCAACTTCTCAGATCTCAACTTTTTTAGTCAAGACGTTTCATGGGATGGTATATGTGAACTCCTACACTCAACTGACTGGTCCACCTCCCTAGACCATCTCACCCCTAACGAACAACTAGACTTAATACTCGGCACTCTTCTAAAAGCATCAATACATAATGTACCATTGAAGTCAAGTAGAAATGACAAGACATCAATAATACCAAAAGACAGAAGGCTTCTCATGAGAAAAAGAGGCAAATTAAGAAGGAAACTGAAGAACACTATTAATAATGACAAGTTTGCACAATTAACCCAGCAAATTTCAAGCATTGATGCAGCCCTAGTCAACTCCACCTCATGCGAGCTTGCTCACAAAGAAGCAATGGCCGTGAAAAGTATCAAAGAAAACCCAAAATATTTTTATACATACGCTTTCAAGAAGTCAAAAATAAAGACCCCTGTTGGTCCACTCAAGGACGGTGATAAGATAATCACTGACTCGCATGAAATTAGTAATATACTAAGAAAAGAATACGAATCAGTCTTTAGCACACCACTTCAAGAAAAAACCATCAGTTGTGCAGTAGATCTCTTCATGTCCCCGGAACAGGCGAACCAAGACCAACAACTCCACAAAATCACCATTAGCATCACTGATATAACTGAAGCTATAGTAACACTAAGCAACAACTTGGCGGCTGGCCCTGACGAAATACCAGCAATCTTTCTTAAAAAATATGCAGGTGTGCTGGCAAAGCCACTCCTCACATTCTACCAAAATTCTCTTGCAACAGGTATCGTGCCACATCTCCTCAAATCGGCAAAGATCACCCCAGTTTTCAAAGGGGGTTCACGAGGTGAGGCCAAGAACTATAGACCAATAGCTCTCACTTCGCACATAATCAAAGTCCTTGAAAAAATAATTACCAAGAAAATCACTACGTATCTTGAAGATTCAAACAAAATGAACGACGGACAGCATGGTTTCAGGAGAGGTCGATCGTGTCTATCCCAACTTCTTGCACATCACGATCGGATCATCACCTCCTTAGAATCAAATACTATGATTGACGTGGTTTACTTAGACTTCTCAAAGGCATTCGACAAGGTTGACCACGGGGTTCTGCTCCATAAACTGCACAACTTGGGAATCTCAGGTCAACTGGGTCTTTGGGTCTCTGCTTTTTTAACCAATAGGACCCAATATGTTGCTGTCAATGGAGCCTTGTCATCAGTGTCGTCTGTCATGAGTGGAGTTCCTCAAGGCTCTGTCCTGGGACCATTACTGTTTCTTATCCACATCCATGACATAGACTCAAACATCACCAACTCCACTATCACTTCCTTCGCTGATGACACGCGCATTACTAAAATGATTAATACTGATGAAGATGTTGCCCTTCTACAAAATGACCTCAAGAGAATATATGAATGGGCAGACACCAACAACATGAAATTCAATAATAACAAATTCGACCATCTTAGATATACAACAACACCAACCCAACTAACAAATGCATCCTACAAGGCACCTGATGGCTCCATCATAGCTACCCAGACTAACGTCAGAGACCTCGGTGTATGCCTCTCAAATGATGCTACATTTTCGCTGCACATTACCAATACAGTTAAAAAAGCGCGTGGTCAACTGGGCTGGATACTCCGCACATTTAAAACGAGAGACCCCATTCCGATGCTGACCTTGTACAAATCTCTGGTTGTCCCCCTGTTGGAATATTGCTGCCAGCTGTGGTCCCCTTGGAAACCTGGAGATATCCAAGCACTTGAATCGGTACAGAGATCATTCACCTACCGCCTATCTACTGTAAGACACCTAAACTACTGGGGGCGAATCAATACCCTCAAACTCTACTCTCTGGAGCGGCGTAGAGAGCGATACATGATTATCTACGTCTGGAAGATAATGCGGGGCCTATGTTCAAATGATATAGACATACGCTTCCACGACCACCAACGACTAGGCCGACTCTGTAACATAAGTAGAGTTCACCCACGGGCCCTTACCAGAGTCAAGACTCTAAAGAGCAATTCCTTTGCTATACGTGGTCCAATGCTCTTTGAATTTCATGTTGTTGGTGTCTGCCCATTCATATATTCTCTTGAGGTCATTTTGTAGAAGGGCAACATCTTCATCAGTATTAATCATTTTAGTAATGCGCGTGTCATCAGCGAAGGAAGTGATAGTGGAGTTGGTGATGTTTGAGTCTATGTCATGGATGTGGATAAGAAACAGTAATGGTCCCAGGACAGAGCCTTGAGGAACTCCACTCATGACAGACGACACTGATGACAAGGCTCCATTGACAGCAACATATTGGGTCCTATTGGTTAAAAAAGCAGAGACCCAAAGACCCAGTTGACCTGAGATTCCCAAGTTGTGCAGTTTATGGAGCAGAACCCCGTGGTCAACCTTGTCGAATGCCTTTGAGAAGTCTAAGTAAACCACGTCAATCATAGTATTTGATTCTAAGGATGTGATGATCCGATCGTGATGTGCAAGAAGTTGGGATAGACACGATCGACCTCTCCTGAAACCATGCTGTCCGTCGTTCATTTTGTTTGAATCTTCAAGATACGTAGTGATTTTCTTGGTAATTATTTTTTCAAGGACTTTGATTATGTGCGAAGTGAGAGCTATTGGTCTATAGTTCTTGGCCTCACCTCGTGAACCCCCTTTGAAAACTGGGGTGATCTTTGCCGATTTGAGGAGATGTGGCACGATACCTGTTGCAAGAGAATTTTGGTAGAATGTGAGGAGTGGCTTTGCCAGCACACCTGCACATTTTTTAAGAAAGATTGCTGGTATTTCGTCAGGGCCAGCCGCCAAGTTGTTGCTTAGTGTTGTGATCCTGCAGCAGTACTGTTCCTGCCCCCTGAGAGAGGCTCCCTTCTGTTGCAAGAGTGGGTGGCGCCTGGCACTGTGTGGCAGCCGTCACCTAACGCCCGCAGAGACAGGCTACGCACCAGTGGAGGGCGAGGCTTTGGCAGTCGCATGGTGCCTCCGCAAAGCCCGCCTTTTCCTGCTTGGATGTCCCATCTCCTCATCATCACCGACCATCGCCCGCTGGTGAAGCTCTTGGGAGACAGAGAGCTGAAGGACGTCGTGAACCCGAGACTGTTTGCCCTGAAGGAGAAAACACTACAGTACAGGTTCCAGATTAAGTATCTCCCAGGGAAACGCAACTGTGCGGCCGATTTTCTGTCTCGCTACCCTGCTCTCTGTGCACCACCTGACGTCGCAGATGAGGAGCAGGCCAGCGACGTGGAGGTTGCTGTGGCAGCCGCAACAGTAGCCGCGCTCAACAGCGATGAGAACCTTATCTTGGATAGCTCAGCAGTGGCACAAGCAGCTGCAGAGTATCCAGACTATCAGCTGCTCATCGCTAAAGTGACTGCAGGAGACTGGCACCCACATCGAGCCCAGGAGCTGACCTGCCTTCGCCAGTTCTACGGAGTCAGGGACAGGCTGGCAGTGTCACAAGGGCTGGTGACGTACACCTACGAACAAGGGTCGGTCCGCTTGGTGATACCTGCAGCGCTCAGGCAACGTGTGGCAGCAAACCTCCATGCAGGCCACCAAGGTCTAGACGGGATGCTAAGGAGGGCGAGGCAGGCTGTGTACTGGCCTGGTATGGAGGGTGATCTACAACACCAGAGAGACACCTGTGCCATCTGTAACGTGCACTCACCCTCACAAGCGGCCGAGCCCCTCACCCTGACGCCCACACCCCAGTACCCCTTCCAACACACCGTGGCCGACTTGTTCCAGCTGGACGGACAGGTGTACTTGGCGTACGCCGACAGGCTCACGGGGTGGCTGGAAATAGCACACTTCACCAGCGGAGCCACATCAAGCAAGCTCTCGTCAGTGTTGCGGCAGTATTTCCATCGGTGGGGCGCCCCAGAGTCAGTCTCGACAGATGGTGGGACTAACCTAACCAGCGAGGAAATGTGCAGCTTCTTTGGAAAGTGGGGAGTAGCAAGAAGAGTCGCTTCCGTCCACTTCCCACAGTCCAACGGACGGGCAGAAGCGGCAGTCAAGTCTGCCAAGAGGCTGCTTCGTGCCAACACGGGTGTTGGAGGCAGCCTTGACAGCGACAGCGCAGCAGTGGCATTGCTGCAGTACCTAAATACACCGCTGCGCGGAGTGGACAAGTCACCAGCGCAGCTGGCCATGGGCAGGCAGCTGCGGGATGGTATACCAGTCCACAGGCAACATTACAAGGTGGACATTCACTGGCGACAGACACTCGGTGCAAGGGAGCGTGAGGCGGCGCGACAGCAAGAGGCATGGGTAGAGAGGCAGGGAACGCCCAGATCTCTGCCCCCATTCGCGCCCGGCACCCAAGTGTGGCTGCAAGACCAGGCCACAAAGTTGTGGGACAGGCGTGGTGTGGTCACTGAGGTGCTGCCGTGCCGTCAGTACACTGTGAAACTTGATGGCAGTGGGCGCCTGACACTACGCAATCGCAGGCACATGCGGTCTGTGAGAGGCTCCACGCAGCCCCCGACTCGCACACCCTCCCCACCGAGGCAGCGTCCAGTCCGTCGTGTCAGGCAGCCAGCATGGATGGCTGACTACTTCACAGACACGCCCACACATTAGGTGTGCGTGTGCATATAATGTGTGTGTGTGTGCACGTGTGTGTGCATATGTTCATTCAGTGCTTTGCCTTTGGTTTATTTTTCTTTAACCTGTGAGAGGTATTGTGGATTGTTTCATGTTTCCTTTTGTACATGTAATTTTCAGTTTCTTATTGATGTCAGATATTACACTGTTCATTTATATCATGTACACTGTATTATCTTGGGGGGGGGTTGTAGGATAGTTGGGCCGGCTACACCGGCAACGCATGCTTGTACCCAGGCGGGCCACTGCCCGGGAGTTTGCCTCGGACCACAGTAAAGGACGCACGCACTCTCGGCCTTTCACTCACCCCTCCTACATGGCGCAGTGAGTAGGACTCACCCCTCCTACAGTGGTGTTGAGTGAAAAGAACAAAAAGTAAATGGTTTGAGTGATGTGATTATTAGATGATATCAGATTACTAGCGATGACATTTACTTTGGATCTGCCACACACGCTATTTGTCAGTCCCAATGGTATGTGGAGGCAGGTACATATTGTGTAAGACACCACACCACCTGGCACATTCCTTACCTCACACTTTGTATCACTACATAGACACGCAACGACCCACCTGCATCATCCCTACTACACACTAAAGAAATAAACAAGGAAAATAAATAAAAACACATTAAAATCTGAACACATTACTTCCCTAACTGTTCGTGTCGCACCTAAAGTTCAATGGACAATGACTGACATTGACTGCTGCCAATCTTATAAATGTCAACATTGACATTGAAAAGTAGTGGAATAGAAAGTTTGTGACGGCTGGGCAAGGTAGGGGAGGGGTGGGTGGGAGGAAAAGGTGACAGGAAAAGGGAAGATGGACCAGGGCAGGGCGAGGGCGTTGTAGTGATAGTGGTGGTGGTGGTGGTGGTAGTGGTGGTGCTGGTGCTGGTGGTAGTGGTAGTGGTGGTGGTGGTGGTGGTGGTGCAGCAAGTGTAGTTACTACTCAACACAGGGAAGGTTATTACACAGGCGGCTCCAGACGCGAGGAATCCCCGCCTTTCCAAAGTTGTTCTATCTCACCTACTACTATTTTCACTCCATCACTGGTACTCCCACAAGTGTACAACACCTCATAATATCTCATTATCGGTGTCAATTTCAATGTTCACATTAAGATTGGCAGTAGTCAGTGTCAGTCATTGTCCACTGAACTTTTGGTGCGGCAGGAACAGTTAGGGAAGTAACGTGTTCAGTACATCCTCTGTAGCCCAGTGGAGCCTGAACATTAGATGGGGAAATAGACCTATTTTGCAAAACTTCGGGTGGGCCCTCGTGGCCCAGTGGGTAGAGCAGTGGGTAGAGTGATGAAATTTGAATTTGAGTGAGGGAAGAGTGGGTTCAAACCCCACTTGGAACTTGTGAAAAAATAAAAATCATCCACTGGCTAGGGGAGCGCTGCCCTCCTCACCCCTCCCCCCCACCCTGGGAACTACAAGGGCTGCCAGACTGACTCACTCAACATAGGTTAGGTTAAATATAGGATAGGTTAGGTTAGGTTAGGAGAGAGAGTCAGTATCTGGTAGTCCACGTAGTAACTGTGTGTGTGTGTGTGTTTAGAATTGTCTTTTTAATCCCAAATTTCTTCTCCGAATAGACTTCCATCTCATGTTTGCACTTTTCCTTCATAATTTCATCTAATTTTCCATAATTTCCAAAGAATCAAGTTTTTCTGTGTTTATTTTTTGGCTATATTCTCTCTCTCTCTCTCTCTCTC
>CM035203.1:255473-337794 GCA_020233015.1 Callinectes sapidus | reverse complement strand
ATATATATATATATATATATATATACACACACACACACACACACACACACACACACACACACTTGGAGCACTTTTTTATACACCGGAAAAGATTCATTGTGCAACAGACTGCAAAAAGCTTTATCACAAATTACCAATTACCAAACGTATGATTTTAAGGTCTCTATAACATGTTTGACGAACATACACACACGGTTCATAACACTATGTTAACTGTTCACATTATGTATCTATCTATAAGTAACATTAACCTTAGCAATTATCCAGAGAATAATGCACAAAATTTAACATTAAAATATATCCATAGTTGTCTACATGATTCTAGGAATGAATGGCCGTTCCTTCATCACTTCCATATATACCATACCTTACCGAAGTGCCATGCCCCTGCAGATGTTGGCGACCAAGATCCTTGTTGGTGACCATGAATTGCCACACCCCTCTATCTCTTGTCATCTGTAATATTCTGTATATGCACCTATTCCATCTATTGTTCTTCCTTCCATGTATCACTTTTTTTTTACTATTATTGTATCTACTTTGGCTTCTAACTCGTACTTAGATGTTCTCTGTATTTTCTATGTATGATTTCTCACCAGATAATCATATTCAATATACTGCCAAAGGCACGTCCGTATAGAAATTTTGCCAAAGCGCCACAAAGCTTTTGGTGCAGTGATAAAATGTTGCCATAGCACAACTGGTTAAAGAAATCGTGAGCATTATTTGGATCAATAAGGTAAACTGAGCAATAAAGGAATTTTATCTAAAAGGTGAAATAAGAAAATAAAGGCCTGCTCACATTGTGGTTGAGACAATTTAAAGATCATGGAAACTGAAATATTAGTGTTTCTATATAATTTCATCTATTTCTTATCTAATACTGTTTCAAATAATTCCCATGAAGAAAATATGATTGAGTTTTATAGCCTCAGTAAAAGAAAGGAGGAAAATTTGATGGGGCAAGCCTACAACGGCATACAAAGATATGAAGGATTTATAACAATACCAAGATAAATATGTTTAAAAGATCAAGTTTTTATTATCATTATCAAAAAGGTTAAGTTAATATTCAAGGACAGAACCTTTCATGGCAGGAATGGATGTACTAAATAATGACAGTCATATGAGCTGTATCAATATTATTTCTATAGTTTTTATCAACATAAGTACAGCCCCCCCAAAATAAGGTACAAATATAATTCCATTCTCTTCTTTTTTTTTTTGTACATATATAATACTAAATCAACTCACTTTTATCCTTATTTCTAAATAAAACCATTAATTGGAGTCTTTCATTTACACCAGTGGTTCTCAATCCTTTTTCAGTGATGACACCCTGAATTTATATAATCCTTTCTGTGGCACCCCTTTTTCACCATCACCCCTCCTCACATGAATAATGAATAATGTGCAAAAGGAAATATCTACCCATATTTTAGTAAAATATAAGAGCAAGTAACTTCCTACACCAACAGTTAATTATAGGCAGACTGCTACAAACTGTTTTACAAATGTACCTTGAAACGATCTAGCCAAGACAAAATTCATGGCAATCTTGTGGCACCCCTAGGCGCTGTCCATAGCACCCCAGGGTGCCGCGGCACCCAGTTTGAGAACCACTGATTTACACTCACACATACATTATGCACACACACACACACACACACGATAATATACTCTGACAAGATAAATATTTCAATTTCACACTTTCAACAACATATTTTACAAATAAAATGAATAAAAATATAGATAAACACATGACAAATTTTTTTTTTAAAAGTACATAGCAAAAAGAATAAATGAAACAAGAACTTCAGCAACTTTCTCAAATAAAAAGTTGCAAAAGCCTTTAACAATCAGATTATTAATGCTTATATGGTATCAAAATATAGCACTAGTAAAACAAAAACCATCTTCTCAATGAAATTTTGCCTTTTTCTACTGCTACATGTAAAAAAACAATGACATCAAATATATATCACCAGATACTTATGAAAGAAAATAATAATAAAAATAATATCTAGAAATCACCAGTCAGGCCAGAATCACCATAAAGGCCTAAGTGAAATTCTTCTTTGGTTATGATTTCTCCATCACAATTAAAATGATCCAGCAGTCCATTCCTTTCCTTGCTCCTTTAGCAAACGGAGTCCTGCCTTTGCTACCGCCATCTTGGCCACATCATACTTCTTTCCTTTTCTGATCAATGGAGGTAGGCCTGGAATCTATTAAAAAAGTTTTATTACAAAAATGAAACTATTCAGTCTCTTAAACACATACATTTTTCATCAAACCATTTCGAAGTTTCTAATAAAATTTCAGCTTTAATGGTCAATTTTCAATCTATCATATTGATGTTCATATATGTCAAAGTATGTCTACATAAACAGAAGTTAAGTAATAGCAAGCAAGAAACAAAAAATAAAAGTGTAGACAGTAGATGATGATAAGCTGGTTAAGAGGTAGAGCAAGCATTTATGGTCACATATTGCTGTGGATAGAATAGAAGATAAAATCCAAATAAGTAATAAAAAATACAAGAAGAAAGAAAAATCATTATATAGATCATTTGGAATTACTGAAAAAAAGGAGGTTGCATGAGGGAGAAGTGGTAAATGAATATGGTAATAGTGAAGATTGGAAACTCTCTCAGGAATACAAAAAAAGTAAAAAAAAAAAAATTGGTCTATTATGGAATGAAGAAATACTGAGGAGAATGGATGTTGTAGGAGTTAAATGAATAAGGAAACCAGTAATGTGAGAATTTAGGCTTGCAGAAAGACTGAAGGAAAGATTATCATAGATTACAGTTATTTCAGGGATTATCAGTGAATTTATGTATTTTATCATCAGGTTCATCTAGTTGAAAAAGTTAGTTCAATACATGTAGTAGACAAGCAACAATTACTGATATAATACATTATCTGAAAGAGTAATTGTAATACAAAACTTACGTGAAGCTCATAGGATACTGTGCCACCATCTACTTCAAGAGGTAACTTGACAAATTTAATTCCAGAAGGCATCATTTCATACAGTTTGCGAATACAATTGATGGGAATGTCTTTCCCCTTCATGGTTTCTTCTATTACATCACCCATGAGGACCAGCACCACATCCCATGCTTTCTGTTGAAGGCATAAATTGTGAGAGAGAGAGAGAGAGAGAGAGAGAGAGAGAGAGAGAGAGAGCATAATTTCATACAAAATTTAACTTGTCATTCATATGCTTGTCCTGTGACTTGTACAGTGTCGCCCTGTTACTGACCATGCTTTTTTTATTGCTATACTTTATTACTTTTATTGAAAGCTGTGTGTGTGTGTGTGTGTGTGTGTGTGTGTGTGTGTGTGTGTGTGTGTGTGTGTGTGTGTGTGTGTGTGTGTGTGTGTGTGTGTGTGTGTGTGTGTGTGTGTGTGTGTGTGTGTGTGTGTGTGTGTGTGTGTGTGTCTGTGTGTGTGTGTGTGTGTGTGTGTGTGTATTTAGCTAGTTGTACTTACCTAGCTGTGAGATGCAGGAAAAGAGCCACACTAGACTTGTGCTCCCCTGCCTCCCAATCTGTTTTATCAAGATTTTCCTTAAATCTATGCATTGGCTTTATACACACAGTCTCATCATTAAGTTTGTTGCACACTGTTATCTTTTAGTGGAAAACGCTATATTTCTTGATATCTCTTCTGTAATCATTCATTTCCAGTTTCCTTCCATGTCTTCTGGTACTCTTCTTATCAAGTTTCATAAGATCATCTCTGTCCCACTCCTCTATCCCTTCCAATATCTTATATAATGCTATCAAATTACCTCTTTCCTTCCTTTCTTCTAGTGTAATTAATCAGAAACTCTTCAATCTATCTTCTTAACTATATCTTTTAGGTTTATAAGCATTTTTATTGCAGCTCTCTGGATTCTTTCGGCTTCCTAATGTCTTTTTAAATTTGGTGACCACATTAATGCTACATATTCCAATTGTGGACATATCATTGTTGTTAATTAGCTTTTTTTTTTATCATATCTTCATCAATGTTGCCAAGATGTTTCTAAATGAATTGTAAGTTTCTACAGTGATCTTGTTTATATGCTTCTCAACAATTTACTTGAAATGGCTACTCCCAAGTCTTTTTCTTTCTGACCTTTTATTGATATCAACAATTCCCAGGTAATAAGTCTCTTTTGCTCTTCTTGCATTCTTTCTAAACTCCATCATGCCAAAATACACATAGTGAAGACTCTGTAGTTCATAATACTGACCTTACTAGAGCACATATGTAAGTATAACTAATAAATGCAACACCAAGAGTTAATGAACAACTAACCTGCAAGGATTTGCCACTATCAAGATAGACAGCACCAATAATGGCCTCTATCAGATCTCCTAGAGCTTTGGGAACTTCCACATCCTACAGAAAAGAAAAAAAAACAATCATGAATAAAAATGTAAATATGGAACATTCACATTTCTTTACAAAGTTATTCAGTTCACATACAGACAAGTTAAGAATTATACTTAGTGAAGAGTAAAGGCTACATTGAGAAACTCTGGATCACACTTATCAATATCAAACTTATTTTAGGGTAGGGCACGATGGAATCACCATTCAGAAGTTTTTTCATGTGACTGACATTCAGGCTTTCCTGTACACATTTATATCCTTTTTATGAGGAAAAAGTAAACAGAAAGATGGAGTTACGGAAAAAGTCATTCATGCATAATCCACCCAATGAGAGTAGATTTGCTGTGGTAGGTCCATTGCCAAAAATAATGCTCAAATATTTTCAGATTGTATGAATAGTTATGAAAATTGGTCTTTTTCATTAAATGAATAAAAACTACACATGTTTATTTTTTCATCCTTTACATATGCTATAAATCCAATTACACTCATTTCTATGCATATTTGGATTTATTTTGTGGCCAAGTATCTACTGTCCGCAGCAAATCCATCCCATGGTGATTCCATCTCACTTTATCCTACTGTTATTACTTTGTTACTTTTTTCTTGTTATGCTATAGGATATGTCTTCAATAAAAAGAAAGGCAAGGAAGCAAAAAACTATCTCCTGTTGACAACAATTCAGTTCCACTATGGTCATGATGTAATAAAGTTTAGGCAGAGTACACAGTTGCACATTCGGGAATACCAAATACTGAAATTTAATGAAATATAGGTAAGTAATTTTACATAAATCATGCCCAGCTATGGAGACAAGTGGGTGATGAAATGAGAAAGGAAAATGAATGGTAGTGTGAAGTTCAGCTAGTTACAGAGGAAAAAACAAATATTTCAGGTGTGGATACAAGAGAAAGATAGAATATCATATGGAAAATAGAAGACAAACAAACACAAAATGAAATGAAAGAAGGTGGAGATTAAAAAAATGTTCAAGTTTAAAAAAATTTCTGGAAAGTAGTGAAGGGCATTTGGAGAGGAGCATCTGGTGATGAGAAACATGCGAGAGTACAGGATGGTGAAATGTTAGTAATGTATATGGTGGGGGGAACAGTTAGTGGGTGTGAGGAATGACAGCCCTGTGAACCCTGAGGAAGGTGTGGCACATTGATAATCTTACACAAGTGTGGGAAAATTAGGTATGATATGAGAGAATACTTGCTATGAAGAGGACTTGTTTAGAACCAAACTGTTCAAACAATGTGACTCATCCCTGTAAAATAAGGAAGTCTTTTCTTTTCTTTATCACAAGCCAAGACACTAACAGAATTGTGTAAATGAGAGTAAATGTGAAAGTTGTGTGCTTTGTCTTGATCCTTTTTGAGAGAGACAGCACTTGTGTATGTATATATGTGTGTATGTATGTATTTATGTATGTGAAAGTAAATGTAAAAACATCATATCATTATCATAAAAATGAAAATTTGTTTCAAAATGTACATAATGAGAGCTTGTAAGTTTTCATATGATTAAGGAGGCTCTTAAATACAGGAAGTAAATGTGCACTAATCTTAATTCTAGCTCATGTAACTCACTTCCAAATCCACAGCGTCATCTTCTGTTAAGATATCATCATCATCAACAAGTCCATTTTGGAGAAGATTAATAAACTTGTCAATTGAGGCCTGAAGCTTTGGGGCAAGGTACAGTAAATGACACTGCAAATTCTTCCTGACAGCTGCTCTTGCCAAAGTTTCATTCTTCACAAAATATGACCTGAAAAGGATAAATTACTATGTACTTTCAACTCTAGCAGTATCTGCACAATTTTTATACACACACGCGTAGTGTAGCTTGGCTCAAAACCGAGAGGGCCCGGGTTCAAGTCCCGGGTGCGGCGAGGCAAGTGGGCAAGCCTCTTAATGTGTATCAAGCCCCTGTTCACCTAACAGCAAATAGGTACGGGATGTAACTCGAGGGGTTGTGGCCTCGCTGTCCCGGTATGTAGTGTGTGATGTGGTCTCAGCCCTACCCAAAGATCGGTCTACATGAGCTCTGAGCTCCCTCCGTAGGGAAAGGCTGTCTGGGTGACCAGCAGGCGACCGAGGTGAGGTGAATAACACACACACACACACACACACACACACACACACACACACACACACACACACACACACACACATATATATATATATATATATATATAGATATATATATATATATATATATATATATATATATATATATATATATATATATATATATATATACAGTGGTACCTCTTGATTTGAGTTTAATTCGTTCTTTTTGGCTGTTCAAATTGTGAAAATTCAAATTAGGAAGCAATTTTAACCATTGAAATTAATGTAAAAAACATTTAATCCATTCCAGTTTATTTTAAATGGAAAATACTACACTCAACCCCAGCTATTGTGAGAGATTGGTCCCTTAACATCGTGGCAATAGCTAAAAACGCAATAGCCATTGTTAAGAAGTAATGGGAAAAAATATAATTGATCCTGGTCCACCAGAGTGGCAACATGATTTAACATATTGGCACCCTGTTTTTCCATAGATATCATTAACATCTTGAGAGTATAAAGTAAAAGCAGACATGAAATGCATAAAAAAAAAAACAGGCATAACAAAAGACTTACTATTTACTTCAGTGTGAAACTCCAAAGTCCCGATGACGACTAAACAGGCCTTTCCCGGGTCTCCGCCTCCCTCTCATGCACTAAATACAGGAACAGATAGCATGGTATTCCCCCCTCCCCCTCACTCCGTCCATATCCACTCCCATTCGATGCACAAACAGACCGAGTAGACCACTCCCCCACCCACTCTCTCCCTCCTCCAGCCACTAACCATCATCTCTCCCTCTCTCTCATTCATTAAGTAGAATATATTCTCACAGCATCATTTCCAACAGAAATTACTTCAAGAAAAGTATAAACTATAGTACAAAACTGCAAATTATTGTATTATCGTAGTTTGCACAAATGACAATGATATTTAACAATTCATTCTTCATTGATCATTTAAAGTGTTAAATATATCTTCATTAGTAAATAAGTTTGCCAGTGACCAGAGTAGAAGGCCGTATTGACTGGGGTGGTAGGTAGGAAGTGACCAGGGTTGGGGGCCGAGTAACCGAGGCACTTGAAAGCCATTCATGAGTCGCAATAGAGAGAGGTGTTCATGGCGGAGAAGTGCAAGCGAGATTGGCTGACTGACAGGAAAGCGGTGTCGGCCGCCCCGTGTGTTTGTGTTTGAATTGAGAGGCCGCGTTTGGATTGGAGGTCAAAATTTGTTTGCCAAATGTGTTCAGATTGGGAAATGTTTGAGTCAGAGGGTGTTTGAATCAAGAGGTACCACTGTATATATATATATATATATATATATATATATATATATATATATATATTATATAAATATATAATATATATATATATATATATATATATAAGATATATATATATATATATATATGTATGTATATACTCTCAACTCCCAGCTATCACAAGAAATTAGTCCCTTAACATCACCGCAATAGCTAAAAACGCGATAATCATTGTTAAGAAGTAATGGAAAAAGATCAAATTGGTTCTGGCCCACCAGAGTGGCAACATGATTCAACATATTGGCACTGTTTTCCCCGCATATCATCATAATTTATAGGTATCATTCACATTTTGATAGTATAAAGTGAACACAGACATGAAATGCATAATAATGGTCATAACAAAGACTTATTTATGTTCGTATGTTGAATGCCAGGCATGACTCATGAGAGGGTGAGGGGGGATTCTGAGGCATTGGTGATGTGCTACTGGTCTGCACCACCCCTACGTTGAGTTAGATCATTCACAAAGCCAGTGAACTCATCATCTTCACTGTCTTCCTCAGAGAGACAGCTTGTAGCGGGAGGCTGAAGATTGTCTGTGGCAGCAGGCTTGGCAGGTGTTTTCATTCAAGATAATCCAATATTTTATGCTGTTTGAGGTTGTTTATATGAGTCTGGTACATTTCCTCATAGGGGGATGGATACTGAGTTATAGCTGCTACCTTGCCCTCATTATTGGTGAAAGTGTCCTGCTCCAAGATGTGTCAAATTTAGAGGCCATATTCTAGCAGCTTCTTAATCTCACTGATAGGCAGTCCTTTCTTCTCAACACCAGTCAACTCCTCATTTTCTTCTGTAGACTCATTGATACCAAAAGTAGCTCCTAGAGAACTTTTACTTTGTCCACTTTCAACCAATTTCCCTGTATATGTAAGGTTCTTCCTCTTCTTAATTTCTTTCCCTGGTACTGCTGTTGCCTTTCAATGGGTTGAGTTGGGTGGCAGAGACCTCCCTGGGTGGTCAGGAGGGGAAAAAGTGGTCATTGTTCCAAAATAATAAATGTGTGACCTTAAATATCACTTTCACTGCTACTTGCATGTGCCGAACTAGTCTACTGAATTGAGAGGGTGGCAGAGGAGGGGGTAGCATGAATGTGCTAGCTAATCACAGCCAAATACATCATTTAAACTCAGCCAATCGGCAGGTGAGTCTGGCCAAGTAGTAAGATGTAGCCATCTGGAAAGACTTGTTCACAAGATAGGCTCATTCACACGTCACGATAGCTTCAATTGAGATGCGCGTTAGCCACTTAAATGTGTCTTTTTGTGTTCCCATGATAGCTTTGAAACACAATAGCAAAAGCCCTGATAGCTGGGGGATGAGTGTATATATATATATATATATATAGATAGATAGATAGATAGATAGATAGATAGATAGATAGATAGATAGATAGATAGATAGATAGGTGTTCAAGTATTGAGTCTCCACTGTGTGTGTGTGTGTGTGTATTTAACTAGTTGTATTTACCTAGTTGTATTATACAGGTTAGAGTGGGGCTCATAGTGTCTTGTCTCCAGATCCCCATATATCCAACATTTCCTTGAATTTATGTATATTGGTTGCTGTAACAACCTCCTCTTTTAAACCATTCCAGGTGTCCACAATTCTATGTGGAAAACCATGCTTTTTTGTGTCCTTTAGACACCGACTTTTTTTGATCTTTCTTGTGTGTCCTCTCATCTGTCTAGTTTCTTCTTCCATCATCACAAGGTTTTGTTTGTCCAGCTTTTCAATACAATTTACTATCTTATATAGAGTTATTAGATCTCCTCTCTCTCTTCTATCTTGTAGAGTTGGCAGTCCCATTTCCTTTAATCTGTCTTGATATGTTAGCTCCCTTAATCCTGGTACCATTTTTGTGGCTACTCTTTGGATCCTTTCTAGTTTCCTTATATCCTCTTTCGCATTTGGTGACCAAACCACTGCTGCATATTCCAGCCTCAGACGTATCATACTGGTTAGAATTTATTTCATCATATCCTTATCCATGTAGTGGAAAGCCACCCTAATGTTGGTTAACATTCTACATGTTAATCCAAATAGTTGATTTATGTGCCGTTCTGGATGCAGTGTATCCTGTATCACCACCCCTAGGTCCCTTTCTTCTTTTGTCTTAGGTATTTCTTCCTGTCCCATCTTGTAACTCCACTATGGCCTTCTTTTGCTCTTGCCTAGCTCCATCACAAAAAAAGTTCAACTTAATACTCCCCCAAAAAATATCTAGTATGTACTTGAACATTTGCACACATGGTTGTAAACAGAGGCTTCCCCCACCACCACCGCCATCACCTGCCCCCAGTATCCACAAAGATTTGTGGTGGTTGGTGAGTAAAGAATACTAGCTCACCTAATTATGTTCATGGGCATCACTACTGTGGTATCGAGAGGAAAGGCAGCCAATTATAAGGCAGCATTAACCCAGAGCTGAGGAAATTCTATGAAACTGTTCACAAACTTTGATACAGCATCACATGCCCACAGCTACTACTCACCACAGTCAGCACTCCTCACAGTGCTTTCATCATGGCTAGTGGACCCCATAATATAACAAGGAGACAATGATTCCCCGATACTGAGACCTTAACCCTGTTGGAAGTGGTGTAGTGTTGGGGTAATGATTTCAGGCAGAGTATCACTATCACTCGGTGCCATGGAGTCAAGGTGATCCTCATGACAATATCATATATGAATACAAAGATGATATCAATTATAGAAGGCAGTAGAGGAGCAGAAACACAAATATTGTCTTGAAAGCAAAACAAATTAAAAGAATCATCAAGGAAATGAAATGATTTTTGGTGAGGGAGTGGGTGACAAGTCAGAAAGAAAAATTAGAAACTACACTGCAGGAACACACAGGATCCATAAGCAATAAGAAGCTAAAGAAAGCATAGTTATGTAAGTTCTGCATGGAATACCAAAAGTACAGAAGATAAGGATGGAAATTTCCACTGGCGATCACCAAGAGCAACGGCCACTTCTTTTTCTTCTTGTGACTGTTACTCTCAGGAAGGGTGGCACACAAACTTCTGCCTCATTTTCTGCTGCATTTCCAGTATTCCATTCAAAACTTAACTTTTCGCACAACAAAACCATGCTGTCTTGGAGGTAAAGCTTGTAAACAGTTAATAAAAATGTTACTTTGTGAATATAAACATATATATAAGACAGTATTATATGGCAAAATCTACAGCAGCCACTATATTGAAAAACAAGGTGGCTATTAAGGGAGCTGATGTGGTGATGGATGTGAAAAAGGAACTTCAGCGATCTGTAGTAGTGGACGAAAATGAGAAATTATTATTTTTAAAAAATATACAGAAATTTTTGTAAACTAAGGTTTTTCTACGGTTAGAATGAATTACCTGATTTATAGGTATCAATAGTCAAACCTTTTTGTACTCGAACAGCCATTTGGAATGAACTAAGTTCTCCACTGTATATTCATATATGCATATGATACATATATTAAGGGGGCATATTTTCTCTGACAGTGAAAAAAATCTTACCTAAGGTCTGACATCTGACCAGGTGTGCAATGAACATGGCTGGAGAACACCATCCCCGTCACTAAGTAATCTAGGATGGCATCACCCAAAAATTCAAGTCTCTGGTAGCAATCAGTCACCTGTAACATACATCAAGAATTGAGCAGAGTGCCTGTTTCATACTGGTGTGGTGCTTTTATGAGAAATTATCCCCAGTCTAGTTATGTATACTATTTAAAAACTTATACAGTCATACCTCTACATACAAGTTTAATTCGTTCCACAACTGAGCTCGTATCTTGAAATAGCTCGTATGGTGGAACAAGATTTCCTATTTAAATACATGTAAAACTCAATAATGCGTTCCAACATGAGAAAAACATGCAAATTGAATTTTAGTAATACCGATGTACACTGAAAGAAAGTTAACATTAATAAGGAAAATAGTCATAAATGGTATTTGTTATTAAAATAAACATTATAAATACTGATAATGTAAATAAATAAATAAATAAATGATGTAAATATCAAGTGATAAAAAATGTACGTAGGTTAACTTGCACGGCAGAGGCGTAAGATGGTGGTGGAGGGGGGAGGAGTGAAATCAGCTGAGGAGAATTAAACTTGCATAATAAACATAATGAAATTAATAGAAACTTAAAAACAAATTAATGCTAGTTTTTTTTTTATATCTTTTCAGTTTTATAATTTTTTTTTATTCATTTTTTTTTTTTTTTTTTTTTTTTCATTCACTGCTAACTAAATGCTCACAGCTCATATGGTGAATATTTCTCGTATCCTGGGGAACGATCAGACTCGTTTCCCAGCTCCTATCTTGGAATTTTCATATCCTGAAGCACTCGTATGTAGAGGTATGACTGTACATGAAAAATAGGTTCAGGTTGAGCTATCAAGAAAACCAGGCCACTTTGCACTTCTCTCTTTTTCTGATATCTAAATCTACTCTAAAGTCCCCCCCCAAAATTACACTGTTTCTATATTGTGGTATTTCAATACATTTGACATCTATAACATGTTCAGAAAAGTTTAATTCTGAGCAGACATAGGTCACAGAAAAGAGGTAAAAAGGCTGGAGGAGAACTACACTAGTCTTGAAAATTAAAAGATTCTATGGAATAAAACAACAATGAAAGGCAAAAATGCAAATAATCATTAGAAATAAAACTCTTTCACACAAATGACTGTTTCTAAAACATGCAAGGTGGTGTCTCAGAAAGAGTCAGAATAGCACAAGAATTTACTAATTTAATGAGAAAAAAAATGTGCATTTTTCTCTTTTATGATTCAATTACTTGCCACATATTTCTTTATTAGTACCTCATATACAAGAGATCATCACATTTTCATTAGTATGTACACATTCCCTATGTGATATATATATCTAGAATAAAGATCTAAGAAAAATTTATGTATATGTCTTCATATCATCTTTTATCCAACTTAAAAGACAAAATTCCTATTTTCATATTACTTGTGGATGGAGGGAAAAATGCTTCTTGAACTTACTTTGTTTTGGCAGAAAGAGCTGTGAGTTGCAGCCTGTACAACAAAACTTTTATCTCTGAAAGTATACTGGATCTTTTCTTCAAGGCGGTCTAGGCAATATTTCTCATAATACCTGAACACTTCTTTATTTGCCCATTCCTCTTTGCTTAGTAGAGCTGATGGTACAGATGAACCAGACTGAAATGAAGTTCTCTGAAATTAATAATAACTTATATTTCATTCAAATAGAAAAAAGTATGCAGTGGAGACTCAATACTCAAACTTAATTCATTCCAAATGGCTACTTAAGTAACTGACAGTTAGACTACCAATACCTATAAATCATGTCATTCGTTCTAACCTTAGCAATACCTCAAGGTAAATTTTTTTATAATATCCATTTCTTCCACTGCCACAAGTTACTTAAGTTGCTTTTACACACTCATCACCACATCAACACTCCTTAATGATCTCATTCTTCAGTGTGATGACTACTGTAGATTTTGTCATACTATACTCAGCTGCAAGATTGGTGATTCTTGCTCCTTTCTCATATTTATCAGATAACACTAATCTTTTTCCACTAACTAGTTGTCACTTCATTCTTCCTTCTAGGCTTATTTCCAACATTAATAAGCTTCTCTAGTGCTATTGTAAATTTCTAAATGAAAAACCACAGGTAGAATGATGTTGTTCTCATGGCTGTGGTGGGACAACTGGTGGGCATGGGTGGTGGGAAAGGAATCTTTGTTTACAACATGTGTGGAAGTTCCAGTACCTGATACTTTTTTGAGTACCAAGTCAAACTTTTGCATGCAAGTATCCTATAAGTCGGGTAATTCGTTCTAACCTTAGTGAAACCTGAAGTTTACAAAAATTTTGATGTACTTTTTTATAAAAATCATTTTTCCATTTCTTCCACTGCTGCAGATAACTTCAATTCCTTTTAGACATACATTGCCACATCAGCTCCCTTAATAGTCACCTTGTTTTTCAATATGGTGGCTACTGTAGATTTTGCCTTACATTAGTGTCATCTATATATTTCTAACAACTGTTTACAAGCTTTACCTCCAAGGTAGCATGGTTTTGTTATATAAAAAGTGAAGTTTTTCATGTAATACTGAAAATACAGCAGAAAATAAGGAGGCAGTTAGTCCGCCACCAATCCAGAGAGTAACAGTCACAAGAAAAAGAAGAAGCGGCCATTACTTTCGGCAATCGCCAGTAGAAATTTTCATCCTTATCTTCTGCTGTATCTTCGGTATTCCATCCAGAACTTCGCTTTTTGCATTACAAAATCATGCTTTCTTAAGCTTCTCATTGCTTATGGATCCTGTGTGTTCCTACAGTGTAGATTTTGTTCATTTCATTGTTTTTTCTGACTTGTCTCCCACTCCTTCACCAAAAATATTTTCATTGCCTTTATGATTCCTTTCATGTGTGTTGCTTTCACTACATTGTTTGTATTTCTGCTTTAATACAGCTATCTATAACTAATATCATCTTCGTATTCAATTACGATATTGCCATGAGGATCACCTTGACTCCATGGCACCAAGTGATAGTGATACTCTGCCTGAAATCATCACCCCAACACTACACCACTTCCACCAGGGTTAAAGTCATAGTATCAAGGAATCATCTTGTTATATCATGAGGTTCACTAGCCATGATGAAAGCAGTGTGAAGGGTGCTGACTATGGTGAGTAGTAGCTATGGGCATGTGATGCTGTATCAAAGTTTGTGAACAAGTTAAACTTTTGTAATCTTAAGGTTTAGCTGGGGTCAGAACAAATTACTTGATTTATAGATATCAATAACCAACCTTTTTAATACTTGAGCAGACATTTGGAACAAATTAAGTTCGAGTATTAAGTCTCCACTGTACCTGTATGTATATATATATATATATATATATATATATATATATATATATATATATATATATATATATATATATATATATATATATATATAATGTATGCATGAGTGTATGTGACTTGTTGTTTGGGTGGTGCACAGGAACTTGCATGAGACATCTAGTGGCCACTCAATGAAATACCATGTATAAGTAAAGAAAAACCTAAATTAAACATTTGTTTAGATTTCAGACCTTGTGTAAATTTTTATAAAATGTAAAAGAAACTGGTGTAAAAAGTTATCCGTATATCAAGAAGCCTTTTAAATTAATTGAATCCATATCTATGCTATTCTGATCACTATTTCACTAACTTTGTTCTCTCCCTTTTTTTTCATTAGAATAAAAACATGAGGGAACTCACAAGAAACTAAAATGCCAACACATGACGCACAAGATATATAAAATGTTTTTTAACTATCAGATCCATTAATTTGTCATCATATAAGGTCAGCATAAACAATATGATTTGTGATATGATATGATATGGTAGCCATTACATTCACTATTTTGGTAAAATTCAGTCCTTAAAACATATAGATGTGGTTAAATGTAACTGAATCAGTCACTGATGTATTTTTCAATTATCATTTAAACAATGTGTTCTTTTTAAGGGAATTTCCATGCTAAAGGAGAGCTATCTGAAAGCCCTTCTGGCCTCAGACCAAGGCCAGAATTCAAACCCACCTACTCGGGCACTCCTCAGCCACGGGTCGTTTCATCGTTTCTAATTATCTTATTATAAATCATATCATAAAATATCACATAAAATCTTACATCAAAGATTTCCATGCCCAAGTTCCTTAGAAAATTCATGGCAGTCTCACGGCCACCAACAAGCAGAGAGACACCAATGAGAGCCTCAACACAGTCTGCCACACTCTTGTCAGGGACTTCATGTTGTGTCCATGGGTTGTAGCATGATCTTCTTCCTCTATCTTCTATTTTCTTTATTTCCTGTAATAAACAGAAAACAATCACTATACAGGGAATCAGTTTATGAATAATAAAACTGGTCTCATGTCTTGCAATGTCAATGAATGCTTCTTGCAATTCCTTCAAAAAGCTAGTCACAAGATGAGCGGTGTAGTTCTGCCTCTATCTCATCCCTATACACCTGAATCCATTCACACTTCTTCATTAAATAATACACTTTCAATGTGTCCTCCCTCACTTTAATAACATTATATTATACTCAAAATATTTACCCTCAACAACATCAAATGCCCACTCATTCTCCATGGACTATATGAAAGTGATATATTGTAGAACTTCCACCCTTTTCTAAACATTTTCTAGACTTACTATATATATATATATATATATATATATATATATATATATATATATATATATATATATATATATAAACACACAGACCAATGATATTTTGTAATTCACTCCTTTCACACCACAGGCACCTTGAGGGTAATTGATTTTCAATTCTAGGATCCTATGCCACATATATTTTCATATGAATAAAGGATAGATGATTCAGAAGGGAAGGAATGCCTGAGTAGTTAATGGAAAAGTAATGATAGTGGGACTGGTATTCAAAGTGGTCTCAAACTCTTTCTATTTCCAAAACCAATGGCTACATGCTTCACAGCAACATCTTTTGCATCCTTCCAGTAGTCCATCATGTATAATTAATGGATTTCTAGACTCTATAATTAATTCATATATCTTACCATTCTAGAAAACCATTATTGTATGGGAATCTGAGACCATTTTTAACAAAATGGTATCTTAACCAATCCCCATTTATTTCTAAGGCTTAAATAGCAAAAATCATACATTTATTCTGGCAAGAAGATAAATAAGTGAATAAATGAATGGATAAGTTCATAAATAAATAAACAGGGACATGGACAATTATAATTTCAAAAAAATAAAAATAAAATAAAATACCTCTTTGAACTGTTCTGCAGGCTTGTCAGCAAATCTTGCCCATGTATCATGAGGAGCCTTAATACTCTGAAGTTGAAGTTCCATTACTGGTTTCAGGACAAATCCTGGCAATATTCCATTGATTTTTGGATTCAGTATTATAGACTGAATTTTCTCTGGTATCTTTTTCATTTTCCCTAGGGAGTATAGGGTTTTGTTGCTAATAAACTGGCTACGTTGCTCAGAAAGTGTTCCTTCATGCTCCAAAGGATACTTCAAGAACAGATACTCAGCAACAGCATATTTAAGGAAGGAATCTCCCAACACTTCCAGTCTCTCTAAATCAAAGTTATCATTTGATCCTTGTAATATGAGTGCATTCAAAATCATAAATGGTTGAATGGGACTGGATTCAGTGTCAGCTAGGATTACTGATAAATTGTTTCCAGGATGCTGCACTTTTTCCTTGATGAACTTGGATAACCAATCAAAATCCAAGTTATCCATCTTATTACACTGCCATCTAGATATCACATGAGGGTCTGGGGAAGTCATAATGTTGCTCAATTCTTCTGCCAAACACAAGCTATTGAGACGATGAAGCACAGATGGTATCATCATGATTTGCCACCATAGGGAGGCTCTAAGTGGCAAAATCCCACATAATTCTGGTACAAGCTTAGGAGGTTCTTGACCTTTTTTTCTCCCTGCTCCTCTTTGGACAATCATTTTCAAGTTGTTAAGATCTTTTGGCAAATGCTTTACTGTTAATAATGGCTGACATCTATTGCTGATCTCCAGATTGTATCTTGAAAGGAAATAGTCTTCATAAGATGTATAAAATTTATCAGGGAATTTGTATTGAGGATTCATCTGATCCTCAATTCCTGTGACATAATACATGGATTCATCAGATGTGGTTACATAGAGAGGATAAACAATGGCATCCTCAAAATCAGACCTTTCAAAGTTGAATAATTTGTTAGGAGTCACTGCCTCAAACTTTCTTAATGTCTCTCTGGCAGCAATGTCTAAGAGGAGAGGAATATCAATATGGCCTCCTACCAAAGGTAAAATGAGTAGACTTGTCTTTTGAGGAAAGAAATCAAACAGAGCTGGATTAATATCAAGCAAAGTCTCAAAGACAATCTTGTGAAAATGCTCAACATGACTAACAGTTGTGGGATCAATGTTCACAGACTCATTAATTAACTGAATTCTGACTATTGCCTCATTCCACTTTGGTGAGTATAATGAGAATGGAGGAAGTCTCAGAGTCTCCTTGCATAGCAAGCCCACTGACACATTCATATTCTCTGAATCAATTTTTACTTGATTTGAATTTGAGGTGCATGGTTTTGATTTCACAACAACCTCGTAAAGCTTGAAACTTTCTTCTGAGCTAGAAAGAGCCTGACATACCTCTCTGTTATAAATCTGCCTACGCTTTCTAGTGCCAGGTTGAGGCTTACCACTGTCAATAGACTCTTCAGGTGGCATTTGTATAAGACCATCTAACAAATCTTTTTCCAGTTTTCCTGCTGGACGGAGACGGTCATCCAGTTCTTTCATCTCATGAAGTCTTTTACAGAGCACTAATGCAGCACTCTTTTTAGCATGATCCCTGTTTTTCATGTAATTTCCATATACAGTTTCTTTCAGACAAGAATTTATTGGTAATCTAATACCAGCAATAATCTTGTTTTCCTCATCCTCACAGGATGTCTCATAAACAATTTCAGGCACTAACTCAGTGAATTTGTCTTGGGGCAGCTTTCCACAATATACATTAATAAGGGATATTGCAGAATTAAAAGTGATTCTAGGACCTTCTTTGCCAAATGGTTGGTATGGAGGCATTATCTCATCTTCTGCAAAATGAAGACTTGATTCCAAATCTGTGGGCAACTCTCGGTTATGGCATATATCTGTTAAAACCGTTTCAATTTCTCTGTATAATCTAACAGATGTCAAGAGCTCCTTTAAATCCCTTTCTTCAATCATTAGGATGTACTTTGCTGGGATGGCTCTAGCTCTCCCTCTGGACTGGACATAAGAACGAAAATTCTTTGCTTTATCAAAGCGAATCACTGCATTGCACTTTCTAACATCTAAACCTTCTTCTAAAACACTTGTTGAGATCAGAAAATTATTCTCTCCTCTGGCAAATTTCATTAAGGTTTCATTTTGCTTTTTAAGTTCATTCTTTAGCAAATTGATATCAAGAGAATATCTAGAATTGGCACTTATAACATATGCAGGCTTAATGAAAGAGAGTTCTTTGTAAATCCTTCCAGCTTCCAGGAGAAAGTCATACAGCAATTTGGCTGTGTTCCTTCTTTCTACAAAGATCAGCCCACACACATCATTCTCGCACACTGACAATATTTCACACAACCTTTTAACTTTTTCAGAAGCATGTTTTAATGGTTGGAACATTTTCTTCTCCTCATTGCAACAATATTTATAAATAAGTTCCAACCTTTGGCAAAGAAGCTTCTTTAAACTTCTAACAGCTGGTATTTCTTCGAAGTCTTCTGTTTCTTCAAAATTTTCCATTTCATATTTGACTGCTCTGGCCCCACTCCATTCTCCCAAATGCTCCATGATATCACTTATGTTGTCTAACTTTTTTTTCAAAATTTTTTTTTGTTTGTCATCAATATTATCCATTTCATCAATATCACTCTGAATACCAATTAATTGTGAGATCACATTTTCTGCATATTTTGAAACTTCACTTGGAGGAAAACAAATTACAACCTCTTTAGCAGCAGTGGTGTGTTTCTTTACTGCTTGAGGATCTACTGATGTTGTTAAAGCAGAAAACATTGTTTTTTCCAGTTCTCTGATTTGATTTTTCACATCATCAAACTTACATTTCTTTTGAATTACACAAGCAGTAAGACCCAGTACCCTTGGACAGAGCTCTGGTTTGTGAGTTTTAAGACTCTCATAACTCCTCATAATTTCACGCATGGGATGGTTCCCTGTAGCATGATGACACTCATCAAGGATAAGCAGATTAACATCTGCCAAGGATATCTGAGAATGCAGGATAAGATCCAGGAAGATTTGAGCAATTATCACAAGAACTTCATTTTTGTTCAGTTCTTCTTTCCACTGTAAGAAAAAATAAAAAATATATTTAGTTCCTACAAAGGCACAAACAATTAATCATTAGTATCCTGTAATTATTATTTTTTTGTATAAAATCTGATACTTCAAGATTTCAAGAATATGTTCCTGAAAGTGAAGAAATAAAAAGGAAAACAAGAACAGCTTTTTTTCTGGAAATTATTAAAAAATCATCAAAAGCTTTTGACATGTCCAACACAACTGCAAGTTTCACAAAAATCCCATTTTGCTTTATATCTGGCCCTTTAAATATTGTTTTCTTAGACAGAGATCAAAGCTAACAAGTATAATTTCTAAACAGCAGGTTACGAGAATAAACAGTTAAGGAAATTTTTCTTATCATGTGGTTCATGGGAGCTGAGCATTGCCTATCTCATTATCAAACTACACATACTTCTTCATCTGTCCAGATGTCCACTCCTCTTGATCGTTCAAACATACCAACATTGAATGCTGTGTGTTTGTGTATGGCATGTCCTTGCTGGTACACTAAGGGAACAGTGTTAACCACAAATACTGTCCATTTCCTTTTTTCTTTCAATGACTTTCGAATCTGTAACAGAGAAAATAAAGGGAGTCATAATAACAAACAAATATATTTCACATCTATCAAAAAAACAGACTATACCCATATCTACTTGTATAGTAGACTGATGTTATATATATATATATATATATATATATATACCTCTACATACGAGTTGAATTCGTTCCACAATTGAGCTCATATCCTGAAATTGCTCATATCATGGAACAAGATTTCCTATTCAAATACATATAAAACTTAATAATGCATTCCAACACGAGATAAACATGCAAATTAAAGTTTAGTAATACCAATGTACACTGAAAGAAAGTTAACATTAATAAGAAAAGCAGTCATAAATTGTAAGTGTTATTAGAATAAATGTTATAAAAAAATACAGATAATGTAAATAAATAAACAAATAATTTAAATATCAAGTGATAAAAAATTTACGTAGGTTAACGCGCACTTTACCTCTGCTGAGGACAGTCAACAGCGGAGGCGTAAGATGGTGGTGGAGGAGGAGAGGAGAGAAATCAGCTGACGAGAATTACACTTACATAATAAACATAATGAAATTAATAGAGACAAAAAAATTAATACTAGGTTTTTTTTCTTTTTTTCTATTTCATATATATATATATATATATATATATATATATATATATATTATATATATATATATATATATATATATATATTCTAATTCACTGCTTTCCCTTCTTTTCTTCACTTCCACCCTCACTGTCACCAGGTATACGTCGTTTCTTGAAAAATCTATCCAAAGATGACTGCTTTTCTCTACTTTTTAAAATGTTTCTAAAATGTGTAAGGCAAATGTCATTAAACTGAGCAGTAATACAACCAGTGTGAACTTTTTCAGGGTGTTTCTTTTCAATAAAATCAACTATTTTCTCATAATATCCTAAGATTTCTTTGATTTAGGCCAAAGTTATAACCTAATGCCGCTGCTGCGAACTGGTGGTGGCTTGGCGCAATTAAATTTTCACTGCTCGTAAAGTGAATATTTACTTGTATCGTGGGCAACAATGAAGCTCAATTCCCAGCTCATATCTTAAAAATTTGTATCCTGAAACACTCATATGTATGACTGTGTGTATATATATATATATATATATATATATATATATATATATATAGATATATAGATAGATAGATAGATAGATAGATAGATAGATTAGATAGACAGACAGACAGACCAGACAGACAGACAGACAGACAGACAGACAGACATATATATATATATATATATATATATATATATATATATATATATATATATATATATACATATATATATCCCCTTAAATAAAAGATGGACAGCAAAGACAAGGCACCAACAGACATACATCCACAAACATCACACACCGACCAACGCTTGCGCTGACCGAACGTGCTTTTCAAGGACATACAACGGCATCAACTACCAGGCCCATTACTGCTGGAGGAGCCTAGTAATGTATGTACAGAGGAGAGATGGGGGGGGGCCATTCGTAGTTTGTCCTGTCTCCAAAGGTAAACCAGTCAAAAAGAGAGTATCGCTAATATAGAGAGTGAGAAGGAGTCAACTCCGGCCTGGAGTAGAAGCAATTCAAACAAACCTGTGGGAACTTATCTATTAGAAACACCACTCAGACTAGGAAGGTTAGCTGGCTCAAATAATACAGGAGATTTTTCAGAATTTGAACATGAAAAGAGAAGAACAACAAGGAGGATAGTGAATGTAGAAAGGGAAGTGAGACTTATAAAAGAACTGTTGGACGGTATGATGACAAAATATGAGCTAATTGAAAAAGAAAATAAGGAAATGAAAAGCATGTTTCTTGAGTATGAGCACATTATAGAAACTAAAAAAGAGATGAAGAAGGAATTAGTAGGTATAATAAAAGAAAATGAAGTCCTCAAGAAAAATGTGAATTATTAAGTCCAGCTGGAAGATATTAAGGGAGAAGTGAAGGAAGAATTTGAAAAAATTGATCACCTTTGTAGTGACTCCAAGCTGAAAGAACTGAATGGAAAAAAGAAAGGGAGAAAGAAAAAATCAGCTTTGCTGAGATAATAAAGAAACAAATACTGGACAAGACAAAGGACACTGTCATACAGATTATTAAGAAAAAGAAAAACTTAGTGAGGGATAAGGTGGACAGAAAGAAATGTTTGGTTATTTATGGATTAAAGGAAAATAAAAATCCTAGTAAATACAGGAGAGAAAGAGAGGAGAGAGAATTAGTGAAAAAGGTCATGCAAAAGGTTCAAGATGACAGGCAAAGCTTAGAACAGGAGGTCGAAGAAATGCATAGAATCAGAAAATATAGAGAAGGGAAAACAAGGCTACTCAAAGTGAGGATGAGATCACAATTGGCAGTGGAGGAAATAACAGCAAGAGCTGGTAGACTGGCTCAAAATGAAGAATATAAGGATATATGGATAAAGAGAAACATGAATTTGGAAGAAAGGCAAAAGGAGAAAGATCTAAGACAAGAGGCTGAGGAAAAAAACTTAAAGAGGACAGAGACCAAGAAGACATTTTACTGGAGGGTGTTGGACATAAGGCTGAGGAGATGGTTTATTAGGGAGAAGGAAGAGCAGGCAGAGAAACCACAACAAAAGTAACAGGAGGTACGAGTGATGGAAAGAGCAATAAATTAAGAGTAGAATATACGAATGTGGATGGGTTATTATCCAGTATGTTAGAAATAAAGGATTATTTAACCCTTATGCCCCGGTAGGCACGATCGTGGCATTTACGTTACGCCCCGTCAGGCACGATCGTGGCGCTTTTCAAATCAGGCGCGTATTTTGTGCCGGGGAGTTTGTTTATGTTTGAGGCTATCCTTCATACATCAAGACCTGTCATTGGCCCATTGTTTTCAAGATGGTGGACGCTTAGCCAATCACGTATCAGCTTTTACAAGGGTTTGTTTGTGTTGTTGTGAAGGCGGCAGACGTGACTGTGGTAAGTACACAAATGTGAGTGTGCTGTATTTCATGATTTTTTATCAATTTCTAAGCGAGATAGAAGATATACATGTATTTCCATTGGTAAGTAAGTACTTCAGAAACATATTATGATGCATGATTTTGATGATTATGATGCAGTATTTTTTCCTCAAGTTTTTCACCTTTGTATATTTTTTTTTCATGCATATATAAGTTACATTTGTTCAGTAATTATTATACCACAGCAAAGAGCAACTTCTAAGCTTTCTAATGATATATAACTGTCCCAGTTTTTGTTAAAATAATTTGACTGAACACTAAAAGAATCGAGGAAACTCTTTTTAACATTTGCTACCCGTTTTTTATCTACGCATCTTTAAACCGCCCGCTCATTTTATTCCGGGGCATAAGGGTTAAGTAGTCAAAAACCAGATGTATTCTACATGGCGGAGAAAAAATTAAAGGAAGAAATCCAAGTAAATTTCCAGCAAGAGGGATATTTGGAGGAAAAATAGAAAAGGAAAAGGAGGAGGAGGGATACTAATAATGATGCAAGAAGAAATATTTGTGGACTGAGTGCAATATGGTGATGGCATGGCAGAAGTCATTGCTATAACAATTCGAGCTAATGGAACAGAAAGAAGGAAAATTATAGTAACAAATGTCTCACCGAAAACAAATACGTGAAAGTTGGAAGAATATAAAGGAATGCAAAGGGAGGTGTTAATATGCCTGGATAACATGTCCAGGAAGGACAAGAAGGTACTACTAGAGGGAGACTTTAACTGCAAAGGTATGAACTGGAAAGAAAAGGAAGGGAGTGGAAATGAAGGATTGTGGAATGAAGATATGTTGAAATTAGCCATAGAAAACATACTGGATCAATGGGTGGAGAAATTCACGAGGCTCAGAGGAGAAGAAGAACCATCAATGCTAGACCTGGTATTCACAAAAAAAAAAAACAGAAGTCTGTCCCATCATTAAGTACCTAAGCCCAGTGAGAAAACGTGATGATGTCATAAATGAAATGGAATTACAAGAATGGGCATTGGTAAGAAGAGAATAGGATTATAAAAATGGAAGGTTAAATTATGCAAGGGCCAACTTTGAAGATTTAAGGAAATTTTTTGAAAGTATAAATTGGAGAGGGTTCATGAGTGGTAAAAACAGCACAAGAGAAATATGAAATATTCCAGAGGAGGCATAATGAAGATGTGGAAAGACATGTACCCAAATACAAAATAAGGAGTAGCAAACACACATGCTACAATGCTATATGTGCAGAAGTGAAGAGGGCAAGGACAGAACTTTGAGGAAACTGAAGAAGCAGAGGAATTAAAGTAATAAAGAGATACAAAGAAGAAAGAAATAAGTATGTCAAGATAAGAAGAGAGGAAGAAATAGCTTTTGAAAAGGATGTAATAGAGAAGTGTGAAAATGAACTCAAACTTTTCTATAAGTATATAAATGTAAAAATGAAGTGTAAAGAAATCATAGATAAGATAGTAAGGGGAGAAAAAACATACCAAACAGCAGAAGAGCTTAGTGAAATTATGAAAGAGAGCTTCAAATCAGTATCCACAAAAGAGGAGGCATTTACAGAACCAAACATGGCAGAGGCACAGGAGGGATTCAAGGAGGTGGTGGTACAGAAGCAAAATGTTGGCAGACTGATGGGAAGTTTGGATGTAAGAAAAGCAATGGGACCAAATAGACTGTCAGGCTGGACACTAAGGGAATGTAAAGATCAACTAATACAGCCAATTTGGGAAGTGATTAGCAGCTCAATAGAGGAGGGGGAGGGTGCCACAGGAGTGGAAGAGGGCCAACATAGTGCCCATTTACAAAGGAGGAAAGAAAACTGACCCACTAAATAACAGACCTGTGTCACTAACAAGTGTTGTCAGCAAAATCTGCGAGATATTAATTAAAGAGAAATGGGTGAGATATTTGGAAGAAAATGGAGTTACAATGGACCCTCGCCCATTTCGCGGTTCACTGTTCGCAGCTCCACATACTTGCAGATTTTTCTCTCAATTTTTTTTTTCAGAATTTCAGCAATTTTGAGAATTTCTTAGGCCATTTTTTTGCAGAACGTATTATAGTATAAAATAAAAAATTAAGTAGAAAAGAGAGATGATACTGTATAGCTGTGTAACTATATAACTTTAAAATAACGACGTCAGTTAATACAAAGAAAGAAAAGAAAAACAGAAAAGAGATGATACAGTATAACTGGTAAATAATCTAAAAATAACAATGTCAGTTAATATGAAATACAAAAAATAGAAAAAGAGATATGATACAATATAACTGGTAGATAATTAAAAAAAACAATGTCAGTTACAAGCTTTTGTTTCTCCTTCCTGCTGATTGGCTGCAGACGACGTGCCGTCACAAGCACCTTCATGCACGAGACTTAACTACTATGTACATATTACACTACATTATTACTGCTTTTAATTCATCATTACTACATATTACTACATTATTACTGTATTGATGAGTAAGACTGTCTTTAGAATGTGTATATATAATCATACATAGGAGTTTTAAAACTGCATCAATTATTCAGGGATTTTTGCCATTCACGGGACGGGAAGGAATATATCCCCCATGAATAGCGGGATATACTGTACATCAAATAGGCAATTTGGATTCAGACAAGGAAAATCACGTGAAACAAACCCATTAAGTTTCTATATACGAGTAATTGAAGGAATAAAAAACAGAGATGGGTGGGTGGATGCTGTTTACCTATATATCAAAAAAGTATTTGATAGAGTTCCACACAAGACTCTTATGAAAACTGAAACACATACGGGGACTGAGAGGGAAAGTATTAGAATGCATGCAAAATCATTTGAAAGATAGAGGAATGAGAACTATAATCAGGAAAGCAACTTCAATTTGGAGAAATGTAACAAGTGGAGAACTGCAGGGGTCAGTCCTAGCACCCATAATGTTCCAGATATATGTAAATGATATGCAGTGTGGTGTGACCAGCTATATGAATCTGTTTATAGATGATGCCAAATTAATGAGTTATTAAAAACAGTGATGACTGTTGGGAGCTACAAGGTGACATAGACAAGATCGATGAATGGAGTAAGAGGTGGAAACTGGATTTTAATGCAAAGAATGTCATGTGACGGAGCTAGGCAAGAGTAAAAGAAGGCCAAAATGAAGCTACAAGATGGAACAGGAGGTAATACTTAAGACAAAGGAAGGAAAAGATCTAGTGGTGGTGATACAAGATACACTGAACCCAGAACAGCAAATAAATCATCTATTTGGATCAACATACAGAATATTAATCAATATTAGGGTGGCTTTCCACTTCATGGTTAAGGATATGATGAAAAAAATTCTAACCAGTATGATACAGGATATAAGGAAATATAAGGAAATTAGAAAGCATCCAAAGAGTAGCCACAAAAATGGGACCAGAATTAAGAGAACTAACTTATGAAGAGATTAAAAGAAATGGGACTCCCAACTCTGGAAGATAGAAGGGAGAGAGATCTAATAACTCTATATAAGATAGTAAATGGCATTGAAAAGCTGGACTAGACAGATGAGAGGACACTCCAGAAAGATAAAAAAGTCGGTGTCTAAAGGACACAAAAAGTAGTTTTCCACATAGAATTGTGGACACCTGGAATGGTTTAAAAGAAAAGATTGTTACAGCAACCAATATACATAAATTCAAGGAAATGTTGGATACATGGAGATGTGGAGACAGGACATTATGAGCCCCACTCAAATCCTGTATAATACAAGTAGGTAAATTTCTTCACCCCCTCTACTATCCTTTTTGGCATCTTTTCTCATTACAAAAATCAAATCTCTAAAATTGTAAAAGTATTCATGAGTAAAGTTGACATCTTGCCCATCTTCTGTAAAATTCAAACAGATTATCATTCATCTATAAGAAATAAAGAAGAAAATAAAAATAAAATAAGTTTAACATGATCTTTTCGGTAAATGCCATTGTGAGTCCCCATCTTCCACTAACCACTCATACAAAAGAATGATTTGCTTCATTATCTTTACATATTTACTTTTGTAGAAGATAGATTGTCATACACACACTTGGGGATGCTGTATGTATATATTAGTAGGCTGTGATCCTACAAGTGTTTTAAAGTAGGTACTCAGATACTTCATTTCAAGCCCAAACTTATCCCATCCTGGAAAATTTGGAGGATGAGAGTGGTTGGGAGGTAATACTTTACCAACCTCCCATGATTGGCATCCTTGATGTTTTCGCCCCATTACACTATTGCCAGAGGGTCAGCATGTAATGGCATTCTGATGGCATAATCATTCATGCTCAATGATGTCCTCACACATCTGTGTTACAGACTTATGCTTAGTCTGACTGGAACCTTATTTTTTCAGGTCCTATCACACTAAGAAGAATGGCTTCTGAAGCATGACCACATCTCACGACAAGCCACCATGTGACAGTAGTCCAGACCCTTCTCTGTTTCCTTAGAGTGCATCCCCCAAAAATGGATTACCCTGGCCAATACCAATATCATACGTGGGCATTCTCACCAGAATTTACTAAGATGTTATTCTCATACATTTGCAGCCATTTTCAACAGTCATCAGGAAACATTGCCAGTATGTGTGAACTAGTCTTTGTGAGTAATAGAATACATTGCTGGTACCATCTCCCTTTTTTATGGGCTTTTCTCAAGCAAGTTTTGCACTCAGAAGCAAAATAAGTAATACTGCAATGGAAGAAAAATCATTCCATTCTAGATTCACAATCATCTCAGTATATAATATTATGATGTTCATCCAATGTAAGTTCAATTGAAAGTGAATTTTATGAAATGATCCGTCTTTCCAAATACGTATAAACTAATATTCCTACCTGGTGTCCAAGATCTTTGATGAGCAGTATGGAGATGAAGGTCTTGCCTGACCCGGTACCCAGAACAAGAATGGAATTCCGCTTCTTGGCATGTTCATAGAGTTCCAATTGGTAAGCTCTAGGTGTGAAGTCTACAGTTTTATTTTCCTAAAAGAAAAAAATCTGTTTACCCAAGGCAAGGCATGAACAAACAAATGATCAAACAAATCAACAAACAAACAAACAAACAAACACACACACACACACACACACACACACACACACACACACACACACACACACACACACACACACACACACACACACACAAATTAACTACAAACATGCTTTTATAACTTTAATATAAGAATAAAATTGTATATGTTTAATGTCATTGACTCTTCTTTCAATTTGTAAGAGTTAAACAGAGTGCCTTACTGTTGAGGAAGATGCCCCATCACTATATAAGCTGGCCATTGTAAGTTCTCCATATATTGCAGATTTCTCTTAATCGAGGACCATTATATCTGTAAAGAGAATATAGAGGCAATCAATTATTCTCTCTCTCTCTCTCTCTCTCTCTCTCATCAATGGCATCCTAGATCTATTTGATATACAATTTGCCTCAGGCCAACTGCCCTCTATTTGGAAAGGTGTACTAATGATTCCCATCCCTAAGGGTGGTGGTAGTTGTCATCCCATCTCCCTTACTAACTGTTTGTGTAAGACTATGGAGAGAATTATCCTAAATAGACTCATGTACAAAGTGCACCCTGGTCTTTCAGGAAATTTACTTTTTTTTTTTTAAGGGGTCACTCCACTAGCCACTGCTCTGTGATGTGTCTTAGTAATAAAATGCTACTTGTAGGGCTTTCAATGATCTAGAGGGGGGCCTTTGATAGGGCAAACAAGGATGTTATCATGGAGGAAGTAGTTCCCAAGGGTGTAAAAGGCAAATTGCTTCGTTGAATCAGGGATCACTTATAGGGTTGTAAGGCACACATCTGGTTACAAGGAGTTTGGTGTCATCAGTCCCATGTTATTAAACACATATTCTCAAGGACAAAATTGGAAGCTGGCCATTTCCATAAGTCTTATGTAATCCTTTATGTTGATTAAATGCAATGCACCTCTCCTAATGTTCTAAGAGTAGCCCTTCAATAACTATCATCTCTATACATGCAGATTGGTCTTGTCATTAATGAAACTAAAACTACCTTTCAGGCTAACTACACGGTATGTTGCATCCCACAGATTCCTCTCTCGAGTCCCTACCCACAAGTACTTAGGTGTCCGCTTCAGTTATAAAAGGTCTCCAAATGTCACTTATGTGCATGGTATTTGTTTATCACGACTTGCACCTCTCAGAGTCTGGGCCAACAAAGATGTGGGGGCTGACTCAGCTCTCACTGCTAAGGAGGTTTTAGGTTTCTTATAGATTATGCTGCTCCTGTATCAATTCAGTTCAGTACCTGGCAGCCCAAGGACAGCCAAGGTAGTGGTTCTTAGAGCTGAGTTGCACCTTCTTAGTATTGTATGTCGCATTCAAGAAATTAAATGTCATACTGTAGGTCACATGCTTTGTACTGGTTCTCATCTCTTAAGCCTTTACTAGTATTACTGTCAGGTAACCCAAGGAGCCATGTCAAGAAACTAATGGCTGCTTTGACAAGTGCAGGCATTGTAGGTGCTGTCTTAAGCTTAGCTCAGGCACTGCTTTGATCAACCTGTAGGCCTAAAAGTCTGTGTGGACAAACAAGCTGCCTCTGCCAAAACGTTCCTATCTCATTCATGTTACAAGATGTCTTCATGTTTTAATTGTCTGAGTACCCTCGAGTGCAATGTGTTCATGTTTACTCTGATGGATCTATTCATGGCAATAAATCAAGTTATGGACCATTCATCCATCACTATGTGTCCCCTAACCAGTACACCAACACCAAGATATCCAGAAGGCTCCCTCATCACTTGTCCTTCACCACAGCTGAGTTGTACAGCATCCTTGGGGCCTTATGTATTGTGGCTGTTTCCATCAAAGATGTTTTCTTTTTTTACAGACAGTCAGACTGCCTTATTTTACCTGCAACTATAGATTGTGATATTGTAAATGGGTGTTTTTCTGTCATTGGCAATATTGAGAGCCTGGCCTAGCTTGCCCTTCATGGATGTGACAGCGGACCTGCTGCCATTTAGCACACTCCACACTATATTAAGTGCAGCATTAAGGCCAACATGCTCTGACCTCCTCTTTTGTTATTTATTTTTACAACAATAAATCAATCATGGGGGGCATACGCAGGGGGGCGCGTTGCCTCGCCTACTCATGGCGGTCACGGCTCGTGAGTCTCCATGCAGGCTCCCTTCCCATACCGAGTGACTCCCAGCAAGAGGCATCGACTTGCCGCAGCCAAGAGTTCTGTGGGTATCCCCTTGGCCTCCTCCAAGTCGGGTTGTCCCTTACGGAAACAACCCGATAAGTAGGATCAGCTTCTGGGTAACGCGCCACATGCCCATATAGCCGCAGTTGGCGCTGACAGACTATGCTAGTAATAGGCCTCAAATCGGTCTCATGGAACAATCACTGATTTGACACAAAGTCATACCAGCAGTATCCCATGATCCTGGGAAGGCATCAAGTACCAAAGACATCAATTCGCCTCTTCAGGTTGGTGTTCAGTGTCCATGTCTCACAACCATAGAGTAAGACAGGGATCACCAGCGACTTGAAGATCCGAATCTTTGTCCGTCTGCACAGGTATCGACAACACCAAATACTCGTGTTGAGCGAATCCATAACGCCGTGGGCCAGGCCAATCCGCCGTGTGACTTCTTGGCTTGACCCACCATCGTTATGCACTACACTACCAAGGAACGTTAAGTTTTTAACATTAAGATCTCAATGTCCCCGCCACATGCATGGACAGACTGTACTGTTTTATCCAGTATGCCTCCAAACACCTGGACCTTGGTCTTGGCCCAAGGGCTTCACCTCCTCGTGCAGTGCCTCTAGAGCCATTACCAGAACCTCCAGTGACTCAGCGAAGATTGCTGCATCATCAGCAAAAACAAGATCTGTAATCTCGGTGTTGCCGACAGATGTTCCACAATGACTTTGTTCCACAACTCTGCCTAGTACCCAATCCATGCATGTGTTGAAAAGTGATGGAGCAAGCACACAGCCCTGCCTCACACCTGTATTCACAGGGAAGAAGCTGGACACGCCTCCTCCACACTTCACAGCACTTACAGTCCTGGAGTACAGTTAATAGACCATGAATCAATCATCATTCTCTCCTTCTCTCTCTCTTTCTCTGTAAATATAATTCAAAGGATTGCTAAAAAGAGTGAAACTCATTGAGAATAACAACGAAATTACATATACAAAACTAAAGGTAAATATTTACTTTCACACCTTTCTTATTGTGGCAATTCTTACCTGTCTCATCATTTGCAGCTGCTTATTCCCATTATTTTGAAACCCATACATTTCTGTCGCAAATTTATTTGAAAATTGCAGATTTTACAAAATTTAGGGGAACTTGCCTTTCACCTTCCCTTTGTGATGTTTTTAAGATCAATCAATTTCTTTGAAGAACTTGCTGCACAGTGGTGAGGTGCTACACGTCCTCCGTATAATTTTAACTTTTCACGTACTATGCATATACAACCAATGATGCATTTTAGCTAAACCTAACCTATGCTAACACTTCACCTAACTTAATGCAGGGATTTTCATGTTCTAAGTACACAAATCTTATTTACTCATTTAGTACTAATGCTAATAAATAAGATATGTATACCTAGAACCCAAAAATTCTTGCATTACTTAATACTATACTGGTAGTTGATCTTAAAACATCGCAGGGGGAGGGTGTAAGGCAAGCTAAACAAAATTGCCGTCCCGCCGCCAGCCTTTGGCGTGGATACCTAATTACCATGCCTGTACTCTCTCTTTACTCACTCCTTTGTCCAAGTGAAAAGTCATACTAATATTCTAACTTTAGTAATAACAGATAAGTAAAAGTAGTATTACCCTTTTTCATGTGAAGTTAACTGAAGATATCTCAATACCAAGTTTCTTCGCATAAAGTCGGACACTGTGTGTTTGTATGTATGTCTGTCTGTTTTGCACGGTGATACGTATGAAACGGGAACAAACTTCAACTCCACTTTAATAATTAATGAAAACAAAGGGAAATATTATTATCTTCAGATAATAACCATTGACAAATTCAAAGTAGATGCAAGAATAATCATGAATAGCAGGGTGAAAGGTCAGGATGTGTTGGCACTTTCGTCGCCATCAGACTGTTACCCATTACATAGATATATATTTTGTTAATAAAAGACAAAGAAGAAGACCCGTCCTTATTCACCCAAAGGCAACAAATAAAGAGATAGACATTATTCCACACACGAGTTGCTGGGTATACTGTGAAAGAGAAATAAATCTACAACTCTAATACCTAGTAATATATAATATATATATATATATATATATATATATATATATATATATATATATAGATATATATATATATATATATATATGGGGCAGAGGGTGTGAAGAGGATACCCATATTATATATATATATATAATATATATATATATCTATATATAATATATATATATATATATATATATATATATATATATATGGGTATCCCCTTCACACCCTCTGCCCCCAACAGCACAAGGCAAGCCACAGGGCACACAGACCACAGGTACGTACACACAGGCAAGGCTGGAGGGGTGGCATAAGATCCACAGCTCGGATGAGCAAGTGAAGCGAAGTGCACCTATAGCAGAGCAAAATGGGGGACAAAGCAGACACACAGAGTTCACTTTGGCCAGTTTACGTATAACACAGTACAGTAACACAAGGGGACCGTGACACGACGCCACACACACACACACACACACCGGGCCCACAGCAAGGTGGCAGCTTGGACTACCTTACACCTCTTTCGTGGCCTCCCGGCAGGCTTTTACAATGTCAACAGCGGCAACCACAGTCCCTGCACACACTGCCAAAACAAGGCACTTCCACCATGCAGTCAGAGGGTATATCTGTCCAGGAACGAGGAGAGGTGAGCAGGACTCTCCGGACTCCGGTGCGAGTTGCCTCTTCCTTTCTGAGCCGGTCAGCTATTCCCACCGCTCGGTGCACCCCTCGGCGTTTCAGGTCCCTTTCCCGTCCCAGACGCGTTCCTTCTTTGTCTAGACTCCCAAGCCCACCACTCACATACACAGACACGCCCCTCAATACATCGGTTGGTAACAATATATATATATATATATATATATATATATATATATATATATATATATATATATATATATATATATATATATATATATATATATATATATGGTAAAAATCTCAACTATTTATCGACTTATACCTTTCTTTCTTATTGGAAGTTTGCCTATATTCAGCCTGTCCATAAAAGGATGATTGTTCTAATCCCTCAAACTACCACCCTATAGTTTTAATCTCCTGCTTGAAGAACGCATCTCTAGCGTAAATCGAGAGGTCTCTCTCTCTCTCTCTCTCTCTCTCTCTCTCTCTCTCTCTCTCTCTCTCTCTCTCTCTATATATATATATATATATATATATATATATATATATATATATAGTGATGTGGTACGTAACAGTGGAAAATCAGTGATGAAAAACGTGCGCACTAAACTGGCCACGTAAGATTGGGCAGAGTAGTATCTATAAAGTCAGTACATATAATAATAATGCCCTTACTTAATGAAGCAGTTGTGCTGTCTTTACTTCTGACAAAAGTAACACCTCTCATTCTTTGTTCACGGAAGCTGTTATTGGCTGTTGCTGCATAGGCCTTCTTCACCCCTTTCATCCCTTGCTTAAGAAGAGAATAAAAGCAGGGCCGTGTAAACCAGCCTTTAGGTTGTTCCAAGTAATTTTTTCCGCCATTTATCGTCTCGATTGGTTTGCCCAACTCTATACAGAACCTCATCCATATGCACACACACGGATTCTAGATTTAACTTACACCACCTTTTAAATGAGGTGGAGTCAAATTTTTTAGCTCATTTCCTCTTTTGTAACACTGTTGATCCTTTTATTCAATACTGCAGTTCTGCACCAGTGATTATCCTTCTGAACTTGCTCTGTTTTAAGGCAAGAAACTTCAAGGTTACATAATGATGGGGGGAAATAATATTTATTGTGTATAAGAATGTGGTACAGTATAAAAGGAAGATTTAAAGGACAGTGGTAACTGAGAGCAATCACTCCAGAACACTTTCCTTTTTATTAAAGATAGGAGTGGTGCCCAAATCTGACCGGGTCATGTGGCTATAACACCTGTGACGTATCCCTTTTCTTATCATTTGTAGGGCCTCTAAGATCTAGATATAGAATATTTAAGGACCGATTCATCCTCAACCTGGTTTATAGTGGGTTTTAAGTTATTAGAGGCAAAGGTCTTCATATTCTTTTGACAATTCAGTGCGATAATTTATGTAGAAGTGCATGTCACTTACCTTTTTCATTCCCCAGATCAGTATTTCCAGTAAGCCTTGTATAGGATATCATAATTGTCAGGATGCTTTATCTATCAAATATCTTTTCCTTACATATTTTAAAAACTAATACATCTTGATGCATTGTACCTTAAGGAAACAGTCTGGCAAAAGATTGATTAGTCTGGATTTCAATTTTATGACAGGACTACTTTAACAAATGAATACTGTGCACCTGTTTTTTTCTTTTTCTGTGTGTGTGTGTGTGTGTGTGTGTGCACGCGCACTTACTGTAAAAAAACACAAATCATCTGGGTCACGTCACAAAACCTTTAAAGATGGCATAAATAAAATAATCGTGTTACAACAACTTTAAGGAAAATGCAATATTCAAGTTGTCCACAGTATCTTTTTTATAGAAATTAAACTGTTGTAATGGGTGACTAAGTGCTATATGCTTGTTGCCTTTATATCTGAAAATAGACACTTAAGTATCTTAAGGGTCTATATATATGTATAGTTATTAATTTGGATAATGTACCATTTGAAGCATTTTCAACACATACAACCTTTACTGAATAGATGCAAGATTTATTCACTTGTTATTAAGTACGTGTACAAATAAAAATGTAATACCCATTTCAACATATGTATAAAATAAATAAAATCTCGTTTACACTACCTAATTCTCATAATCACCCATGTTCAGAGCCATTTCATTTGCAAATCCATAAATACCTTTATAAAGTGATATCTAAAGGACAATGGGAAATATCCTACTTTGTGAAGTTTGTAAAATAAATAGTTTTTGTCGTGAGATTGGTTTCCTCAAGATGACATATTATGTCCATATAGCATAGTCCAATAATTACAATGTACACAATGTTTCTCAAACATTTTCTTACCTAATTAAAAAACACAATAGCAACTTAATCTAGTTTTTACTTTTCTATAACAAAAGATATTGTACAAGGATAAAAGAGGAAATTTTCTAAATGTTCATTTGCTTAAACTATCTGCCTATTATATTCAACAACTTGCCAAAATCTTTGTTTTTATTTTTTTTTTGTTTTTGAAAGTTTAATAAAGCTATGTAAAGGTATGCTTTTCACTATCAAAACATTGTTCAATGATTTGTGTTTGAAATTATACACAATATAAAAGAAAAACCTAACTATCATAGCATGGAACAGAAACTACTTTTACACTTTGTTTCAGAGTTTTCTTTGTCATATAATTCTACATAGCTTTCAAGATATGAAATTCATAAAATCAAAACTTCCTCTTTAAAACACACCAAGGGCATGACACGGATGTTTGTTGTTTGAACTATTTTGTGTTCTAGTTAAGCAAAATACTAAACTTTACTTCTATGCAGACACAAGTCTTCATAACATGAAAATTCAGTTGAAATGACTAGGTAGGTTCTTGTGCTGTATACATACATATATGGAACCTCAATTACTACACATCTCCCTTTTTAACAAAATTTTGAACTATAATTGCTTCAGTTAGAATATTATAATTCAGATCTTGAGCAGTTACTTAAACAAAATACTAGGAAAGACAGTTATTAGTATTTCATAGTTTCCTTTACTTTTATCTATTTGCAGAGAGACACAGTGGGTAAGACAGTAATTCAATCTTTAAAATGAGTTAAAAGTGGTCCTGTTGAAGAGCCTTGATGTACACAAACAGTAATTGGCTTTCAGGAACAATACCAGGCCACCTGTGGCTTTGACCCACAACACCATCACTACTAAACAAGTCTTGAAGTGGTACAGGGCTTATGGGAAGTTCTCGGGTTCAGATGCAAGAATAGAACCAGAAATAATGAGTTTAAACTTGAAAAAAATAGGTTTGAGAGAGGTGGGAAAGAACTGGTTATCTAATAGGTTGATAAATGGAATGGACTCAGTAATTGGGTTGTTAGTGCTAAAGCAATAAGCAGCTTTAAAAAAGATTAGACAAATATATATTCCTAACTCTATTTTCCCAGTAACTTTTCTTAGCAGCAAGATCTTGAAGTGTTATGATCAATTTCAGTTTGGCAGTAAATGGATTACTATGTAACTCTGTAAGGCTTCCCACAATGGTTTGGTGAACCTGTATGGTCAAAACAATATCTTCTGATAAATTTTGTATCACTAAGTTGATTTGATACATCCTTTCTTACAAATAATTTCTGAGAAGGGGATGTTGTGAAGTGACAATTTTAACAGATGAAGCATCTATCATAAGCCATTAAGAACAGATTAATTCATCTTACATTAACTCCTATGGGAAAATAGATTCTGGTTCTGAACATTTTGAGTTTTGAACAACATTCAGGAACTAGTTGAGTTTGAGAACTGAGGTTCCACTGTATATATTCAGCAAAGGCAGAAAGCTCGACACAACGAAAATAATAATAAGTTTCGGCATGTACATTGACATGATCTCAATCTCAAGAGTAACATGAACAACTGATACCTGCCATATACGTCAAGACTAAGTGAACAACTAACATAAAAACTTATCATATGGACTATATAATGGCCATGTTGTATATTTTTTCTGAGACACCATTTCCAATAATACTCATTGGAAAGGGTTACTCATTTGTTTTCAGGGATTTTGGGGATAATATATTTTCTTCTTCAACACTTTCACCTGCTTTGCAACCAAATCTACCGATCTGTTGCACTCACTGTCTCTGGCTTTACTTCCATTTCCATTTATACACAAATACCTAGAGGTGCTGCCAGTCTGTTGCCACAACACTCGAATTGCTTTCCATGGTGTGGGCGATTGTGTCGGGGATGGAGTGTGAGAGCCACATGGCATGGAGCTTGGAGTACTGGGTGGCATCCAAGTGAAGGGGATTACCACGCTTCAATCCTTGATCTGTCTCACCATATCCGTCCAAGTATGGTGGGTTCACAAAGCAACCTGGTGATATGATTCTAAAATTATTAACTCAATTATTTAAGTCTACTCTCTATTATTACTAATACCTGAATCATATTTGTATGTATAAAAGATTAAAGAGAGACATGTGGTGTGATAAGACAGAAGGATGAGAGTAATGAAAATGTGAATGATAATGCAGTATAAGCAGCTGTCCCAGTACAGAGCATTGTGAAACATTTGAGTGAAACAGAAAAAAATACAGATTATCATATTCCCACAGCTCTTACCTTTGATTTGTCCAGAGAGCAGAAGGATCTTACACTCACGAACTCTAATGAAAATACCAGTGCCTGCTCCACAGAAATGGGCATGGTAGGTGCAGGCCCCTACCATCTGCCGGGAACCCTCAGGGAACTCAGTCTGACAGCAATAGCTCTGAAATTTATCCTAAAATCAAACACACAAATACTGACAGATGCAACATTTGATTATACAATAATGACACTCCAGATAAAGACATTTAAAATCTACTTTTTGTGATGGTGAATATTAAAATACTCAAAATGTTAACAAAAAGATTTTAGAGTTTAGAGTTCTCTGAGATTAAAAAAAAATCAGAATAAGAAAAAGTTTATATGAAAAGTTAAATTAGAACTAGTCTTATAAGTAACTTCCTTAGGAATAAATGAAGTCCTCAGTTGTAACCTGCTAGTTGTATCATACCTGTGAGCAGAGCATCTTGCCGCACACTAGGCACATGGTTGGTGTGCGGGAGTCATCACCAGAGGAAGCAGGGCAGGGGAACTGGGAAACTGTGTTTATCAGCTCAGAGTAATCATGAGGTAGACTGACCAATTGGTTGATGTTTCTCCATTGCCTTACACAATCTACTTTATCAGCTGCACAAACCAGAGGCCCAACACGATCATGACTACACCATCTGAGGAAGTATCAATGCCATTAACAAACCTACTTTCCTAACACAGAACAGGAAGATATGAAATACAATGGCATCATTCAAGGAATAATAAATGTGGTACAGCTAAACTCTGTAAATAGTTTGTCCCAAAGCTTAATAACTGTAGTTATAGCAAATTATATGTGCTATCATTAACTGTAGATCTCACATTGAACCAAAAAATCAGTTTCTAAATTCCAGTATTCTATGAGCAACAAAGCTTATCTCTGTTGCCCAATTTTTTGGGGTCTCGGCATTTTATCAAATGCCAACAACACAAGAAATAGATCAAGACATCATTTTGTATACAAGTGCACATGCTTACCTATTGACTAGTTCCAAGAGAGAAGGATCACTAAAAGTGGGTCTCAGCTGATTTACTGAAAGCCCTAAGTAGCGGAGGAGGCAATAAAATTCTGACTCGGGGACCCACACACTGGACTGCAGCTCTTCAGGGGCTGGTACTTCCGTCAGGAAATGGAAGAATAACCCACAGCATCGCAAGTAGGACAAGCTAAGAAAGGAAGGTTTCATTACCATACATATGGATATGAATAGCTAATCATAACTCATTTATAAACTTTATTACCACTTTGTGAGGCTCTATTATATGAAGATATTGGTTAAATCCACCATAAAAAATTACCATCAACACACACACACACACATTATATATATATATAGAGATATATATATATATCTCTATCTCTCTATCTGTCTATCATATTGCTTTAATTTTTCTTTCTTTTCCTCCTTCCTTTCATCTTTTTTTTTTTTTCCTTCGTGTAGTGATTTTCTACTTGAGAGAGCGAGAGAGAGAGAGAGAGAGAGAGAGAGAGAGAGAGAGAGAGAGAGAGAGAGAGAGAGAGAGAGAGACGAGAGAGAGAGAGAGAGAGAGAGAGAGAGAGAGAGAGAGAGAGAGAGAGAGAGAGAGCAAACTAGGGGGCAGGGGGGACAAAAGTTTACCAACCAATTTCTTTTCACATAGTCCAGAAGCTGCTGGGGTTGAGCTTCGATCTGGGGAATGTTGGCCAATGAACGGCAATGAGCCATCATGGACACCAGCCAAGGCCCATCTCCTGCTTCAGAGCTTTTATCAGAACCTTCATCCACTTCCATGTCTACATCAGCTTCAGGACCTTCATATGTGAGGAGAAGTTGAACTATGTGGGCCAGGAAGCACACTTGCAAGATGTGAAGATCCTGTTTATGAGGTAATACATTTGATAACTAGAATTTTTCAGTCTGGTGCAAGAAGGAAAAGAATCTTCTCAAACCCAAACCTTATATCATGATAAACTAGAACTAATTTTCTTCAACAGGGTTTTTTGGATGTCATCTGACAGTTGTATGAAATAATAAAGTAAATACACAGGTAGCATCAAAATGCTTGAATCAATAAAAGAATAGAAATATTACCTGCTGTGATCCTGTGGCTACACCCTGAATATTAGGGAATATGGATGGTAGTGATAGTGTGAGTGTGACAAGGATACTGAACACATCCCACTCAAGTACACAAGGAGAAGATTCTCCTCCCTCCAAGAGGAGACTCAACACACGAACTGCTACACCTTCAATGGTCTGTGAAAAGAAAACGAATATAATCAAATGAATCAACTAGCTCTTTAACAGTCATATACATATTGCAAGGTTAGTCATATACATATTGCAAGGTTAGTAAAGCCTTTAAGGCTAACATAATCTTCCAGAGATGAAGCCAAAAACATCATCAACCTTTTACACCAGCTATCCATAACCATTACTAAACATGAAAACTATTACAAGTCGGTCTCAATGATACTAGCTTGTTCATTATGTAACATTTGTTCATGAGTTGCCTTCAATTTAAATCTTGTCTTGTCTACAGTGCTGGTCACAACACATCACACCATACTGATACACACAGCTTACACTCTGGGGGCCTTGGGATCCTCCAGCGCATAGGTTCGAATACTGACTATGGTCTGAGTGGAAATTGGATATTCACTCAGGGTAATGGTCCTCTAGTGGGTGGGCTTTCAGATAGGCCTCCATTAGGTAGTCTCCTTTAGCCCATAAATTCCCATGAAAATGCCCATTTTGTATAGAACAATAAAAAAAACTGTATTTGCTCCAATATCTGGTGGTCCCCAGTGCCCTTTCTACTAAATAATGGACCAAATAAACAATGTGGGTATTTGTGAAGTGTATAAAAAAAAAAAAAAATACTTATGCACACCTAGCGTCTGTCTACCACACTATATTCCTGCCTCAACACAAACCTGTTTTCTTTTGACACAGAGAGGAGCATAGGCTGCAAATTTGACAAGAGCAGAGAGACAGTCTCGCTGACGGGAAGAGAGGGAGGTGAGCAGTGCACGATTACTGTTCCGTTGAGTCTCTTCCAAAGTGTGGATGGTGTAAGCTGTACTGTTCCACACCATTAAGGGAATTCTTCTACTGAAGAGATTAGGGTTCACAACAAGTCCATACTGAAAAGAAATTTTAACACAATTACTTATTCTAATGAAAAGAGTACAGTACAGTACAGTCCTGAACAGCATGAGAGTAATTGAGGTCCTCTCACCAGAACCAGATCAAGCCAACTGCAAAATGCTTAGAAAATTAATACTTGTATATATATGTATGCATGTTTGTATGTGTGTGTGTATGTGTATATATATATATATATATATATATATATATATATATATATATACACACAGTAGTACCTCTTGATTCGAACACCCTTTGACTCAAACACTTCCCAATTCAAACACATTTGGCGAACAAATTTTGACCTCCAGTTCGAACACAAACACATGTGGTGGCTGACGCCGCCTTCCTGCCAGTTGGCCGGTCTTGCTTGCACTTCTCCGCCATGAACACCTCTCTCTATTGCGACTCATGAACGGCTTTCAAGTCACTCTGGCCCCTAGTTGCCTTGGTTACTCGGCCCCCAACCCTGGTCACTTCCTACCTACCACCCCAGTCAATGTGACCTTCTACTCTGGTCACTGGCAAACTTATTTACTAATGAAGATATATTTAATACTTTAACAGTGAATGAAGAATAAATTGTTATATATCATTGTCATTTGCACAAACTACGATAATACAATAATTTGCAGTTTTGTACACTAATTTATACTTTTCTTGAAATAATTGTTGTTGGAAATGATGCTGCGAGAATATATTCTACTTGATAAGGCAGAGAGAGAGAGAGAGAGAGAGAGAGAAGGGGAGGAGGGTGAGAGGATGGCGAGTGGCTGGAGGAGGGAGGGAGCAAGGGGGGGGGCAGCCTACTCAGTCTGTTTGTGTATCAAATGGGAGTGGATAGGGACAGAGTGAGGGGGAGGGGAGGAATACTGTGTGATCTGTTCCTGTATTTTGTGCATGAGAGGGATGCGGGGACCCAGGGTAGGCCTATTTAAAATAGTCTTCATCGGGACTCAAATATTTCACACCGATTAAATAAGTCTTTTGTTATGCCTATTTTTTTTATGCATTTCATGTCTGTGTTTACTTTATATTCTCAAAATGTGAATGATATCTAAGAATAATGATGAGATGAGGGGAAAACAAGGTGCCAATATGTTAAATCATGTTGCCACTCTGGTGGGACAGGACAAATTATATTTTTTCCCATTACTTCTGAACAATGACTATTGCATTTTTAGCTATTGCGGCAATGTTAAGGTAACAAATATATCTTCATTAGTAAATAAGTTTGCCAGTGACCAGAGTAAAAGGCCCCATTGACTGCAGTGGTAGGTAGGAAGTGACCAGGGTTGGGGGCCGGAGTAACCAAGGCAACTAGGGCCTGAGTGACTTGAAAGTCGTTCACGAGTCGCAATAGAGAAAGGTGTTCACGACGGAGAAGTGCAAGCGAGATTGGCCGACTGGCGGGAAGGCAGCGTCGGCCGCCACGTGTTTTTGTGTTCAAATTGAGAGGCCATGCTCGGATTGGAGGTCAAAATTTGTTCGACAAATGTGTTCGGATTGGGAAGTGTTTGAGTCAAAGGGTGTTAGAATCAAGAGGTACCACTGTGTATATATATACATACATACATACATACATATATATATATATATATATATATATATATATATATATATATATATATATATATATATATATATATAAAGATAACCTTAAATTCACTTAACTTTTAATTTCATAAAAAATGAATAAAAAAAGCTTGTTTTTTAGAAGTGCCTTGAAAAGTTTTAATTTCTATATGCCTTGGAAACATGAGTGAGAAAACTAGTATACACTTACCATATACACAGAATGAGAAAAGTTGGACATCATTTCTAAAGTCTGCGTGGGGAAATCTGGGATACTGGTGGCAGCAGCACCATGGAAAAGTGCTGTGAATGCTTCAGCAGAATCTGATGAAGTGACTGAAGCAAGCTCATTGGCTACTTCTGGAAGGGATGGAGGAGTCCACATTCCCTCTCCATCATTACTGCTTCCACCTTCTTCCTCATCATCTTTCCCTTCTCCACTCTGCAGAATGAGTAGGATTGCTCAAATTTTCTGAATTGATCATCTGTTTTCTACATTTTGATGAAATCTAAATTTATGTTAAGCTTAAAATTTGATAGTATGGTGTGATATCTCCTGTACCTCTACACACATCTTATCAAGAAATCTGGTTAACATTCTATTCAGAAATCAATTTGCTCTCTACATACTTTTGACAAAAAATTAACAAAATCCCAATATGAATGATCACAAATAAACCAGCTATCCAAACTAACAACCCTTCATAGGTTTCCCTCCTTTTGTAGCCATGTTCCCTACAAAACCTACAGTAAAATAAAGTACACTTGGAGTTTGTTGTTAAAAGTCAACAACAAGATATGGGATGAGGCCGAGATAATGGAATGGTTCATTGGAGTTGCCTTGGCCATCCCGCTTCAGAGGAATCCAAACACAAAGGAGGGTAGGACTAATAGCCTTTTACACCATTTTTACTATGCAACAAACCTTTAAGGAATATATTGTCTTTAAAATTATCTCCTCTACAAAGTTCTTCTCTTAATGCATATTAAAAATAAAAAGGAACATGAGGAGCTCAACTTTCTAAAATTCAGTATTCAGCAGGAGGCTGACTATATTCTAGAAATAGCTTACCATGGGATAGTGCAAACACATGCATGTGTACATACATGTGCACACACTTGTCAAAGAGAGAAAGAAGAGAAGTAAACAAAATGGCTAACTCAATACCTTTTTATGTCTTTTGTAGAAAGAGATCCTGGACCAGCGAGGTGGCCTAACCCTCTGACCCCCATCCCCTGGCACTGCCTTCATAAAAGTAGTAATGCCAGTATTTGTGGAGCCTCTTCCCCTGCCAGGCAACCCTCCCATTGGGATGGAGGCAGTACTTCCCCCAGCACCTACAGAGGTGGCTGCTGCCATCCCACCTACAGTGCCATGGCCAGCCACCATGCCTGATGGCTGTGGACTGGTATCCATCTGTGTATCATCTGAGTGGCCACCCTCCTCACTGGGCCGAGCACCATTCACCATCACAGTCTGTGCACACAACACTGTTAATGTTGGGCAAGGGATTCATGCACAGTTGACAAACTCAGTGGCAATAAAATCTATCCTTCACATTACTTTTTAATGAGATGTTACTATATTAGAGAAAGAAAAATATGCAGGTTAGTTACAACTTTAAAGCTGATCACAAGTTCATTATGACTTATTAATAAACTGTCAGTAATACTATGTTATAAGAATGCAGATACATCACATATTCATCAAAATGATTACATGTCAATCATAGAATTTTAAAAAGAAACAACATTCATCCAACAAATATCAACTATTGAAATAATGACACTTATTCAAATGGCTTATCAAATTGGTTGAACTTGTCATAAGTAAAAGTGCATTCTTATATCAGCTACACATATGTAACTAAGAGGCATAAGATTAATTAAATTTATCAGTGAGCTACCATTGATCAATATGCACTATTTCAAATCTGGCAAGCGATTTAATTCATCATTAGAAAAAAAAGCAAAAGAAAACGTACATGTTAATAGGGTTCTAATCTACTTGCAATCACTCTTTGTCTTCATACCTTATACTTGAGGATAGTGTAAAGACCTCTGAGCCAGTCAGGCAGGGGAAGGGTGGGAGGAGGAGGCTGATCCTGGAGGCCATAGGAGGACCACGTGACTCCCGGCAGGAGGGGCAAGGCAGTGTTGCACAATGCTTCACATAGAGGACATAGGAACTCTGACTTCTCAATATCAAAACTCACATTCTGCCGGTATCTGAAGAAATAGAAATAACAGCATTACTATTACAATATCCTCTCTCTCTCTCTCTCTCTCTCTCTCACCTGATGGCATTACATTAACAACTGATTGCGTCTAACATGAGATTAGAAACATCAGTAAAGCCACACCACACACAAGGTAAAAAATAAAATCTATGAAATTGTTCCAAGCAACAATCTATAACAAAATAAGACAGTTGTACTCACCTGTATGGTCTTCGCCTTTCTTTGGTTACAACATCATCAAAATATTTCTGCCAGCAATTGGCATGCATAGCATGACCACATGAAGAGGTGTGGGCCCCCCAATGCATGTCTGCTGGTAGTATGAGGGTGTCGTGAGTCTCAGGCTGATCAAGATGACGGGAACGATTGCGAGACAGTACTGTGGACCGCTGGATGAGTGCCCCCAAGACCATAGGGCGGCCACGAGTCCCCTCGCTACGGCACAACCGATCTTCTTGGTGGCACAAGATACAAGTGTACCTGTTAAACAAATAAATATCAGTAATATATTACCAACTCACAATATTAGGGAGTAATGTCTAAATTGTCTAATTCTTAATTAAAACTACACAGTAGAGATCTGTAGGAGAAGGCAGTAGGCACTGGCTGAAATGACAATTACTCCCAATGAGGTGTAAAATACTGGATCGGGGTTCTGTGAACTCATCATTGTCATAAAATGAGTGAGTTGCATATATGTTTAAAAACTAGCACTTAACAACTAATAAATTGGTGTATTACTCTTATATTTTCTTTACTGACAAAAAATAATTCAATCTGTCATTTTGTAATTGTTTCCTATAAGCCCTATACTGTGTACATTACACACAATACTTATCACTTAATGCCATGTGGTACTACTTGAATATGTGGCAAGCCAGGTGGTGGCAGAGGCCCACCACCCAGGGGATGACAAAGCACATTACACAAAACTTCTACATTAATTTCTCACAAATAAAGCATATATGCATAAAATATTTTAAACTTGGAATTATTTGAACAATCAAATCTTGAAATATGTACCTTACTTGCACAACATCCTGTATAAGGTGAGCATAACTGGTAAAATGGAGGATAAGGATTCTTGAATACTTACGTCACTTCCTGAGGTGGTACCAGAGTCTGCCGAGGCCCAATAGCTATCATATCTTCAGGGAGCTGCTCACTAAGTTCCATTACCATTGGCTCAGGGATGTCCACAGGTTGGTCAGTTGATGGGGTTTCCTGACAACAGTTTGAGCTATTAATCCATTATGCTTTCCACATAACAAAAAAATCCCTTAAACAATAAATTAATAAGGCAAGAAAATAAATCCATTGACTCTCTCTCTCTCAATATAGAACTTATCAAGTGGTGATTGTAAGAGTATTGTTTAGTATTTCAAGTGGAATTCCAATAACAGATAAGGAAGCTGTTTTGAGAATAATAACTCTCCAGGAACTCAATTTTCACTTCATTTACAGGACTCATGAGTCATGGCTTGTTCAGAAGAGATCTCCCAGCATTTACACATCAGGTTCAAGGATTCTTTCCAATGAAACAACTAACTGTATATAAGGGAAGCCATATCCCATTCACTATCTTTGAAGGAGTTTGTAGAGAAAAATAAGGCATCAGAAATAAACAATATATTCCTTACCTTGAAGAAAGTTTCATTTGTCTTGATGAAATTTTGTTGCATGGAGGCCATCTTTGCCATGATCCGGGCTTTTCTCTGGGCAGCAATATCAGCTCTTTTCTTCTTTTCTGCAGAGGCTGAGGCTGTATCAGAAGAAGAAGTAGAGGCCAGTACAGCTTCAGACACCTGGCTTGGTTTGGCCGAGTCACTTGACAAGTTGAGAACAGCATGGTACCTGATAAAAACCATCATGAGCAAAACGGACTACCAACCCAACACAAAAAATTAAAAGGTAAGTTTGTGAAAATGTTGCCAGTCTCATCATAGAAAATTGATGGGGAAAATACCAGTATATTATTCAAGGCAATATGTGAAAATTCTTCTCCAATCAATTAACAAGCTCACTTCTTAATGGTCCATGCCAAAAGATCTTTGTGGGTTGTTGTTCGGCGGTGGCCCACCAAGCGGCCTAGGAAGCTGAGCAGGTTGATTTTCTGTGCCCGGCGTGTGAAGTGGAAGTATGGGTCATTATTGTGGTGGTAACGTTCCTCCTCATGAAGAGCATAACCTATAAGGTGCAGCACCTTCTGCAGTTGAGATTCACTGACACTCTGGGTTTTGGGTTCACTCATCCTGAAAGAAAGTTATTTCCAATAAGCATGATATGAAACACATTGTTCACTATACACAAATAGTGATACTCCCTTGTCAGATTCAAATTTTGGTGGGAGGGAATTGAAACCCTTAAGTCACTATAAAGAAAAATAGTAATATCCACTGGTCACAGGAGTATGCAGATATTTGGGATGTTGAAACAAAAAGAAATTGAGAAGTTTAATAAATCTTACATTGCTGAGAATATCTGAAAACATTCCAGTGATTGCTAGTGTCCATCATATATTGTATGAATTCTACATAACCACAATTAGTTACTGACCTTTTTAAAACCGTCTTGATGATATGAAGAAAGACATCACACTGGAGGATGTTGACGATCATAGTGAAGGGCACAGTGAAAGGTGGAGGAACAGGGGGAGGACAACACTCTTCCTCTCCAGCTCCTTTCTTTCTTAATCTTTGCCCAACCTTTAAGGTGTAACATCCAAATAGTAATCCAATTAAGTTACCTGTGTAGGGATGTTCAAGTACCAAATATTTTTCAAGTTGATCTTTTACTTTTAACTTTCAAAAAGTTCACTTCCAAAACATTTGAGTATTGAGTCTTCACTGTGTGTGTGTGTGTGTGCATATATATATATATATATATATATATATATATATATATATATATATATATATATATATGTATATATATATTCTGTGGCTTCCCTGTGTGAGCTATTAAATTCCAAAAGAGAGAACAGATGACTCATATACATGTATTGACTAATATTCTAGTTAAGATTACAACTTTGGTCACTTACCTCAGATTTGCTTTGTTCTTCCCGAGTGTAGTGGTAGAAGAAGAGATTGTAATGAGAATAGTATTCTGGTTTCAGTTCAAAGAAACCTTTAGCATTGCCCGACGATTTCTTGAAATCAGCAACTTCATCAATAACCTGAAGAAATATTAACCAACTAAGAATACATACATACATACATACATACATACATACATACATACATACACACACACACACACACACACACACACATATCTACAGTACTGGCGGTGGCGGAAGGCGCGAAGGGGCCCGCGCCTTCCGCCACCACCAAATTCTTTGTAACCCCTCTAAGTCCATTATTTACTCGGGGATTCGGAATCTAGTACATCTGGCAGGTTACTGGGACCGTTGCCAGTCTCAGGGAACAAAAAGATTCGCCTCAGTGATTATTTACGCCTCGCGGGGGTGGATTGTCGAGCGTCGAGTGCCCACCTTTCTGTCGCATTTTAGTGTTCACGTGCTTACGATCTTGCTGTTTTACCAGCCAAGCATGGGGCCTAGAAAGCTTTTGAATAGCTCTCAAATAGCAGTGATATGTGCTTTAGCGAAAGAGAATAAAACAAACAAGGAAATAGCTGCTCACACCGCACTACCACTGAGAACTGTTCAACGATGGACTTTGAAATTTCGCTCGGGAGGAGGCGTGAAGGACCCACCACCACACAAGCCAGCCCAAAACTAAGCCCAAACTATCTCAGAGGACTCTCAACGTTATACGGAGGCAGCTTGAGGTCGAACCTCGTATAACTAGTAAGGAACTTAAGTCTAGGAACCCACGTCTGTTGGCTGGAGTGGCGGAACGAACACTCCGTGACTATTTGAAGAAAGTACTGGGATACCGAAGCTGCCGTTCTGTGCCTAAGCCATGGGTAACACGTGCCCACAGAGTGAATAGACTGCGTTTTGTGGCTGAACACCGTGAATGGACCCTTGACAAGTGGCGTACTGTGTTGTGGTCTGACGAGGCTAGCTTTGAGGTTACTGATAACCAAAGAGGCAGAGTGTACCGCCGCCCTGGGAGCGACCCTACCGACCCACGCTACACCAAGCACACCGTGAAACATCCAGACTCCCTTATGGTGTGGGGATGTTTTTCTTACCACGGTGTTGGTAAGCTAGTGTTCTTACCTAAAAACATTCGGATGAATCAAATTAACTATTTTGAGTTAGTTTTGGATGAACTTGATGAGTGCATGGTGCAGTGCAAGGCTGATATTTTCATGCAAGACGGTGCACCTTGCCACAGGGCTAAGTTGATCAGTAATTGGTTTGATTTTTGTGGGGTTGAGTTACTGGCACCTTGGCCTGGTAATTCACCGGACCTTAACCCAATAGAAAATCTTTGGGCGATCATCAAGCGCCGACTGCAAGACAAGGATACATCTTCCATGGATCGCCTTCAGTCAGCTATTCAAGATATTTGGGATAATCTTGACAAGGAACACCTTCAACATCTAGCTGATTCTCTTCCCACACGCCTGGAGAAGGTCAAGAAGAAGAAAGGCTATCCAATTAACTACTAATTTTGGTGAGTAACCCATATTTTACCCCATTAATTATCTTCTCCCCACATATGTACAAGGCGCGGGCCCCTTCGCGCCTTCCGCCACCGCCAGTACTGTATATATATATACATTTGAAATTTAATTTGAATACCTGCCCCCCCAAAAAAAGATTGTCTTTTGAATCACATACCTTTTCCATGCCTGTCTCATGATTTGGCCCTTCAGGAAGAGCCTTGTTGAGCACAGAGTGTGGCATTGGCTCAATACAAAGGAGCTGAATAATCTCTTTCTTAATCCTATCCTCCTCTTCCACTTGTCCAATGCCTGGGGTGTAACGCTCAGCTACCAAAGTCATCACAAGCTGCAAATACTCCTCCACCAGCACCACTGTCTGCCTCATGTTGTCCTCATCATTGCTCTGGAAAGAGAAACAGTCAGACATCATAGAGATGCATCATTCATCACTACATCCACTCAGCATTCACTTCTGTCACCCACAATCATTCCACCATGAGAACGAATGCATCATAAGCACAATTTTATCAAATTTGATAAAGTCACCTTGTAGTAATTAACCTCATAGTCTTCCCGTGCCCAGTTCATGAGGTTGAAGCGATTCAGGATGTGGACAAGAAACTCATTGGAATCGATGAGTGTTGCTGCAATCTGTAAAAGCATCACATCCCTATCCAACATCTCTTGCCGACATCGCACATTGTGGTAGAAGTAGATTTGGTTGATGAGTGAAAATCCATTGCGGCGCCACATCCCTGCATGCACCTGTTGCAGAAGGGAAGAGTGATTTCATTAATGTGATGAAGAAGATACTAGACTAGATTAGGTTACAATGAAATGAAGTACTTTATTCTGTCTTGGTTGCATGACCTTCAAGAGAAATCACAACCAAGTATACAACCACAATATCAAGAGGACTGACACAGCTATTTCCTTTTTACACTATAAAAACAACATGTATGTATACTGGGTAACCGAGTAAATGTTGTATTGTTTGGTATGACTAGATATATTCTTGTACCCACAGAATTGAGTCACACCTGTGCTATCATGACTTGAGTCCTCAGCACAGGTTCCATTAACTCCTCTGGTGATGGCTTTCCCTTGACCAGGAACTCTGGAGAATTGTAGTTGAGGTCATACTTGTCCAGGTGAAGAGTGAGAGCTGCCACCAAACGGGACAGCGGCAGGTGGATGGAAACAGGGGCTGAGGACACGTCATACTCAATGCATGACACAGAGTAGTCTAACAGTTCTCGAACATACCTCCTCCGGCTGGCCTCATTCCCTAGCTCCCCAAGTGACTTCATCAACATCCTGAAACATGCAATTCATTACTATACTCATTGTACTCCAAACTGGCTGTTTTTGTGCACCCACTTTTTCACAGCTGATCTTTCACGTTGCCAGGTCTCCACAGTTAACCAGCTTGTTCTCCCAAGAAGTACTTCCTCACATTATATTACTGCCTTGCATTGCACTGTGAAGCTGGCCATATGGTGAGACTGTGTGAGGGCATCAGGATTGGTGGTGAGTGAAGTAATGTGGAAGTAATGGCAGGATTGCACTCCCAGGCTCATATGCCACATTTAAGATGGGGAAACCATTATACAAAAACACCTACATTTTTACTTCAGTGGTGATTTGGAAAAAAAATTAGAGTTATCTGATAATCCATAGAGAGAGGAGCTAAGCCGGTCATAGAGCTAATAAATTGTGAAGACACATATTTCAATAGATTATATATATACAGTTATCAAGTTAAGAGAAAGGAAGCTAAAAAAAAAGAAATAACAATTAAGTTAGCATTTATGGCAAATGAAAGTAATTGAAAGGGAAAGAAACAAAACAAACTCCTGCTATCTTCTCTGCCAACCTCATCCACTACACTTACACTAGTGTAAACAAACCTCTCTTAGGTTTCCATTCTCCTCCTTCTTGCTCTTGCTTACTTAAAACTTAATTTCTTCTATAAATACTATATATAGCATCTACTATAGAGTTGTCAATGAGTTTTCATGTGATTAATACACACCCAGCTGATCAGCTGATCAATTGTCCCAAGTGAAGGGGAGGAGAGTAAGACGCAGAAGATAACTTCCTGCGAAATGTGTCCCTGTTCTCCAAGATAAACATACTTTATAAAATCATTCTTTTACATTCCCTTTTGTTATGCTTTATCATATTTTTTATTTATAAATATCTTTTTCTTAGCAAAAAAAAAAAATAATAACAATAATAATAATTTTTTAGGGGGGAAGCAGGAGGGCAGAGGCTGGAATGGATCAATGGTATTTCAATTAATTTTCAAGGGATTAATTAATTTAAGATACAAGCTCTACCATGGAATAAATTAGACGTGTAATTCAAGGTATCACTATATAAAAGAGGGCTAAACAACTAATTAAGCAAATAAAACTACAAGAAATGTGAAGCAATTACCGATAAGCCTTGAGGAGTACAATGCGATCAGAAGCTGCCCACTCAGTGACAAGAGGGATGACTGATGCCAACTTAATATGGAGATTGAAGGCAGACTCCCACTCTGGCTCATACTCCATGTGAGTGCCCACCTGCCGCACCATTGGATCCATGCTCTGTTGTTTAAAAAGTGGAAAAATTAAATTCAAATGATATGGAGAGAAACCAAAAACTCAACTATATCTAAATCACGAAAATTATATTGGAAAACCAAGAAGTGTACCAGAAAGCAATGAAGTCTCCGACTCACTCACTTGCATCATGCTTAAGAGACGCAAAAGGAGGCTGTACCCATGAAGAAACCCTTTCCGTAAATCATCAGTCCAGACCTCCGGCTTCACCCCCAACAAATACTTGAGGTCATACAGGATGTACTGGATGCGCCGGAAGGAGGAAGTGTTGGAACTGCGATGTTCTAGAGCAAGTTTGTCTAAAAATATGAAAAGATGGATAAGACAGTATTTTTCTCAAAGTAGAAAAAATATGCATCCATATTCAAAGTTAAATGAATGTGGCACTGTAATAGCTAAACTAATTTTCATAAACAAATCTAATATATATATATATATATATATATATATATATATATATATATATATATATATATATATATATATATATATATGAAAGATTATGCAGCATGGTATTTCAATGAAAGTCTGTTGATGTTCTGTTTTTATTTTCCCTTTCTTTCAATATATCTAGTCATAAGAGTGATGAAACATGATTTTAGGCTGTAATGCTACAGTCTCATGGAAGTCATGATTTGTCTGGGCATTTTTAGAAGTTAGGAAAGAATGAAATTAAGCTTCCTTCAGAGCATATCCAAATAATTAAAAAGTAAGATATAAAGTACTACACTTACTGTCCTTGAGTTTCTTGTCACACTCGGAGAGGAAAGTATTGAGGAGACGTGCCAGCACATCTTCTTCAGCTACCAGCATGTGAGCAATAGTAGGCATCGTAAACAGCTGCACACCAAGAGAAGCCACTGATACTGAATGGTCATGGTCATCAAGAATGAAATCCTTCATCATCTTGCTATAGTGTTTGGTGAATGTCTGAAAACAATGATAGAAGGCATTCCATTATCTTCAATTTGCATAGAAAATTTTATCTTCCTATCCAACTTTTCTGGCAACTTTCTTCTTGGCAACTATTTGAATTTCATTTGTAAAGTCATCACATTAATATATCATGCCATTTTCATAAAATATTATTTTGATATGCTTTCATAAAAGTATAAAATAGAATAGTTTTTTCTGGATATTCTCATACAGCATAATTACTCAAAGGATGCAACATTATTCAAAGTATCCTACCCTGGCAAACATCTTCTTGCTCTCTTGATCCATGAGCATTCCAGAAATAAAGAGACGATGCCATTGCACTCTTGCTGTCTTCCACATTTTGGTGTCTGTCCAGATGATGCTCTCAACAATAGTGCCTCCATCCTGCAATATATAAATGCAATAAGTTGGTTTTGTGTTTCAACATCACAATCCAGAAATTTTGAAACATCTGAGGCTCAGCACAGAAAATGACACAAAAGCACCGTTTTCATGAGCTAGAAATGCTGCACAAAGATGATAATGCTACTCTATTCTATTTACATCAAATGCAGGGTACTCCCTACAGAGTACCCTACAATGAAAATGGGTCTATATGCCAGTGGGTCCTACCAAGTGTGCCTGCTCCATCCTGCAATATACAAATCCAATTAATTAAGTGGGATTCCATGGGTTTACTCACCACTGTCACTCTCATACACCTCTATCATGCACAATTCCTCCTGCTGCAGACATTACTCTCTAAATGTAATTCATCCATTCTTGATGTGACTTTCCTTGTATCTTTCACCATGCATATCTCACATACCTTATTGATGATATCGCTGAAGATTAGTCGAAAAGTCTGGGCAGACTCCAGAATGCTATGCAGCCAAACTAATAATCTTGAAGCAAAGATCTGGTGGGCTATGATGTAAGTTTCCATCACCTACAAATGAATTCATAATCACTATACATTCTTTCAAAAGTACATACAAGAAGCACCACCATGTACAAAAATTGCAGTCAGCAAATTGATGAGGGTTAGAATAGGAAATACTAAGTCATTGTATAAATTTTACAACCCTTTGAGTTTGACTTCTCTCTTCATTAACTTGGCAGAAATAAATAGCTGAAAGAAAACACTGACCTGAACTTTGAGAGGCCTTACTCCCCCTCTAGAGGTCTGCTTTTCCATTGTACTCTTGGTTTGGGAACACTGCTGGAAATTTGAGCACTTAACGATGCACCGCCCCTCCCTATCTATACTCGTGGCAAAGGCTACCGCATCCTTCTGGCTGCAACTTATTGCTTTCTCCAAGGTATTGATCACCTGTAAAAGGTAATTAATATCTAGATGCAAAATAAACAATGGCATTTTACTGATAATGAATTATACATCTCTCATCAAGAAGATCTATGAGGCACAATGGTGTGTATATGAAACTCAAGGAGTCAAAGAAAAGGAAATGCCAAATTGCAACATTTTACCTGAACTACTTTATATAATTTTTGGTATGCAGAAAAACATTAGGATATAAAATTATGCAAATTCACTTTTGATCTACAACAATCATAATATCAAACATTATCTCAGTGCAACGCTCATAATGAAATGTCAAAGTATTCAATGTTTGTCACTGGAAAAAGTTCATAGGTGGGGAACAATGAGTTAAACTAGAATCAGCAAAAAGCCCTTACCTGGTCATAAGTGTGTGTCTCATCATTATACAGCATGGTAACATAGGTGTCTTTAATATCATAAAGACTAGAAAGATTGGTGGGCTCACGATCTGATTCACGAATTTCTAAATCTTTGGGAATGGAAAAGCCTTCCTCATAAGTGAGCAGTTCCTTAGCGTAGGCAAGGATGCAATCAAATATGAGATGGATCCGTTCCACCTGGAGAGAAAAAAAGTAATTTATCATGTGATTATGATGTAAATTAAATAATAATTATAAAACATTAAACATGTAAAGAACTAAAGAACAGGTATAATGTCTTACCATATCAGGGGGAATCTTTTCTAGAGGGTTTTTGGATTGCTGCACCATTTGCCCCTTAACATGAATATCACAGAAGACATCAGTTTTCCATGCTTCCCGGTCACCACAGTCACAGTAGCCACCCCCAGAAGAGGTGCTGATCTTGTATCTATTATGCAAAAGAATATCATGGGTCATAATATGTACATACTATAAAAATATGGTGAAAAAAATTCCTTAGCTACCACCATATTCAAGAGAAAATAACACACACACACATACACACAAACACACACTGCCTTTGTGGCACAGCGGTAAAGGGGCTGAGTCTGTGTTGGCAACCATGGCTGTCATAGGCTCAAACTCCACTAGAGGCTGATCATCTCTGGGATTTTTCCAATGACAAGCAAGGTTGTTACTGTCTCCCCTGACCATGGGGATGGGGTGTGTGGTGTGTGGTGTGTGCAAGGTGACAGCCTTAGCCAAAGATTGGTAATAATGAGCTCTGAAGGTGGTGATTGTCAGTCAGTTTGTGATCATGCCTTGGTGAATACACATGCACGCAAATGCTTGCTCACACACACACACACACACACACACACACACCATGCAGTTTGTAGCATGGGAAGGACAGAGGTGAGAGATCAACATTCTTCTGGGCTTATGGATTAATCTATGGAGAGTGAGGGAAAGATAAGAGCTACAGGTGGCTGTCCTGTCATTACAATTTCAATAAAGCAGTCACAGGTAGGAAGGTATGGTGACTAGCAACTAAATGGACCTTTTTGTTAAACTCTTCCTGTTGGCCTTGGCTAGTTTTCCACTCTTAAATCTTATATCTCTGTACATATGTTTTAAAATGTGAGATATAAAAGTATTCAAGCCTAAGCTGTTTCTTTCCTGTAGTCTTGCACAGGGAAACAGGAAACAGGATAAACCAGTATCAACATGACATAATCAAGTGTCATTCCTTCAGATATCACTTCAAACTTTTTGTTTCACTCTAGACTACTTTAAATTCCTAAATTTAAATGATGTACAGTGGTACCTCTTGATTCGAACTTAATTAGTTCTTTTTGGCTGTTCAAATTGTGAAAATTCGAATTAGGAAGCAATTTTTACCATTGAAATTAATGTAAAATCATTTAATCCGTTCCAGTTGATTTTAAGTAAAAAAATAAATAAATAAATAAAAAATACTACACTCAACCCCAGCTATTGCAAGAAATTGGTCTCTCAACATCGCCGCAATACCTAAGAACGCAATAGCCATTCTTAAGAAGTAATAGGAAAAAAACAAAACTGGTCCTGACCCACCAGAGTGGCAACATGATTTAACATATTGGCACCCTGTTTTCCCTCATCTCATCATAATTCATAGCTATCCTTCTCATTTTGAGAGTACAAAGTAGACACAGACATGAAATGCATAAAAAAAAAAAAATACAATAAATAAAAAAAGGCATAACAAAAAACTTACTTACTTCGGTGTAAAACTTCCGAGTCCCGATGAAGACTAGACAAGCCTCCCCCAGGGTCCCCGCCTCCCTCCCATGGACTGAATACAGGAACAGATCGTGTAGTATTCCTCCCTTCCCCCTCCCTCCGTCCTTATCATCTCCCATTCGATGCGCAAACAAACCGAGTAGGCCGCCTCCCCTCCCCCCACTCTGTCCCTCCTCCAGCCACTCACCATCCTCTCTCCCTCCTCCCCCCCCTCTCCCTCTCTCTCTTTCTTATCAATATTTTCTCACAACATTTCCAACAGGAATTATTTCAAGAAAAGTATAAATTATTGTACAAAACTGCAAATTATTGTATTATCGTACTTTGCGCAAATGACAATGATATTTAACAATTCATTCTTCATTGGTTGTTTAAAGTGTTCAATATATCTTCATTAGTAAATAAGTTTGCCAGTGACCAGAGTAGAAGCTGCATTGAATGGGGTGGTAGGTAGGAGGTAATCAGGGTTGGGGGCCGGAGTAACCAAGGCAACTAGGGGCCAGAGTGACTTGAAAGCCGTTCATGAGAGAGAGGTGTTCACGGCGGAGAAGTACAAGCGAGACCGCCCGACTGGCGGGAAGGCGCATTGGCTGCCACGTGTTTTTTTGTTTCGAATTGAGAAGCTGCGTTCAGATTGGAGGTCAAAATTTGTTCACCAAATGTGTTCGGATTGGGAAGTGTTCGAGTCAAAGGGTGTTCGAATCAAGAGGTACCACTGTACTTAAAAACATGAAAAAAAAAAAAAAAAAAAAAAAAAAAAGTCCCAAACTATAGCTTCCCTATCCCCTCCCTCTGGTCTGGCAAGGTAACTGGGAAATGGTATGCCTTTCTGTACCTGTGTTTGCTGTGGGCCGAGTTCTTAAAGCAGTCAGCACACAAGACACAGGTGGGGTCCATGCCACAGTCCCGACATCCGTACGTAGGATCCCCATTCTTAAACACTCGGCCACACAGGGAAGGAGGGTTATCTAGCTGCTTAACCATCTGAGGAAAACAAGAAATCCTACTCTATTAATAAAAGATCAAAGAAAATCTCATTTCATTTTTACTATATTAATTTTTATCCTTTAGATTTCACTGGTATAATACCGAACTTTTAAAATTGAATTGTTTATAGTCCATTATAATAAAGAATTAGTTTATCAGTGAAAGGTGCCTATTGTATGTACACAAAAAACAAATAGATAAGAAGGAAGTCAGCAACCACACACCTGATACACCTGAGCTGGATCACCTGCACACATGAACCTCTCCAGTGGGTCAAACAGCATCTTTTGGGCCTGCTCTTCATCAAATAATATTCTCAAACAATTACAGTTTGGCTGAAAAGAAAATAACAAGCTACCATCACAATTATTAACAAGCTAATCTAAATAGAAATTACAATCTCTTATTTAAGATATAGATAAAACCTTTCCAATATGGAATGCATTACAATACATAGGAATAAGAAATACTTCCACAAATACATAAACATCTTTTGTAAAATTATCAACAAAAAATGGCAGACTGAAAGCACAAATCACGCCCAAACTTGACACTTACTGGAGGTGAGTAAATTTCAGGAACTTTAATTCGCCAGTAATCTCTGACATTGAGGGCAGAGAAACGACCCTCTTTGTGGAGGGCATCCCACCGCTCCACCAATTCTGCCACTGTGGGATCCATCATATCATCCTCAGCCTGAAATAAATAATAATCCATTATATCATCATTGCCTTCAGCTGCTTGCTCATTCTATCTTGACATATCAGTTCCTCCAGAAATTAATAAATAATAATTATCTAAAAATAACTCTATGAACAAATACAAGTCGCTTACATATTCACATACCTATCAGATATTCATGAAGCAAAAATCTAAACTCACTGAAAATGCTGTGTACAAGTATTTCACACTGTCAGATTAGACAGTGTACTTGATTAAAAGTATGGTTATGTATTTATTTCTCCATCTTTCATAAGGTAATTGTTTATATGAGCCACTACTAATGTAACCTAACCTTCCTGTCAGTACCTATAGACAAACAATCTCATCAAATTAATGTTCCTCCTTTGAGCATAATACTTAGGCCACAGTTCCTTCCAGTGTTATCCAGGTAATAAATGTATTAAGGATTAATTTATGTCCATAAAGTCTATCATCGCAGAAACCTACCCTAACCAAACTTGATGTGGTTTAAGCAGGATAGGATTTGTATATGTATATTCCACATACTTTGGTTCCTTATACTGACAATGTTACCAACACAGTTAACAAAGACACCTGTGTTACATACTCACAAATTTATCATCTATCTTATGTGAGCATAAGGATACCTGACACCAGGGCTGGAGTCAATTAATATTTATCAGTTCAATTAAATTCCAATTCAACATAAATTGCAAGTTAATCAATTAAATTAAATTCCAATTCACTTAAAAATAAAGGTTCAATTCCAATTCAATTCATAAACTTGTCAATTCCAATTAATCTAAAAAATTTCAATTTCAGTTCAATACAATTTAAAAACTTTTCAGTTCTATCATTATATGATCATTACACTGAGTGAAAGCCCTTGAATTATATTCCAAACAGGTACTTCTAGTTGGCATTCAATAGAACTAGAAGGAATGTTGAAATGCCTTTACAAATTTGACTTTGGTGGCAATTTTTCACAGGCTTTGTACTTTAAGCAAAGTAAGCCACTTATCACATGCCACCTGCCACTGACATTCACCACACTGCACTGGTGAGCCACACTAGGGCAGGTTAGGCATGGCTGCACGAGACTTCCTCCTCTCACCCATATTCAGTCTAACACTCTAATGTAAAAGTTAACCAGTACTCTTAATCACTCATACCTTTCTCTGGTAAACTCTGGACCTTCCTACCTGCTTCTGTATTTCCAACTTCCCATGGCTTGACTTTATATAAAAGGGAGCTTTCAAGACATTTATAACTTTCTTTTAGCTAATTCTCTTGGACCTGCAAAGGTCTGGCAACTAAGGTTTTCTTTTGCTAATTTTATGTTACCCTTACCACTTTTCCCCTCTAACATATAAAAGTACATGCCATATTATTCAGGCAAACTGACAAGATTCTAATCTGCCATTCTCAAATATGGCATGTTACCAATGTTTTTTTTGCATATACAGTGAAGACTCAATACTTGAATGTCTTGGAAGTTTAACTTTTTGATACTTGAATGCAAAAGTTAGACTTGGTACTCAAAAAAAATTCTGGTACAAAGGCTCCCTCCCCACTGCCACCACTTGCCGGTTGTCCCACTGCAGTTGTGAGGACAACAATCTTCTGCATTGACTGTGGTTTTTCATTTAGAAACTTGCAATAGCCCCAAAGAGGTTTATATTAAAGGAAGGTTGTAGTGATGGCCATTGAATTTACAAATACAGTAGGCCCTCAACACTCATGAAGGTTAAGGGATCAAGAACACGTAAAGTTGAAAATTCATGAATGCTTGGTGCACATATTAAATGTACTCAACATAACAATGTTTACTTAATATAACAATAGGGTTTTCTTTACCTAACAATAATAATGTTTCATTCATCACATAAACCTAATAACTCATAATCCCCCCCCCCCCAAAACGGTATGATATATTGCATATGTTACACTAATAAAATAATAAATACATATAGAAAAAGCAAAATGCTCACCACTCATGTAAGTTTCAGAGCATTATTATTTGCGTTGATGATATTGATGATGATAATGATAATGATAACGATGAGGATGAGGATGATGATGATGATGATGATGATGATGATAGCCATGCAGTTACTGGTGATGAGATGGTGTGGAGTGTAATTGCATGGCCTGAGGAGTCTAGTGCCAGGGTTGAGGTTCAGGGAGGACAATAAAGATAGCAGCAGGCTTCCTTATGAAATACATTGTGATCTGCAACTGAGACCATTCCCTCTTCAAGTCATCCAAGAGTCTGGACAAACAAGACAGTGACTAAGACAGAGTAGCAGACTGGCAGGCTGGCAATGGGAGATGATGAGGGAGGGGGGGAAAAGTGAAACAATGATAGGATACTTTGTTATTTTCACGCTAAAATTTTGGTGGCGAACAGGAGAGCTAATGGTGGGGGAGATGGGCAAGAGAGGGTAGTGATGTAGTGATAGGCTGCTTTGTTATTTTTATTGTGAGAATTTTGGTAGATATGTTTGTGCTCCTGGAAACTTGCAAATGCATGAACCTCACGAAAGTGGAACTCGTGAATGATGAGGGCTGCCTACTATACAAGAAAGGAGCAAGAATCACTGATCTTGCAGCTACGTATTGTATGGCAAATCTACAGTAGCCACCATACTGAAGAATAATACATAAGGAGGCCACTAAGGGAGTTGATGCGGTGATGGGTGTGAGGAAGCAACTTAAGTGACCTGCAGCAGTGGAAGAAATGGAAAATTCTTGGTATTATAAAGAAATTGCATTGAAATTTCAGTAAACTGAAGGTTTTGCTAAGGTTAAAATGAATTATCGGATTTATAGGTATGAGTAGTCAAACTTTTGATACTCAAACACCCATTTGAAATACATCAAGTTCAAGTATTGAGTCTTCACTGTAACTAGACAGAACCATAAAAAAACAAAACACGTCTTCTTAAACAGTGTAGTCATATATTATTGAAATTATATGATATATATATATATATATATATATATATATATATATATATATATATATATATATATATATATATATATATATAAAAGAACATAGTTTAAGTTTACCAGAACTGGATCTGCACACACATGCATAAATGCACACACACTCACACACACACACACACACACACACACACACACACACACACACACACCACCTCATTCAGGCAAAATGACAGGATTCAGACCAATCATTGTTGAACATGTTACAAAAATTTGTTTTCCTTTTTATGTAATCATGAAAACTGAATTATAAGGAATAGAACACATTCTTATATACCTTGCACTAGTAGAAATTAGAACACAGGCCTACTGTAATGGCATGATCAGATGAATAAGGTTAACAAACCTCACAATATATTTGCAATTAAGCTATATCATGCATATATTGCTGGAACTTCCTAAGATTTCTATAAATATCAATGAATTTATATCAATTCATCACAATTAATTGGTATCAATTCCAATCATTTAATTTTTTTCCTTCAAATCAATTCTAATTCATGCTTTTTTGTAACAACTACAATTAAATTCCAATTGAATTCATAATTGACCCCATCCCTGCCTGACACACACACACACACACACACACCAAGTCCTAAGAACCAAGTCACACACACCAAGTCCTAAGCACAAAGAGCTCTGGTTCTATCACATGAGCAACCAGTGCTGATTGGTGCTGACCTGTGCCAAGAGTCATATCACATAGACAAGTGTAAGCAAGCACAGAGGATGCTAACTGGAATGTGTGAGAGTGGACACCCTAATCCCACCAGCTTTCCTAATTTTTCTGGGGGCCTAGACCATTCTTCCTTACTCTACTCACACAAGAATATATTTAGCAATGTGCACATTCCATGATATTGATTTTGTACATTAATTTCAGAATTAGATTTCAGCTCAGCTAAGTTCAGTGGGTAGTTCTTCTCTGGTTGAACTGGTTGTCCATGCTAGCTACACCAGTCTTCACCAGGTGATGCCTTTTCCTTGGGAATATAGTTAAAAGTATCTTGGCTCATCCATGACTATTACAATAGTATGAATCAGTCCTAATCCCTAATTTTTGAAAACACCTGTGTGTACTAGAGATTAGATATGTCCTTCATCAAATATTTCAAATGTTACACCACACACTCTTATCTAACCAACTCCTAGGCAACCCACCTGGAAGCCTTTGTCATGAGCCAGAGGTTGCATGACCTTCATACTGATTGGTCTATAACAATACACAAGCCTGTTACACAATTCCATCTCACATCATTGCTTTTTACTCCATGACTTATTTTCAGGGGTTACTAATATTACAGAGGATTTAAGAGCATCTGTAATTATGTATATCAAGAGATTCTTAATTTCACCCCCCCCCCCCCATTATTCACAGCATAACTTTCAGCTGTTTAAGGTAATCTGCTTCATCAACAAGGATAACAATGGAATATCAGTCTGATTATCATTTCAACCTGAAAACACACATACTTGATTCTCTTAATAATCATTTACATCTTAATTTAAAATACTTTTGGTTCCCCTACAAAACCAAACAGGCAAATTCATGACAAAAACAGAGAACACACAAAATGAATCACTTATCACATTATTAAACTTTTCAAGGGAGAGAGAGAGAGAGAGAGAGAGAGAGAGAGAGAGAGAGAGAGAGAGAGAAACAAATGACACTTGGCTCCAGTGTTTCAACAATTTTTCTTGCTTGGCTTAACATTCATCTTGGGGTTATGAAATATTCAAGGTGCTGGTGGAGATGTAATGGTCATATGTGAGCATCAGGTGGGAGGGGGGATGGCTGCTCAACATGTGAAAGGTGGTGGTGCACTGGGAGAAATTAATGAAAGTGTTCTATATCATGAGGTACCAGTTTATCACACCTCCACCTAGCTGATTTGCAACTCCCTGCATGTAGAATGTTTATGGCAAATTATCTCGTAAAGGTGTAACAGTCTTGTCAAATCAATTGCTAAACCAACAGTGTCCTTGTAACCAAATAATATCCCCCCCCCCCCAACCACCTCAAGAACAAAAAAACAAAAAAAACTTTCCTTGCCTATTTTCTAACACAAATTCCCCTTCTTCCCACACCGTAACACAAACATTAACCTCACCTCCCTTACATAAATACACACTCTCACCCCCATTACTCCATCACACACTCCCTCCAAACAATACATTCTCCACTCATTGCTTCAACAATTCTCTCACTCCCTCCCAACACACACACACACACACGCACGCACACACTATACTCCCTAGTCCAGCAAATTAGCCCTCCCACCCCCACTCCCCCTTTCAACACAATAATACTCCTTTCACTCGTCTTCCTGAAACAAAAGATACACTACTCCTTCTCAACATAAAAAAGCACAGTATTCCTCACTCCTCGTCGCATTCCAGTCTCTTCCAGTAGACAGACACGTCCAGCGAATCCGAAAGCGATAGGACGGTGAGAGTGAAAACTGCCACAGGGGGAATTCGAGAAAGGGTAAGAAATTCCAAGTTACAAAAATGACACTGAGTCACCACAAATCACACAATCACCCCCTTCAGTGTCCTTCCTCAACTGGCCCACACACGCCCAACTCCTGCTGCTGGCTGAGGGAAGTCTGGGGCAGGGAGGTGGTGTGGTGTGGTGGAGGCAGCGGCAGTGTACACCCACGAGTAATGACGCAGCGAGACTTACACTTTCAGCCCCAACAACAGACAGTCTGTTACATCCACTTTCCCTGCTGCTGCTGCTGCTGCTGCTCCCAGATGATTCACTACGACCCGCACGAAATCCACGCCAGTATTTTTCTTACTCGTCAAAGTCAATCTTTATAATACAGCCGCCTCAGATACAAGCACAGAACTCGCATTAAATTGTAGAAGGATTAGTGACCTTGCCGTTAACGTAAATAAATTGCAAGGTAAACGTGTAGTATGTTTGTAATAGCACTCTGAATTGTGACAGAAATTCGGGATTTTTTTACGTCCAGCGGTGTAATTTTTTAGGTGTTTCATTATAGTAAGTTAAGTTCATGTTTAGTTAGTGTAATGGCCTAGCAGAGGGTCTGGGAGGGAGGCTGAAATACGTTGTTTTAGAAGAATTCGCGATATAAGTGGTTGGTTGTCGGAGGGGGGGGGAGACGCGGACGTATTGTAAATAATTACGTGTTTTGATTAAATGTTTTAATATATGTGTAAATAAGGTGTAACTATTTATGTTAGACAAATAGTTGCATAAGATTCACTGAATCATTGTGTTCAGCAAATAAACAAAGAATAAGTGGAAATGTACCTGGTAAACATTTTTTTTCTTACTCAATGACATGATTTTACAACTATGCGCCTAAATACAATACGGATAGTTAGAATAAATATTCAGATGAACTAATATGTAAGTATATAGACAAGTGGTTGGCATGAATTACACCCGGAAATTACTTGGTCTTTTGTCTCACCACTTTCACATCACACACATAGCTACGTAACTAAGGTGCAAGGTAGCAAACAAGTAAACGATTGAATTAACAAGTATATCACTCATTATGCAAAATGGAAGACGAATAATCAAAAAGAGACAAGTGTATACAAGAAAATTACTATATACCCATCTACTACATACGAGTATATCATTTTATTCACTGGCTGCTCCGTCTCCAACACTTGAGTAACGGAAAACTATTTAATTCATTATCTTCTTTTGATGAATTATTCTATTACAGCCTGAAGATGTAATTACCACAAGCTTAATACAAGGAAGATGTATTTCTGAAGTACTATAAGTGGTAAGATTCCTCAAGTGCGTGTATGGATAAGATTCCTCAAGTGCGTCTTATGGGTATCACGCACTTGAGGAATCTTACCACTTACAGTACTTCAGAAATATATCTTCCTTGTATTAAGCTTGTGGTAATTACATTTTCAGGCTGTAATACAATAATTCACCAAAAGAAGAGAATGAATTAAATAGTTTCCGTGACTCAAGTGTTGGAGACGGAGCAGCCAATGAAAAGCTAGAATACTAAAGTACAGCATTTCTGATTGGCTACAGCTGGTTGTGGCTCACTGGCAGCACATTTCCAAGAGATGTCAACAGTGAGCACGCACAAAAAATGCAGTAATACACTTTGGAAAATCCCGATTGCACGACAATAATGACACCATATTTTCATCACATTATCACAAGTACACTGATACTGGTAATATATATTTGAGATTGATGTGTATATGTCTTATTTTCATTATTGCAACATTATGGTTATCTTATAGGTTGTTGCAGTATTTATAGAACTTGTCTGGTCTAAATACGTACTAGAGAACTAGGGTGAGTTCATGATATGACATTCTGGAACTAAAAAAGCTAAGGTTTATGAGATGCGTCTTTTAAATACTTACTGTCGGATTTTGAATCAATCGTCGACTAGTTTTCACGCGAACGACAAAGGACTGGGGGGCGAGGAGGGGCTGAGAGGGTTTGGAGGACGTCCTAAATTTACAAAACACTTCCTCAGTGCATCGTGCTCAAATCAACTGCGTATATGATTTGTATTTTAGCTGACGATGATGTAATTTTTGTATTATAGAACCACAATAACCTATAGGCTTTAACAACCATGAATTATAAACCCAGACTTAGGTAACCCCACATAATTATATAGTCTCATCCGACGCCACTCTTTATTCAATATGAAGACTTAGCTCCCCAATCCTGAACTCCATTATAAGTTTGCATACATTGCTATTCCATATCGTTGTTTTAAATCAAAGAAACTGTAGACAGGTGGGAGCTGGTCGAATCCAAACTCAGTCATAAAATAAGATTACGATATGGGCCTGTGGAGAGGCTTGGCTTCGCAATCATACCTATAAATAATGCTGGATATTTATATATTGGCCACAGGACCTTACATCACATCTTCCTTAGCGCATAATGGGTACATTCAAGTTAGTTACCTAGGTAAATATTCCTTAGGGCCTAATGGTAGTTGAATTATTTAGGCATTTTGCTTTAATGCCATCTACATAATACCTACTTCTAGCTGCAGGGTTCACGAGGACCAAGAAAATTATCTTTAAGGTTTAAACAACCATGCTGTGTAAGTTGATCTAACAGCTGTTAATTAAACAATTATTGCCTTACCTACCTTTTTTGTATCATTTTAGTAAGACCATATAATGTAGGGACACGTGTTCAACCGTCCCTCCCTTTCTGCTGTAACCAAATCTTTTGGTTACCCATATTATCAAGTAGGAGAAAACGGAGAGGAAGGAATGGCAGGTAGGATAAGGAGGAAGAGATAAGAGGAAGACTAGATGGGGCAAAAAGTACAAACTCTTCACACACACATATTCATTTGTTTATTTATTGTTATGATTTCGGAATAACTTCCACTGGGGAAAGGGGGATGGTAGGCTGGGCGGGTTATCCCTCGCATCTTGTTCCCCCCGCTGTTTAGGAATAAAGAGAATCCTCTTCTAGCTGGCTCATCGTGCGTTCTGCCAGCAGCCAGGGTGCAATGTGATATCCTGGGCCGGACAATCCAGGATGATCAGCACTGCTACACGTACACCCACACAGATCTTTCTCCGTGTTTCCTCTACCTTTCCTCCAATTTTGAATATCCTGCAACAATTCCTTGACATCTAGTTGAAAGCAAATAGCCAATTGTTTTTTTAGTCTCTCTCTCTCTCTCTCTCTCTCTCTCTCTCTCTCTCTCTCTCTCTCTCTCTCTCTCTCTCTCTCTCTCTCTTCCTGACCCAGCACCCACATTTTGGCTGCTGTTAGCTAGCCGTGACTTTAATTTTACCTCTTAACACAAGTTTATATCATTCTTTGATTTTACATTCGTAATGTACTAGTTCTGTTCTACTAGTTTTCTTTTGTTCGTATTGTTATTACTTTTCTTCTTGTTATTACTATCATTGTTATTATTATTATTATTATTGTCATTATTATTCCTCTCATTATTTTCTTGTTATTGTTATCGTTATTGTTCTTCTTGCTCTTTTTCTTATCAATCTTATTATTGTTCATCTGCAATTGTCTGTTTTTGTTCGTTTGTACAGTCTGACGCATGCATTGTGTGCAATAAATTTATCAAACAACTCTCTCTCTCTCTCTCTCTCTCTCTCTCTCTCTCTCTCTCTCTCTCTCTCTCTCTCTCTCTCTGTTTACCTAGTTGTGTTGACTAACAATGCATGAGATCTTTATCAGCATCTGTGGGAAAGGAAGGCATAAAAAAAGAGTATATTTTGCAATTTCTATCCAGTTTAAAGATTTAAGGTAACTATTGAACAAATAAAGGGTGATTAGTTATAATGAAAAGATGGAGCAAATGGCAGTGAAAGCGTTAAGAAATATAACTCAGAATGACCAATGATTCCTGCTTTATCTATGTACACATCTATCAACATTACATGATTCACCGCTATACTTACTTGTTCTCTAGTTATTACTTATATACCTTACTTATAACTAGTATATCCAATCTAATAATTTCTGTCTGTCAACCTTACACTAAATCAAACACCTTCAGTTCGAACCTTCACTACTACATTCCAAAGGCTCTATAGAATTTAGTACAGACTTTTTACTTTCCCATTATGTTTCCAATAACAGATTAAGACCATTTCTACCTCAACACGACGAAAAACACTCTTAAGAACGCGTGTGTTGATCTGTGTGGTCTTTAAAAACAGGAATGTTGAGTGAGTGAGTAAGTGAAGCAGGTTCAGTGTCTTTCTCTGTTTCACTCTGCGCCTCGCTTCTCGGCCCTCATTATCTTTCGTTCCCGAGGTGAAAGTGGACAAACTTTCTTTTTATCTTCGCCATGGCTGAGAGTAGAGGCAAGATAGAGGCTGGAGAGGTGCAGAGGGACAGTGGTGGGTGGGGAGAGAGAACAGACCGCAGGTATGTCAGGGGGGACGTCTGGCAAGGTTGGAGCGGGTTAGATCCGTCTATCCTACTATTTTTCCATTGTTTATCTCTATTGTTTGCATAACCTACTTGATTTCTTAGCGTACATACTGTGTGAATAGCAAATTAGCAAGATACGACTGTTACTGTTTGGCCTGTGTAGTGTTGGAAAATAATGCTTCTTCCGGGGCCCTGCTGACGTCAGTGTAGGGTGGGTGGGCCGCTGGTGTGGTGTGGTGTGTGGCAGGGTCCATGAATTAGTGCTTACTGTGTCTTGTGAAGAGGAGGTGTCAGCGGTTTAAAAGCTCTTATCCCATTGAAAAGCCTCTGCTTGAACAGAAAACGGGATTTTGAAATGTTTTATTGCCATTCTAGTGACAAATTAAGACGATTTTTACTTTCCAAACACTGGTTGGAGAGATAAGCCGTATTTCACTAGTGTTTTTTAAGCATCTAAGGACAGAATAGCAAGACTGCTGGTGGTTCAGTGTTCAAGTTATCTTATTAGTGGACTAAAGCCGCAAGATGGAATCACAGAGGCTGGAATAAGTTATTAAGGTGACTACAGCCACTGTGACACAAGGCTTTACCGTGTCAATGTTTATTTAAGGTGAGTTATTCCTATAATAGGAGGGGGGGGGGCTACCCCACAACAACCCCCGGCCTCATCTTGGATTCTTATTTCATCGGTCATTTTCAGCATTATCTCTCCTTCTTATAAGCTCATCTTGCCACAGTATGTAGCCATGGTACTAAACTTTCATATTAGCCATTCAGACATAGCTTTCGTGGTCAAGTATAAGTTTAGTGAAGGGACTGACCTGACCACACCGATAAGCACCCACCATGCCAGCCAGGCTACTCCTCTGCCTGAATGACAGCGCCGCACACCATTGTTGTTGTCAAGTGTTGTTTTATTTACATAGAACCCAGCAGACTATTATCGCCTTCAAACCGGTGCCATATGTTAGAGCTGCATAGTTTGGTAGGATAAATTATCATCCATACTTAATACCTTAATTTCAATAAAACAACAAGGACCTGACATATCAAAGACAAACTGTGTGCTGTGGCAGCGTAGGTAACTGTACTTGGCCAGTGTCAAAGTGTTCTCCACCCGTGAATAAGACTCTAAGGGTACGTACACACTGAACGCGTGAAAGGCGCGAGCGGGCGTCAGAGCGAGCGAGCGATAAATTATCCTTCGGTAAAATGAATGGGAAACGCAGACAGTGTGGACATTAGACACGAGCGTCAAAGCGAGCCAGCGTCATTTGTAAGCGACAAGCGGCAAGATTTTAAATTTTATAATTTCAAGCGACAAGTGTCAAATCAGTGTACACACCCTCAAATTTTGACGCTTTGACTCTTTGACTCTCGCTCGCTCTGACGCCCGCTCGCGCCTTTCACGCGTTCAGTGTGTACGGACCCTAAGCATTATCAGATGTTCAGATCGGCCATATCAGATTATCAGATCGGCCGATGATTATCAGATTATCAGATTTCACGGGTGGTACATACGAGAAGGCATGATGGCAAAATATCAAATAACCGAAAAATAACTTACCCTACATGAATATACCATAGAAAGCTTATATAAATGTAAATTATGGCATAACTATGAATATCTGTATTTTGTACATTGTTATAATGAGTAGAAACAACGTTTGAGGCAAGTTCATGGACGAAAGCCGGATCTCCCGCGAAATTTATATCATAACAGCCGTCGTCAGCCAGCAGGTCTTCCTCTACCAAGGGTGACGTGACGGAATATGACATGCGCACTGCTGGGTTCCTCTCTCTAATACTATGGCCAACACTAGTAAAACCCCAAGCTGTTTTGACTTGTATGAAATAGCATAGTTTGGGATCAGTTTCCAAGTACTGAAGGAATTAAAATGCCTTTGGTGGATTTAAATCTCATTCTGATACATACTCCGCTGTTGTCTCAAATTTGTATCGCCTTCTTTTTTCTCTTTCATTATCTATTCCTTCTCCTTCCTTCATCTTCACTCCTTTCATTTCGACCCGAGCCGAGCCGAGCCGAGCTGAGTGGAGTTGTCTTCCATATTTCAGCGGTATTTTCTTTTTTGTTTTGTCCTCTTCCTCCTCTTCCATCTCCTTCATTTCCACCTCCTTTTCCTGCATTTAGTGACTTTTCCCCTTTTAGGCAGGTTTGAAAAGTATTACGCCGGTGTGCTGCTTTACAGCCGAGAAATGCACACAATAACACTACGAGAACATGAATATTTACCATTGGTCTTGTTCCTTATTTTGTTAAACTGTTTCCACTGTATCATCATTATTGTGTTTTTATTATTACAAGATCATATGGTACAGAAAATTATATTGAGGGAGAGAGAGAGAGAGAGAGAGAGAGAGAGAGAGAGAGAGGTCACGCACGTGGTAGCTCCGTGTTTATAGTGCTATTTTAGTGGCTCAACAAAGTGCAGTGCATAAAGTGTTAAGTGTACCTGTGTCTACAGAAAAGTGTAAGGTGTGGTAAGCCTTACCATAGTGCTAAAAAATCAATTGGTAAGTTTGTACCCGTGCAGCGGCGTGACCCTTGGCCTGACCTGACGCCTCGCTAGGCCTTTGGTAGCACATTGGTGCCAAATCTCTCTATAAGGTTCGTTTTTAACAACCTATTTTCCTCTCTCCGACTGGGTTCGACTTGACTTGTGGGTGAGGTAATTGGTGCTAGCTGTTCATGTGCTAGTGGGGAAGTGCTCAGTGATCTGTGACAGTGTTTACGTGAGTAGCTGTGTTGTGCGTGCAGTGTAGAGTAGGCACACGCAGTGACATTCCTAAAATCCCCTGGGAATAAGCCACACCTAATTCCTCTCCCTCAAATGTCAGGCCCCGCCCATCGCCTCATTGCCAGGCGTGACCTGCCTGGATACCAGCCGCAAAACTGGTGTTGCGTCTGTGGCAAGGCAACATTAGAAACTCAGTATGTGAGCTGTGACGAAGAAACCTGCCGTAATCTTTGTCACAGCAGCTGCCTTGGAGACACGCCAGTCTTTAAGTGTAGCTACACAGAACAATTACGCCTTCAGGCAAACATCCTTGACCCGATAAGCTACATCAGCGTGGTACCTGACACCCCCCCACTGCCTCTACCGGACGGTAGCGGAAAAAGTCAGTGGGAGAGCTTGGAGAAAGTGGAGCTTATCTCACTTGTTGAGAAGCTCACTGAGGAAGCCTCCAAGCAAAACTGTATAATAAAGTCCCTACAGGAAGACCAGGATTTAATTATACAGTACAGGGACGCGTTTGCCACGGCACTGAGAGTGGCAGACCGACTGATAGCCTCGAAGCAGCGTCAGGCGCAAGTTGCCACAAGATCGCAGGCAGTCAGCGCCCTCGCAGAGACTATCGACGAACACTGGGAGAGTGTCTGTCAGCAATCTGAGAGTTGGAGGACGTGGTGGAGATCGGGAAATCCACAACAGCTCCGCTACACAGCTACAGACCCCGCTCCAGTGTTGCCAGTTACTCCTACGGCAACACAGAGTGACAAGGACTTCTCTGTGCAAACTCTCGCCACACAGTGTCTGTAACTCCTCGACGACCAGTCAACGGGGTAAATCGAGGAGCCTGTTCGCCCATGAACTTCCCCTCAGCCCACCTCAGGAGGGGATAAAAGGAAAAAGAAAAGTAGGAGGGCAGCACAAGAGGACACGAGGAAGGAAGCCAGCGAAGAACTGAGGACTCAACTGGCCGCCAAACAGCCACAGAAACAAGACAGGGCAAAAGCGTGTGACTACTGCTCACGCAGAGGACACACTTCTGCCACTTGTTACGTCAGGACTGACGAATTAAGACAGGAGCGTCTTATTAAGCGGATCCTCACGGCGGAAAGGCACACTACCCACCGGCAGCCACACCTCAGCCCACCCATTCTCTCACTCCCCTACAGTTCCTGCCTCAGCCCCGTCCACCTCTTCCTCACCTTGATGGAGGTGATGTACTTTAGAGTATTACTGGCAGACCGTTCAGCTCTCCTGCTGTGTGCCATGTACCGCACCCCTAGACAGGGACCTGACTCCCTCCTGTTCCTTACTGAGGCCCTGGACAACCTGATGGTGGCACACAGCTGCAGCCATGTGTTGATTGTGGGTGACCTCAATCACCACCTGGAAAGGGATGCCTACGAGAACCTGGAGGTGCAGGGTCTGACAGACCATGTCACCTTCCCCACACACGAACGAGGGGGAACACTGGACCCTGTCATCTCGGATTACCAGGAAGACAGACTTCAGTGTCATCAGCTGGGACTCGTAGGCAGCTCTGACCACCACGCTGTACTGACGCAGATGGACGTGGACGTGGCCCGTGACGAGGCCACAACACGCACCATCTGGCTGTGGAATAAAGCAGACTGGGCCTCCCTGCGACGCGACCTGAGTCACACCCCGTGGGCCACTCTGCTACTGGGCGGGGCAGAGAGAGGAGCACTTGCACTTACTGGACACCCAGAAAGCCACCGGCCCTGATGACGTCAGCCCGCACCTGCTGAAGCGATGCTCCCAGGAACTGGCTGCCCCTCTCACCCAAGTCTTTTCAACCTGTGTACAGGAAAACATCTAGCCTTCAGTGTGGAAGGAGGCTCGAGTTGTACCTGTACACAAAAAAGGCTCCAGGTCGGACCCAAAAAACTACAGACCCATATCCCTGCTATCAGTGGTGGGTAAAGTGTTTGAGAGGGTTGTGGCAGAGGTGGTGTGCGGCCATCTCAAGGACAATGTCCTCCTCTCAGACTAACAGTTTGGGTTCAGACCAGGAAGATCAACCTCTGACCAAATGATGCTCCTCACCAGACACTGGCAGGACGCCCTTGATGTAGGCAAGGACACTGTCGTGGTTGCCTTGGACATAACAGGGGCTTTTGATAAAGTATGGCATCGAGGACTACTAGAAAAGCTCCGTGCTAAGGGCATCCAAGGCAGCTTGTTACAACTCCTGGGGAACTACCTGGAAGACAGAAGCCTCAGTGTAGTTGTCAACGGGCAAACATCCGAGTCCCTGCCAGTGGGAGGTGGTCAGGTGGAGAGAGTGGCAGCACTATCACAATATCCCATCGAACATGTCTGCAGCAGTGCGTTCTCTTGTAAACCTTCAGCGTCTGTCAGGCTTGCGGTGTTTGAAGGCGGCATTGTCCCAGTGGCCTATGCACACCTCTCCTGCTGCTCTGCTGGGCATCAATAAGCTCCCCGGAGGATGCCACGCCATACCTGACAGCAGCAGGGCACAGCAGGTGAGGTGGGTGGGGCACGGCGGCCGGTGAAGGGTTTTGGTGATGAATGGTGCGTGGTGTGGCATATTATGTTTAGTGCTGAGGTGAAGTTGCGTATAGGTATTAGAAGTGACACTGTTGTTATTCTCTATCAATATATGGCAAAATACCCAGTAATCAATTGGTAGTGTGAAATTAATGGATGGTTAGGTTTTGTTTGTGATATTGAAGTAGTAGTGTGCTGATGACTGTACAAAGGAAGTGTATGAAAATGAAAAATGCTAATTATTAGTTTATGAAACAAACATGGCTATGAGTGTGTGTGTGTGTGTGTGTGTGTGTCACCTTTCAGTGCAATGCCTCTTTGGTATAATAGACAGGCACTTGAGTATGCAAGTTAGTTAGGTTGAGTAGTGTTGTAATAGGCTTGGAGTAAGAGTTCACATGGCCAACCTTTACCTTGCCACTTGTACACCTGTTGATTGCAGCTCTCACATTGCAGGTGGAGACATCCACAGCGGAGTGACTCTTCCCTTACAACTCCATTCCAAAACCCAACTTGGCTCCAGGTGTGTGTGTGTGTATTCAGTGTCGCAGTGGCCTGCTGGTCAGCCAGCCAGCCAGCTAGCCAGAATTTTCCCTATATGCAAATATAATCTGATGCAACATCTCAATAAGACTGTGCAGTACTTCAGAAATGCCGACCCTGCTTTTCCTTCTACAAGGAATTGCATGTGTTGATATATATATCTTAGCATTTCAATTATTATTGCATCCATAGGATACATCTTTAATGTTCCTTTTTGTGCAGGGTGATGATGGAGGTCCTCTGTCCTGGCCGAGGCTCTCAAACACCTGAGGATACTATTAGCTCGTGGGACCGACCGACTGACTGACGGCTTGGATTGTGGCGTGTGGGCAAGATTAGTGTGTGAGAAATAGCATAATGGCATGTGGAAGATGTGTTTTCATAATTACTTGTATTTCTCCTTTTACAAGGGAATTATATGGAAGCATGTGATGGAAAAGGAAGGGCAATTACATTTGTAGTTACAGTGATGGAACAACAATTTTATCGCTCGTGCATGCAAAATAATCCTTGTAAAAGTCTCGCTGGGAGACATTTGCCGCAACACCGTGTACCTGTGAATTTTTCTTACTGTAAATAGAATAGTAATTACCAAACACCGTAACTGTGAATTTACCAGATAACAAAGTACCATATAAGGAGGACTAACTATATATGGCAGTATTAAGTTAGGTATTTTGTTTGTAACTTGTGTAAGAAGCTCTTCTGTGTATAATAAATGATGCGAATTTTAATCTGCCACCCAGTCCCTGCAGCTGACTCACCTTTCTTGCTGCCACAGGTGAGGTGACACCTTCGGGGTGGCTGGCACCGTCTGCCAAGCCTGGAGACCATCCTTACTTTGTCTGCCACAGCCAAAGCCACATGATTCCTGTCTACCTACTCAATGTACCCCATGTGTCCAAGTGAGTTGCTCCCACTGCTGCTGCTGCCTTCTTCCTTGTGTGTGTGTGCTGTATAATGTTATATTGGTACTTTCTATATCTAGCATTGTGAAGTGATTTTTTCCAGTTATTTTGCGGTATTTTCAGGTATATACTTAATTTGTGTGTGTGTGTGTTTGTGTTTGTGTGTGTGTGTGTGTGTGTGTGTGTGTGTGTGTGTGTGTGTGTGTGTTGTAATACTGTTATATTGGGACTTTTTATATCTAGTATTGTGAAGTGATTTTTTCCACTTATTTTGAAATATTTTCTTATACATACTTCATGTGTTTGTGTGTGTGTGTGTGTCCTGAATCAATAGGATGAAATGGATAGGTTGAAATCTAATGGTATATTTCTTTGATACGGCCTGACATACAGATCTGATTTTTTTTTTTTCTTGATAATTTATACAAAGTGGGCATTTTCATGGAATTTATGTGCTTAAGAACACCATCTAATTGAGGCTTTTTATCTGAAAGCCCACCGACTTGAGGACTGTTGCCCATTTTGGATGCCCAATATCCACTTAGGCTGAAGTCAGTATTCGAACCTATGCGCTCGGGGATCCCAAGGATCCCAGAGCACCAGGTGTTCCACTGTACCACAGCGGCCCTTCCCTTATTTTCTTGTGTTGTAACAAAATGAGCTGTTTTTGAGAGCGTTTTTTACTAGACGACTCTATTAATTAGCTTTGCATCTCTCCCCAGCTCCTCCCCCACCATGCCTGCAGTTCCTTGTGACCAGCCAGCTGACTCCTCATGATGTCTGCATGGCCACAGTGAGATAGTCAAGGACAAAGTTAACTTTTTGCTGCCTTGTTTATTTCTTAATGATTATGTTCTCTTAACTATTTGACTTAGAAATAAAAACACAGAAATAAAGGGAATAGAGAAAAAATCAACTAGAATAAATAAAAAAAACTTACAAAATGACTCAAATTTACATAAAAAGACCCTTAAAAAATGCAAAACATAAAAAAATACAAATCAACCAAAAGAAGACCTAAAATAAAGGAAACAAAAATCAGAAAAGACTGAAATGGACTAGACCGAATTCTCCAGTGCATATGAAGACAGGAATGTGTGGCAGGCTTGATACATTGGTGTTCTTAATCCTCCTGTTTTTCCTCAGCCATGTCGTTCCCTTGGCGGTGTCTGATGGGGCCTCGCCTGTACAAAATATATGGCAGTCTCCTACAGAATGGTGAGGTGAAATATGGCTGTCTAATTTAATGGTTTTATTGAAATATGGCGGGTTTTATGTGTGTGTGTGTGGTAGGAGGAAAGATGGAAGGTGTGTGTATTTACCTAGTTGTATTATACAGGGTTCGAGTGGGACTCATGGTGTCCTGTCTCCATATCTTCATATATCCAACATTTCCTTGAATTATGTACATTGGTTGCTGTAAGAACCTCCTCCTTTAATCCATTCCAGGTGTCCACAATTCTATGTGGAAAACTGTACTTTTTTGTGTCCTTTAGACACCAACTCTTTCTGATCTTTCTTGTGTGTCCTCTCATCTGTCTAGTTTCTTCTTCCATTATCACCAGGTTTTGCGTGTCCAGCTTTTCATACCGTTTACCATTTTATATAGAGTTATTAGATCTCTCTCTCTCTCTCGTCTATGTTGTAGAGTTGGCAGTCCCATTTCTTTTAATCTGTCTTCATATGTCAGCTCCCTTAATTCTGGTACCATTTTTGTGGCAACTCTTTGGATCCTTTCTAGTTTCCTTATATCCTTTTTCGCATTTGGTGACCACACCACAGTGGCATATTCCAACTTCGGACGTACCATACTGGTTAGAATATTTTTCATCATATCCTTGTTCATGTAGTGGAAGGCCACCTTGATGTTGGTTAACATTCTATATGTTGACCCAAATAGTTGATTTATGTGCTTCTCTGAGCTCAGTGTATTCTGTATCACCATCCCTAAGTCTTTTTCTTCTTTTATCCTGGGTATTTCCTCCTGTCCCATCTTGTAACTCCATTGTGGCCTTCTTTTACTCTTGCCTAGCTCCATCACATGACATTTCTTTGTATTAAACTCCAGTTTCCACCTCTTACTCCATTCATCAATCTTGTCTATGTCACTTTGTAGCTCTTTCTCTTTCTATCTTTCAAATAATTCTGCATCCATTCTAATAGTTTCCCTTACAGTCCACCTATATGCTTCAGTTTCGATAACAGTGTCTTGTGTGGAACTGTATCAAATGTTTTTTTGATAATCTAGGTAGACAGCATCCACCCATCCATCTCTGTTTTTGATTCCTTTAATTACCCTTGTATAAAAAGTTATTAGGTTTGTGACACATGATTTCCCTTGTTTGAATCCAAATTGCCTATTAGATATGACTCTATTGTCTTCCAAATATCTCACCCATTTCTCTTTGATTAATATGTCACATATTTTGCTTACAACACTTGTCTTCCAAATATCTCGCCCATTTCTCTTTAATTAATATCTCACATTTTTTGCTTACAACACTTGTTAATGAAACAGGTTTATAATTTAGTGGGTCAGTTTTCTTTCCTCCTTTGTAGATGGGCAGTATGTTGACCCTCTTCCACTCCTGTGGTACCTTCCCCTCCTTTATTAAGGTGGTAATTACTTCCCAAATTGGCTGTATTAATTGCTCTTTGCATTCCTTTACTGTCCAACCTGACTCTCTATCTGGTCCCACTGCTTTTCTTGCATCCAGATTTCCCAACAATCGACCAACATCTTGCTTTTGTACTACAATCTCCTTGAGTCCCTCTTGTGCCTCTGTCGTGTTTGGTTCTGTAAATGCCCCCTCTACTTTGAATACAGATTTGAAGCTCTCGTTCATAACTTCACTTAAGCTATTTTGCTGTTTGGTATGTTCTTTCTCCCTTGGTTTCTTTACACTTCATCTTTCCACTTATATACTTATAGAAGAGTTTGGGTTCATTTCCACACTTCTCTACCACATCTTTTTCGAAACCTATTTCTTCCTCTCTTCTTATCCTGACATAGTTATTCCTTGCTTCATTGTATCTCTCTCTATTAATTTCATTCCTTTTTTTTTTTTTCAGATTCCTCCAAGTTCTGTCTTTTACTCGCTTTGCTTCTGCACATCTGGCATTGTACCACATGTGTTGCTCTTCTTTATTTTGCATTTAGGTATATATTTTTCCACACCTTCATGATACTTCCTCAGGAATATTTCATATTTGTCCTGTGCTGTTTTGCCATCCATGATTGCTCTCCAATCTGTACTTCCAAAAAATGTTCTTAAGTCTTCAAAGTTGGCCCTCGCATAATTTAACCTTTCATTTTTATAATCTATTCTTCTTACTAATGCCCATTCTTGTAAATCCACTTGAATCGGTACATAGTCACTTCTTTCCACTGGGCGTAGATACTTTATGATGGGTTGGAGATCTATTTTTTTTTTTTGTCATTTCAGTTTCTTGTATTAATTTTCTTATTTCCTGTTTTTGAGTTTCATTATTCATTATTCAGTGTGTATGTGTGTGTGTATGGTTGTTGGTATGTGGTGCTTGTTTGTGGAAGAAAGCATTAGGTTCACTGAAAATTAAAGTACATTTTTCTTTTCAGTATTAACCTTTAGCGGTCAAGTGGCTTGCACAGGACACTTAACAGCCCGTGTTTGACCAAACGTGGTGGAGGACGACACCCTGGACATCCTGGATGAGGTTTTTGATGACAACGATGACACCTTGGACCCTGACCTCCTTCTCAACCTCCCCGCTGATCTCACTCCCACAATCTCAGGTAATCAGAGAAACTAGTATTAGTTTTAAAGAGGAGCAGTGTATGTTTTGGTGCCATGTTTAGAGGGCAAAGTGCTAAGATGTTATTGCCATTTAATTTGACCTTTAAATGGCTGCAATGATTGTTTTGGTGTCACTTTTAAAGGTACAAGTCTAGTCATGTGATTTGAAGGGCCCCAGTGTTTGTTTGGCTATCATCTTTAAAGGGACAAGTGTTGCAATGTGATAGGCTTGTATTTTCTCTTTTTTGTCGACAGGCGCCGTCACCAGCCAGGGTCACAGGCCACAGCCAATGCCGGAGGAGGAGGACATCACTGACAACAGTGAGGATGAAGAGGAAGCAACTGCACCGGCTCCCAAGAAGGCTACGAAAGCCAAGAAAGATGTGCCGCAAAGGACATGGAAGAAAGAGGACATCGGTAACCCTGCGTCTGCCCACTCGGTGAAAGATGAGCAAGGGCTGAGATCCCTACTGCCCCTTAGCCTCGGGAGGGACTTCGTCTGACAAAAGACGTGGCGAGTGAAAGGTAAGTAAAGACATTTTTGGTTTATTTCTTTTGTGCAGTACTTTATATTTTTTATTTGACTGTTTTCATGTATTTTCATGTCTGTAGGCGTGACTTTCGGCTTGCTGAAACGCACATCCTAGCATTACACGTCATAAAGGGTTCAGTAGACGGTAATATTGATCTGCTGTTTAGTTAGGTTTTCAGGAACGCATATATCTCGTAGAACGAGGACTTACTGTACAAGAAAAGTTATGCGGTAGATTATTTATACCCATACTGGGCGAAGTAGCCCGGACGGGATGTACATGGTTCTCCGTAGACAGGGCACATTATCCCGGACGGGACTAGCGTGGCTCCCCGTGAGCCGGGCGGCGGGCGGTTATCCCGTCCGGGATGCTTCATTGACAGAACATTGCAGGCAATCAATGCAATAAATAAAAAAATGTTCAAGACTTAAAGTATCCTAGAAATACATCTCATTTCTGAGTGTAAGAGGAATTTTTTATATTTCAAGTATTTCTTGGTGTGCCTGCTAAAGTGTTGAAGGATGAATGAAAGTTATTGAACATTTTGTTAATGTGAAGGAAATCAAAGTTCCTTCATACTAGCATCTAGAAAATAAATTTATATTATTCCAATACCAAGTTAATTGTATTGATTTGTTAATTTTTCATTGATGAAAATTTGACATGTGAAATACATATAAGAATATTAAACAAAATTATATATTTCAGGTAGTGTGTGAGAGAGAGACAGTTTGCATAGCGGCAGTGTATCAGTGAAGACACTCACCGTGGGTGCAGCTTGGTGGCAGCGGTGTGGGTGGGTGTGTGTGTGTGTGGGGTGGAGAGAGAGGCGAGGCTGTGCCAGTGTACAAGTGGTGGGTTGTTAGGGGGAGTGTGAGTGCTTATTTCCCTGGACCAGGCGCGGCACACTGGCCACCGCGGGAACCACTGCAGGGAATGCAATTAACGGGAAAGTTTTAACGGACAAAGGCGGAGATAGATTTTTGGTGATTGTAATTGCTTCTTATGGCAGAAAGATTATAAGAAGACTCCCAATTAGTTAGTGTTCAGACTTTTGTGTTCATTAGTGTCTTTACTTGTATTTGAGAGAGATACCTAGCATTCCTCAGCCTTAACTTATTTATGATTCTTGTATCAATTAAGTAAATTGTAATTGCTTCTTATAGCAGAAGGATTATAAGAAGACTCCCAATTAGATAGTGTTCAGACTTTTGTGTTCATTAGTGTCATTACTTGTATTTGAGAGAGATACCTAGCATTCCTCAGCATTAACTTATTTATGATTCTTGTATCAATTAAGCATGGAATCCACATTATGAATGAGAAGAATAACTGAAAAACCCAATTATCTTTAGCGTTTGATAACAGTCGTGAAGGAAGAGTAAGGGTGGTGTGTTAGGTGAGGCAGCCAGCAGTGTGCCCGGCCAGTGTGATGCGCCAGTCCCCACTAAAAGCAGAGTGAGGTGTTTGTAGGGTAGCTGTCCCCCTTACCCCTTTTAGTAGTACGTGACGGGTGTGGCAATGCACCGAGCACCACGTACTGAAACGCTATGCTTCATCTCCTCCTGTTTCACTACATTCCAAAGGCTGTAATTGACTCAGGTTGTCAAGGGTGTTTTTTACAGTTTTAGAGACGTGTTAACAAGATGTCTGCATTGTTAGTGGGAGAGAAAGTCTTGAAAAGCTAGCTAATCATATCTGTGGCTTTTGAAAATAGTCATTGTGAGAGAATTGATCATTTCACCACATTCAAAGGCTCTAGTTAAAGTAACACTGATTTTCAAGGATGTTTTTATGATTTTAGGGGCAGATTAACAAGGTTTCTATATTATGAACTGGAGAAACGGTCTGAGGAACCTGAGTAACCATCTCTGTGGCCTTGGCAAGTAGTGGTGGTGGTGGTGGTGGTGGGAGGGAAGTGTTTCAGCATACCGGCCTGAGTGTGTTGTTGCCCTAGTGAAGCAATATATGAAGTCATTCCTCTCTCCCCCTTCCTCTCTTGACTCGCCTGCCCTGCTAACTACTGGTGGTGATGACTCTTGGATCTGTTCTGTTGTTGCGTTCCTTGGAGGTTGTGAGACGGAAGTTTTATACGACGAAGAGTAAAGTTTGATGATTTTTTACACATATTTTGTAATTATGCATCTTTGGAACGTAGATTATTGTTATTCTTTCAAGATTCTTATTTGCAAGAGTTATTTTTTTTTGTAAGAGGGAAAGCTGGCCAAGGGTGAAAAGATTGTAAAATAGGTCCAAGAGAGTCCTACATTTGCCATTAAGAAAAGCAACAAAAACTTATAAAATTAGAAAGTGATGCATTTTTAACAAACTCATTTACATCTTTAATCTACAAGCACGTTCATCAGTAAATCAGAACAAACAATAACGTCACCATAACGTAAAACCGCACATTCGTAAATGAGCTCTCACCAGTACACCTTGCACCATGATCCCCATCCCTCCTGATACCCTAATACCCCCTAATTTAACCTTGACCTCGTATCCCTGTCACCCTGATACACCCTCACCTCACCTCATACCTTCACACCCAAATACATTTTGATCTCATCCTGCCGTAACACCCTAATACACTTACCCTAACCTCACTCTGGCCTTATATCTCTCCTGAACTTAAACCTTAAACCCTGACCCATCATCCCTGAAACTTTCACCACTCAGCTGTCTTTGTTTTTCTCTCGGCTCATTTTCAGTGCATTTTGGGGTTACTGGTCTGAATTTTGTCTTCTTATTGCTCAGTGCTCAGAAGTTTGGCCCAAGGCAGTAAGAATTGTTGGTGTGTTGGTGTGTGTTTTGAAGGTCCAGTGTCATTGTGGCTTGTTAAAAGACTCTAGTGGAAGTTGTTTAGGCTTTCAAGTGTGTTTTCTTTTATTTTTTGGTTTGTCATGGCCCAAGACAGAGAGAAAGTATTTTCTGTGTTTGAGAGAGGCTGAAGACAGTCAGTCTGAGTAGAGGAGTTGATGGTGAAAAACTTTTAATGTCACCCTCTCTCAAGGCCCAAGGCAGTGAGGAAAAGTGAATTAATGTCATTACACTTGGTGAGTCATCAAAGTTCATTCCACCATAAATAATCAATCCAGGTGAAATGAACAGTTGTGAGGAGAGAATTGTGGGTAACGTGTGTCTGAATCTCTCTTGTGATGCGAGGGTTGCTTGGTGAAGTGTGCCTGGTGACTCCTTGTGTTCTATGCAGAGTGGAGACAAGTTCAGCTTGTTCGTATTGAGGATGAAATTGTCCTTTTTTTTAAAGTTTAGGGTATTATTTCCCATTAGTGCTTCCTCTGTGTGTTTAGTGCCTTTGGCCTGCCATGGATGAAACAGACTGACAG
>CM035203.1:247973-250473 GCA_020233015.1 Callinectes sapidus | reverse complement strand
GTTTGTTATGAGGCGAAATAACAGCTTGGCATGCCATCACGATAACATCATGTAATGCAAAGAATTATATCTCATGATGTATAGGAAAATTTGCAAAACCCACTTCGTACATTATTTTGGTAACGTTTAACATTTTACATGCCAAAACAAATTTATATATAAAAGAAGTCCCAAATAAAGCCTGCATGACATCTTAAACATATGCATGACGTCATGAAGTCATGGAAAAATTACTCTATCTTATTCATATGCTCACATATCTAAGAACACCGATTTTTAACCTACTACTTAAAATTTCAAGTCTTAATTCAATTTTTTTTATTATTGTTATTTTTATTCTCACCACTTGAAGTAGGTACTGCTGTAGCTGGTGACGTGGACAGCAAACAGTATTGGCGGCAATCATGATTGCCTCGATAACAAGGAGCACTAAGCCGCGCGGGGCTCACATGTGCACATCGCCAAGGGGAAGGTATTTCAAGTTATAGCGGCAATCAATTTATGCAGTTGGATGCACCAGCAGCGATTTGCGGCGCATTAAGTTCAAGTATTCTAAAGTATCCTAAGAGAAACGGCTGATATATTTCCTTTATTCTCTCTCTCTCTCTCTCTCTCTCTCTCTCTCTCTCTCTCTCTCTCTCTCTCTCTCTCTCTCTCTCTCTCTCTCTCTCTCTCTCTCTCATTATGGTTAAATGCATACAAAATTATTTTTCGAAGTATTTTCTGTAATCTATCCAGAGCAGCATCTTGTCTGCATTATGAGCACAGGGACACTGGAAAGCGTTAACAAAAGAACTCGGGAAATGGTAGCGATGAATTTATGACCAGCTCTGAATGGAATAGTGAACCCAGGAAATTAACGCTTAAATCACCGCTTTTCCCACAAGCGACGAAAAGTGGGCCATGTCTCAGGCGGTGGTGTGGTCTCAGCCCACCACTGCTACCGGCCACAGAGGGGGCAGGTCTATTGGCTTGCAGACCTAACGTTATAGGGAACATTTCTCCGTGCCAACCGAGTTTCTGTCAACGAGCATTCCCTTTACAATGATTTGTCGGAGAAATTATTTGCTCAGTAAAATGCTCTTTTCTCATACCGGAATATTGACGGCTGAGTGAAATGTTAACCTAGGAGTACTGTGTGCAAAACTGATACTAGACTATAATGTGAACTGACAGAGATCAAATGTCATGTGTTTGATAAATAAAAGATTGGATCTGACATATACGTACATTCTGAGACTAGCGCCCACTGTGTCCGCCTCGCTGTGCCGCGAAGGTCCATCGCCTCTCCGTATTTTGATAACTGCGGTTATATTGACAAAACTCAATCGCAAATAAATAAAACTGATGCATGTAGGGCTGGTGGTTGTCTATGCAGAGGATAGACATACCGATTGTGATATGTCTTATTTCTTTCATCTAAAGTTTCCCCGTAGTTTCTTCACATTGGATGGTATTATGTGTATTCGTGTCAGCCGTGCATGCCTGATTTGAGACAGCTTTGGATGGGGAGGAGTCTTCATCTGTCAAACTTACTGTACTCCATGTGTGTCTGTATGGGGGACGTACAGTCTTCATTAGCAGCACTATGAATGAAGACTTGCGGGTCTGCTGCTGTTTGTTTTTCTTCCTTAAACTCGACTGTTCCTTTCTCGCAGGCCTTCCTTCCTCAATCTTCCCTCCTCTTCCTTCATGCCTCCTACACCTTTTCTTCACTTCTGGCTGGCTTCTCGTTCAGAATTTCTCCAGACATCTTTCTCCTTCCTTCCTTTCGTTTATCTTCCACGCACCCAGTTTTGCTTTTTTTTGTTGTTGTTGTTTTCAATCTATTGTTTCCTTCCGCGTGTTGTATGTAAAGTGAAATTTCTTCATTGTTTCTTTCTTTACTTTTCCCTCTTGTATTGCGTCTCTCTCTCTCTCTCTCTCTCTCTCTCTCTCTCTCTCTCTCTCTCCATTGCTTGTATTCTTCCCGGCTATTCTTATTTTATTCCATTTTTTTCACCATTTTTCTTGACTCACTTGCTGCACATCCTTTACTCCCCTGTTCCCTGTTTTCCTTCGCTTTCCTTCCTCTCCCTCATCTCTCTGTTTGCTCTGCCTTAACTGACTGGCTGGGGGCGGCGACGGCGGCGGCGGTGGTGGTGGTGGTAGGTGGTGATAGTGGTGGAAGAGGAAAATGCGAGGGTTGCGATATTTAGAGGAAAGGAAAAGGAGAATAAGTGGTAATGCAGAAAGAAAGTGACAAGTGGAACATGGTGGAAGGGTACGTGGATCTGTTCGATTATACGTAGGAGGAGGAGGAGGAGGAGGAGGAGGAGGAGGAGGAGGAGGAGGAGGAGGAGGAGGGGGAGGAGGAGGAGGAGGGGGAGGAGGGGGGGGGGTTAATGGTGTTTCATACTTCTTTGTATTCCTGAGGTCGAAGTAATTTTGTTTATCTGTTCAAGGATGTCGTTTCTCTCTCTCTCTCTCTCTCTCTCTCTCTCTCTCTCTCTCTCTCTCT
>CM035203.1:198466-210019 GCA_020233015.1 Callinectes sapidus | reverse complement strand
TTTTTTTATTATTATTATTATTAAGAAAGAGTAGTAGTAGTAGTAATAGTAGTAGCAGTAGTAGTAGTAGCAGCAGTAGCAGTAGCAGTAGTAGTAGTAGTAGTAATAGTAGTAGTAGTAGTAGTAGTAGTAGTAGTAGTAGTAGTAGTAGTAGTAGTAGTAGTAGTAGTAGTAGTAGTAGTAGTTTTATAAAATAACGTCATACAATAATCAAACTGAAGGATACAATATAACAGCAATACACACAATACACAAACCTTTATCTATCTCTACACACTCTTCTTCCTTTCTTGTCTATCCCTTCCCTTATTAACACCTCTTCCTTCCTTCCTTCCTTCCCTTAATCCTCTAATTACACCACCACCACCATCACCACCACATATTATCCACCCTTGTCTATCCCCAACCGTTATTCCCCCACCTCCTTTAATCCTCCACTTATTCCACTACCTCACATTACCTTCCTTTTCCCCAGTCCACCATGACCACCTCTATCCCTTCCCTTAATCCTGTCATTACTGCACTACAACACATGACCTCACCTCACCTCACCTCACCATAGGAATATGTACACGTAGCGATCTATTCCCCATAGTCTCCCCACACTGACGAAGCTCACACATTCCTCACCAGCTTATGTGTGTGTGTGTGTATGTGTGCTTTCTATAAATGTTACTTGTATGTGTGGTTATCAGTTATTTGTTTATCATCTTTTATCATCATTATGTATCTTTTTTTGCTCGTGCAATGGAGGCTGGCAGGATCTAGAATACAATGATACAGGAATAAGCTGATGATTATTGTAGTAATGGTGATAGATATAGTACACAGCACATTGTTACGCGAATCCCAGTACATCATCACATTACCAATAGGACAAGTTAGGACTCAGATATCAAGTATTTTAAGAGAAGATTGGACAAGTTTATGGATGAGGATGATGGGTGGAAAATAGGCAGAGGTGTTCACATAGGGACTGTCATGAATAGGTTTAATAACACCGTCTTGCAGCTTCCTTCATTTTCTTATGTTCTAATTTTGGTACACAACATCATTCCTACTACACACCGCCGCCACACCACATCATAATGACAATCCCTACCCCACATCACCATTACCATGATCATCTTTACCACATAACAATCTTCCTGAATACACCATCGCCACATGAAATAATAATAAGAAATAACATTACTATTGGACCCATATTATGTCTCTCTTCATGCATTCTTTCACCCTTTCTCTTCTCACACACTTTTCTTTGGCTAGCTGTCTTCTTTTTTTCGTCGCCTTTACCAAAAATAAATGAAAATAGATAGAACAAAAGATCAACATATATAGCAAAATACCGCTAATTTATCTATAGAAGTCAGACAGACAGAGAGCAGTACAGGTTGGTGTGACAGCTATCCCACCCGCTTATACTCTTATCAACTTAAGAAAGAGTAGTTTGTGGTGGTGGTAGTGCTGTTATTGGTGCATATGATTGTTTCTTGTTTCTCCATCGATGAGGTGAATAAAGCGAGATTAGATATGAACGCATAGGAGTAATCGAAAACATGCAACTTAAGTTAGAGTTGAGGTGGGATAGCTGTTAATAATAATAATGATAATAATAATAATAATAATAATAATAATAATAATAATAATAATAATAATAATAATAATAATAATAATAACAACAACAACAACAATAATAATAATAATAATAATAATAATAATAATAATAATAATAATAATAATAATAATAATAATAATAGTATTAATGTTTTTAATATCGTTATTATTATTATTATTATTATTATTATTATTATTATTATTATTATTATTATTATTATTATTATTATCATTACTATTAAGAGAGAAAGAGTAGTAGTAGTAGTAGTAGTTGAATAACAATAGTAACAATTTAATAGTAATGATGAGAAAATGATAATGGTAACGATATCAGCAATAACAATATGAAAAAAGAAGAAAACGAAAAATAATAAGAAAAACAATAAAATTGAAATGACAAGAAAGAGAAGACATTAACAAGTAGCCAAGACCGAGACAATAACACAACAATTTTAACAGCACCAGCGATAAAGAACAAGAACAGAATAACCCAACAAGCAAAGGCTGGTCACACACACACATCCCTGCTGCCACGGAGACACTGGGATAATGAGGGGGGAGGGAGGGCTGGGGGTCAGCTGCGGGGAGGTGATGTGAGGTGAGGTGACGTCAGGTAAGGGGCGATGATGGAGGGAGAGGTGCGTCAGGTGATATCAGCTGGAGGAGGGGAGGGAGGAGGAGATTGGAGGATGGGGAGTAGGGGGCGGGGCTGCAGAGGTGACCAGAGTAGGTGTCAAAAGCAAGATAGCATTGAGGACATCACTCCATCTCCTGGCTTGGAAGAGACAAGACGTTCCTCTCCTCTGCTCTCCAACACCCCAAGTCTCTCCGCCACCTCACCTTCTGCAGCAGCAGCAGCATCACCTGGCTTCTGTAGTCCAAGAGAGTCAGTTTCCACCATTCCTGTACCTGAGTCCAGACAGACAAGACGTATCCAGGAGAGAAGTTAGAGGTACTGCACTACTCTCCTTTAATTCCAAGAGAGAAGACAAGCTTTCCTGCACGCAGTGTTCCTCGTGAAGCAAGCGGAGGTGTTGACTGAGTGATCCTTCCTTCCTTCGTGTTTGTGTTGTGGTTCCCGCGCGTCGTGTCTCCTGCGAGATGGGTGTGAGCTTGCTGGCTGTGGTGGTCTGTGGCTTGGTGCTGTTTCTGGCGCTGCTGTTCATGTTCGCCAAGGTGTGCTGTAAGGTGAGTGTTTTCTTGGATTTGTTTCCTGTGTGCTTCTTTTCTACTCCCTTTTCTGTACTTTCTTTCCTTCATTGTGTGTCATAGTTTTCCTTCTCTCTGATGTGCATATTTCCCTCTTGTTGTTTGTCTTTTCGTGTTTTCTATATTTCTATTACAATTTTTGATGTTTTCTTTTATCTTTATGTTGTATTGTCATTATTTATCTTTACCTTTGAGTAGTTGTGGTGTTGCTTGAGTGTTTTACCAGACACAAACCAGCCACGTCTTACAGTAGGAACACCACAGCCTTACTCTGCCTTGTCTTCACTAACACATTCCCTTCTCCCGCAGGACGAGGACACAGAGGAGGAGCCGAGGAGCAGGAGAGGGGGGCCGCGGCAGTCTCAAGAACCAGCCCCGCGCCCCGCGCCGCTGGTACTTCACTCACGGCCTTCTTACCTGCCGTGGTGGCCCACCAAGCTTTTCCCCAAGCTGTTCCAAGCCTCCGTGCACCCGTACCTCCTCCCCAGCATGCCCTTCCGCTCCGTGGTGACTCTGTCCAGAGCCTGGAATGAAGCGGAGTGCCCCCGTCAAGCGCCAGTTTTCCCTGTATATGCCAACCGCCAGCCCAAGTCTTCTGTCGCCGAGAAGTGCCAGCGCCGCGCCGCAGTGCCTCTCGCTGGCCGGGGGCCCGCCACCAGGCCCCAGGTGCCGCCCCTGCCACGCCCTGCACGCAAGTTCCCGCCCACCGGAGCCACACTGACGCAGAGCGGTGCGAGCAGGGGGCTGGCTGACCTGTCCCTGGCTCCCGTCCACCTGCCCAGAGTGACCCTGCAGCTGCCAGGCCAGCAGGCCCTCCTGACGGTGCGGGAGGCCAGGACGAGGGCGTGGGTGCTCTCTCAGATTGAGGTGGAGACGGTGCCTGCTGTGGCGCCCTCAGCGTTGGGCTGTGAAGCGTGCTGCTGCTGCTGCTGCTGTGAGGGACTGCAGCTGCCCAGGGAATCGGTAAGTGTCTTCTTTATTTCATCAGTCATTGTACATTGTACTTTGCTTCCCTGTACTGCACACCAATGACAAGACATCAGTAACTCACGTATGCACAGTAAACATACAATGTATTATCACAGGTGTTCATTTGTAACTAATGTGTTTTGCTCCTCCTTCCGCAGACCAGCAGGGAGTGTGGACACCTCCAGCCTGACCAGACCCGCCAGGAGACGACCACGGAGGAGGAAGATGGAGAAGAAATGAGGACAGCGTTGTAGAGAGCTGTGGTGAGGTGTGAACACAGCACACAGGCTGTGTCTTCCAGTACGAGTCACACTGGCTGTGATGATCAATGCTGTTCATGTTGATTTCATTCATTTCTTGTATGTTATGATGTTTCTCGGAGTCTGCAGGTTGATGTTGATGATGTGCCTTGCCTTGTGACAACAATTGTGATAGAGTTGTAATGACTGACTGTGATACATTAAGTTTGTGTGGTTTTATAATACAATATATTGGTTTTATCTACCTTACTTATTTACTCCTCGCCAAAGAATAAATTCTTAGACTTATTCTATTTGCAGTTTTATATATTGTGTATATATTTATTTTTAACTAGTGTGTTTATATGTCCTTTACCTGTACATGTTTTTTATTGTGGATGTATTGCTTTTATCCTGTTTATGGATGTAAACAAAATAAAGCAGAAATAAACACAAGTGTCCTTAAAAAATATCCGCTTTCTTTGACCAATAATTCCTTGGACTAGACACAACCATACCAGTCGGCTCATCAATCTACACAAGCCCACCCTTACAAAAACGCAGAAACAAACCCAAGTCACCCATAAAAAATAACCGTTTTCTTCGACTGATAATTCGCCTCCGTTCTCTTTGGCGTTTGTTTATGTTTATTTTTGCGGACCAATCAGCGACGAGTACGGGAGAGAGAGAGCCAATCAGCGACGAGCACTGGGGAGCCAACAGCCAATCAGCGGGCGGGGAGGGAGTGAGGCTGGCGGAGGGCACTGAGGGGAGCTATACTTTCCTGATCAAATGTAAATAAACCGATTTTTTGACACTTTCCACGGCAGCTGAAGGAGAGGAAGTGAGTGGGCAGCTTCTCTAAAGGGTTCCTGGGTGAGTATTTGGTGTTATTCCCCCGCCATTGGGTGTTTTAGTGGTGTTTTAAGTGGTGTTTGTGTCCCCTCCCGGTGTACTGGCAGGCTGAGTGTGTGTTGTTTTGTACTATTATTGATGGGTGTTATGAGGTGTGGTGGTGGTGGTGGTGGTGGTTGTATTGGTGGTTTGTTCGTTCGTTCGTTCTCTCTCTCTCTCTCTCTCTCTCTCTCTCTCTCTCTCTCTCTCTCTCTCTCTCTCTCTCTCTCCGCTCGTCTCTCTCTCTCTCTCTCTCTCATCATAACCTCAAACTCCTCCTTTCCTTCTCTTTCCATTATTTCTTTTCTTATAGCTCCAGTTATTATTATTATTTTTCTCATCATGTTACTATGTCTATTTCTGTCACCGCCTCTCAATCTCCTTTAGTTTTCTTCATTAACTTCTTCCCGACTCCTTTTGTTTTCTATCATCTTCCATTTACTTCTTTCTTTTTATTCTTCTTTAAGATTTTTCCATTGCATAATTACTTTCTCTTCTCTTCCCATCATCACTATTCTTATTTCCGTTTTTATTATCATCTCTTATTTTTCTTTTACTTTTCCTTGCCTTACCATCATGACCTTTGTCCATTTCCTTCCAACTCTTCCTTTACCAATGTCGCCTCTCTTCCTATTTCTAGAAGACACTTAACTTCACCTTTTCCTTCCCTTCTCTTTTATTATTATACCTTTGCCATCATTACCGTTTACTCTCCTCTTTTACCATCATCACCTTTGTACATTTCCTTCCACCTCTTCCTTTACTAATGTCGCCTCACTTCCTATTTCTAGAAGACACTCAACTCCGTCTTTCCCTTCCCTTCCCTTCCCTCTCTCTGTTGTATCTAATTCCCTTAACGTCCCTTCTCCTCCCACTCTTCCCGGGCCCCTTCCCTCTTCCCCTCCTCTTTCACTTAAGATCGCCAAACCAGATTAGTAAAGGTTTGATTCTGGATGGGAAGGGTAATTATCTATCTATTCTTCTCTCATTGCTATCTATTTGTCTCTTAGTCTCTCTCTGTGTGTGTCTATTTTATTTTTGTTTATCTAGTGTGTGTGTGTGTGTGTGTGTGTGTGTGTGTGTGTGTGTGTGTGTGTGTGTGTTTGTCTTTATCTTTCTTTCTTTTATTATTATTATTATTTTTCTTTCTTTCTCTTCGTTCTTTCCATTTATGTTTCATTTTCTTTTATTTCGGTCAGTCAGCCAGTCTGTTTGTCTATCTAGCTTGGAATAAACGTCTCTCTCTCTCTCTCTCTCTCTCTCTCTCTCTCTCTCTCTCTCTCTCTCTCTCTCTCTCTCTCTCTCTCTCTCTCTCTCTCTCTCTCTCTCTCTCATAAAAAAACACAGAAACTAGACGGAAATGAAAAAACAACTCAATCGGATTAAATTCAAAGACTTCAATGGCCTTTCCCTTTTTGTACGGATGAAAACTTAATTCCCTGCAGAGTCTCCCCTTAAGAAACTGACAGAAAACGGGCTATAGGAAGAGGAAGGGGAAGGATTGTTAGTGGAGGTGGGAGGGATTGGTGTGGGGTGATGCGTGGTGGTGGTGGTGGTGTTGAGGTGATGTGTGAGATGGTAAGGGTATCATAGGTGGGTGTTATCGTGGGGAAGTGAAGTAGGACAGGGAATAATATGCGACTCTTTTGAAAATCTTTATTGATATTTACTCTTTTACTGATACAGCTGCTGGGATGAGAAGGGAGGGAAGAGAGAGATGATGAGACACGGTAGTCATAGAAAGGAAATACAGTGAGTGAATAACGTATTTCTGTATCTCTCTCTCTCTCTCTCTCTCTCTCTCTCTCTCTCTCTCTCTCTCTCTCTCTCTCTCTCTCTCTTTTTCTGAATACTGTAAAAAGATTATCGTCGTTGCATATTTTTATGGAAGTACTTAAATGGATGAATGGAGTCAGTAAAAGAAATGTAATTCAGGTTTTTAACACTTCCTGCGATTTGGTTTGTCTTCCGTATTAACAAACCACTCCCGAGATATTTCGTCTTAATTCATCCATCCCTAAGCATTGTAATAGCTAAAGTTTGTGAAGTGTACCCCTTTTTAATGATCGTTTATCTCTTTCTTGTCGATGTTTGTTAAGATTTCGTTGTCTTAGGACTGTGCTGTGACGTATATCGAAGTGAAAGAATGAAATCAGAGAACAAGTTAAAATGTACATTGATCAGACTTGACAAGAGTGACATAGGAAACAAGAAAACAAACATAAGAACGAGATAATGAAGAAAACTAAATTCACAGATTCGGCAGGAACTAAGAGGAACAAAGTTAGCAAGACCACATCAAGTGCAGAAGCGTTAGAGTTTCAAGGGGAGACTGGATAAGTGTTCAGAAGTTGCCCTGTGTGGACCAACTAGCCTTTTTATTTTTTTGTCCCTTTATTTGAAAGTATATAACTATTCTTTTAATCTCCCCAATTTCTTATATTCTTAGATTCCTGTGACATAACTGACAGAAAACAGAAAAAGTTGAGAATTGAATGCCATAGTTACTCAATATTGGACGCTTCTATTTGAAAGTAACTGTTCTTTTAATCTCCCCAATTTCTTATATTCTTAGATTCCTGTGACATAACTGACAGAAAACGTAAAAAAGTTGAGAATTTAATACCATAGTTGCTCAATATTGGACGCTTCTACAGTAAACGAGGCGACGAGAACTTTGGCTGAGGTTGGCCTTGTAGAATAACCACAATGCACTGGGGAGAGAGTGAGAGAATCCTTTTGCTGAATCCGTGCTGCTAATCAGAACTCCTGGGAAGAGAGATAATTCGGTGCGTGATGTTTTGCTTGGAACGTTCTGGCCTCCACTTTAAAAAACACTATTTAGAAAGACTACTGAGAATAATTCTTAGATTCTCACTCGTGTTTTTTTTTCTTTTAATAGTGTGAAATTCTTGTCAAACTATCAGAGTTGCATGAACGTACTTGAGAACCCCAATAGTTTTCAATAGTTTGTCAATAGTAGTCGATATAAGACATAAATATTTGAGAATAGAGGAGGAGGAGGAGAGGAGAGGAGAGGAAGAGGAGGAGGAGGAGGAGGAGGAGGAGGAGGAGGAGAAGAAGAGAAGAAAAACAAAGGGGGAAAGAAAATAAAAGTGACGCGGAATAAAATGAGAAAAAGAGAGAAAGAGGAAAGTGAGGGAGAAGAACAAGAACAATGAAATCTAGAAAAAAAAAAGAGGAGGAGGAGGAGGAGGAGCAGGAGGAGGAGGAGAAAGAGGAGGAGTTGGGAAAGAGAATAAGAACAAAGAAAAGCAATAATAACAAAACGAAAACGAAACACGAGACCATCACCACCATTACCACCACCACCACCACCACCACCAGATAGCGTGTTGTTGCGTGTTGGGAGTCGCGTCAGGTGAGTATTGGTGACGTCACGGCGCCTAAGGAACCTAACTTCTTATACTCGCCTGTGATGAAGCTGCCTCGCTCGCGTCTTACCCTTGCCTAGATTGTACCAGAGGAAGGAAGGAGGAGAATTTGACACGCTTGGGAAGGGATGAGTGAATGAAAAGTAAAGCGGAGAAAAAAGGAGGATATTTTAGTTTGTTTGCTTTCGATATGGAAGAAAATAATAAAGATAAAAGGACGTAAATGGGAAAAAAATGGTAAAAAAAGTAAGGTGTGAGAAGATAAAGAAGTAAATAGAAGGAAGGAAGAATATTTGACATGCTAGGGAAAGGAGGGGTGAATGGAAAGTAAAGGAGAGAAAAAAAAGAGGATATTTGAGCTTGTTTGCTGTTGATATAAGGAAAATTAGAAGTAAAAGGAAGTAAATGGGAATGACTGGTGAAGAAAGTATAGTGTGATAAGACAAGCAGGAAAGTATAAGGAAAGAAGAAAATTTGACATGCATGGGTGCATGAAAAGTAAAGGAGAAAAATAGGAGGATAATTTAGCTTGTTTGCTGTTGGTATAGAAAAAAATAGAGATAAAAGGAAATAAATGGGAAAGATTGGTAAATAAAGTAGAGTATGAAAAGATAAAGAGAAAAATAGAAGGAAAGAAGATTTTAAATGCTTGGGAAGGATGGATGAATGAAAAGTAAAGTAGAAAAAAAAGGAGGATATTTTAGTTTGTTTGCTGTTGGTATAGAAGAAAAAGTAAAAATAAAAGGAAGTAAATGGGACTGGTAAAGAAAATTAAGCGTGAGGAAATAAAAGAAGGAAAACAGATTTTGCATACCAATGACTAATAAGCAATACACGGAAAGAAGGAAGAAGAAATGGAGGAATATTAAGAGGAAACAAAAACAAAAAAAAAAAAAAACGGCTAAAAGAAAATAGCAGAAAGAAATAGGAGGAAAATACTGAATGAGGAAAACAATACGACCAAAAAAAAAAGAAGGAAGGAGGGAAAATAATGTGTCTACCAATGGAACACGGACACAGATGAAAAAAGAATGGACAAAAGAGAAAGAAATATACTACCTCTTGTTGAAACACAGGCAGCAGATGAGGGGAAAAAATAGAAGGGAAAATAAAGTTGTATCTACTACCGACACGCAGGGACACGGAAAAAAAGGGGAACAAATGCAGAGGAAAGAGAGGAAAAATAGTGATGTATCTACCAATGAAACTCGAGAGAGACAAAAGAAAATAGAAATAAAGAAAATGGAACAAATGAGAAAGAAGGGAGAGGAAAAATAACGATACTCTTGCTGTAGAAATGTGGGAAATGGAAAGGAAAGGAAATACAGGAAAAAGGGAAAGAATACGGTTAGGTTTACCACTGTCGTGCAGAAACCAACAGAGAGGAAAGGAAAAATATACAAAACTTCCACTGATGACATTCAGCAAACATTAAAAAAAAGAAAAAGAAAAGAAGGAAAAAACAGGATAAAAACCATCACGCATCCCGTCGTGTCTCCTAATTGGTCAGTTCTGGCGTGGTTCCGTGCCTCTGAGCCAATCACCGCACTGGGATCACTATTACATCATGAGGCTGCTTCCCCCCCCCCCCACTCCTCGTTTTCTTTCCACCTAATTCATAGGAAATGTATTATCCACTGCACATAAAGAGACCCTATGTGTGTGTGTGTGTGTGTGTGTGTGTGTGTGTGTGTGTGTGTGTGTGTGTGTGTGTTTACCTTTTCGATAATTAGGAAGGGCCTCATTATTTTGTTAGTCATGGCTTATTTAAAAAAAACGTTCAGGGCTCCCTGACATCCCCATCACATTTTATGAGACGTAATTAAAAGGACTTTCAATCCGATGAGTTAATTAAAAAATTTGTGTTGCTATACTTGGTCTGTTTAGAATGTGTGTGTGTGTGTGTGTGTGTGTGTGTGTGTGTGTGTGTGTGTGTGTGTGTGTGTGTAATAATAATAATGATAATAATGATACTACTACTACTACTACTACTACTACTACTACTACTACTACTACTACTACTACTACTACTACTACTACTACTACTACTACGCTACTACTACTACTACTACTACTACTACTACTACTACTACTACTACTACTACTACTACTACTACTACTACTACGAATACGAATACGAATACGACCGACTGACTGACTGACTGAGTATTTGGAGCATTAGTACCTTTTTATGAATCAAGCTTTAACCGTTTTCAACGAAAGGGAAGAGATCCATTTCATACGGATTCGTGTTTACAACATTGTGTTGAAAATGTAAAAAAAATTGCCAATGAATTAAATAAAACAAGTAATAATGAAGAAAGTTACATTAGACACAAATTCAACGAAAGGGAAGATAACCATTTCATACGGATTCGTGTTTACATCATTGTGTTGAAAATGTAAAAATAATTGCCATTCAATTAAATAAAAGAAGTAATAATGAAGAAAGTTACATCAGACACAAGTGCCGGTATTCATAGAAAGTCTTAGCGTGACTGAAATAAAAAAAATGACTTTGGCGGATTAAGCACATCATAAAAAATTACTTAAATCCTTAATTCCTGCTTCACCCTGCCCTAGCAGACGACAAAAGTTAAGCTTTCCGTGAGCGCAATAACATTCTTGGTCTCTATGATGATGCTGAGCTCATCAAAAGGTACCGATTGGACAGTGAAGGCATTGCTTTTGTTATTAATTAGGTGAGCAAAGAGCTACACAGCCGCACTGAGTGTAACCATGGGGTCACCCCAGAGATGAAGGTATTGGTAACTCTCCGACATCTAGCAACTGTAAAAATGCAATTATGCAGTGGTAATGATTTGGGCCCTCACATCCAACACAAAAGGATGTCATCTCTGGCTGATAGTGGTTATCCCTGCAAGAGATGGCTGCTCATCCCTTATCTTCTGCCTCGAAATGCAACACAGGCTGCATATATATATATATATATATATATATATATATATATATATATATATATATATATATATCTATATATATATATATATATATATATATATATATATATATATATAATCCTTGGTGGTAACGGTGGTCTCTATGATGAGCGTGGTACTGTTTGTTTTGATTCAAACTTCGCGGGAAATACGGCTTTCGTCCATGAACTTGCCCCCAAAGTTTTTTTCCACTCATTATAACCATGAAGAAAATACTGGTATTCATAGTTATACCATAATTTAGAATTACATAAGCCTTCTATGGTATAT
>CM035203.1:165025-181482 GCA_020233015.1 Callinectes sapidus | reverse complement strand
TTATTGACCTATATTTTTTAATACTTAAAACATCAAATATATTGGAGAGAGAGAGAGAGAGAGAGAGAGAGAGAGAGAGAGAGAGAGAGAGAGAGAGAGAGAGAGAGAGAGAGAGAGAGAGAGAGAGAGAGAATGCTCTTTATAATTTGGTACCGAATATAGTACGAAGTAGGCAAGATAGCACCCAAGGATCTCAATCTCAATAACAAGGAAAGCAGAAAAGTTTTAACTAATATAGTATTACGTAAGATACCATAGGTATTAATGATGAAAGAATGTGAAAATACAGGTGATTTGTAACATAAGCACATATGTGATTCATATCGAATCATCACTACGATCATGAAAATAGACTGTACGCCCACAATGGTTGAAATGGGACACTCGAAGATTTTCAGAATACGGTTCTATGTGTTGATATTATAGCAACAGGTTCAGAGGCTGTTAAAACAAAATAATTCTAAACTTTTCCATGCATTAGGAACAAGAAGGTAGCAAGAGTGGGTGTTGGACCTTTGAAGTGGCCTGATGGACAGATTATAAATGACCCTGTTGCTATGGCTGACCTGTTTGCTGAAACTTTTACATATGTGTACTTTTTTTTTATCGATACAAATTTATGGGCTAAAGGAGACCACCTAAAGGAGGCCTCCTATCTGAAAGCCCACCCACTTGGGAACCGTTAACCCGAGGGGACGTCCAATCTCCACTCAGACCGTAGTGACGTAGTCAGTATTCGAACCTATGCGCGCGGGGATCCCAAGGCACCCAGAGCGCAAGCGGTTCCACTGTACCAGCTAACCCATTTCACCAAGGGTACTTATAATATTCTTGCATTTCACCATCACGTCTTTGGAGGTGTGATTGGGGAGCTCCATATTACCCCTGAAGCCGTGGTTAATACGATTACTCAATTAGATTCCTTTTCAGCCATGGGCCCAGATGAGCTTCACCCATACTTCCTAAAGAACTGTAAAGAACAGTTATATTACCCACTTATGGTTATTTTCCAAAGATCATACTTGATAAGCCCTTTGCCAGAAATGTGGAAGAGTTCGTCAGAGGTACCAATATTTAAGAAAGGTTCTCGTGCTGACCCACTTATTTTATAGACCAGAGTTTCCCTAACCTTTGTTGCTTACAAGACTTTGGAGAGCATTGTTGTTAAACTTATCTTTGATTATGTCCAGGAAAATAACTTCTTATCTCCCGACCAGTTTGGTTTTCGATTCGGAAGGTCAACAGAAGATCAGCTATTAGCATTGCATGGGTTGGAAGACTTGGACTACTCCTGCGTTTACAACCACTGAACTTGTACTCAGTTAACGGTAGATTAATCAGACACGATCTTATTAAATATTGGCAAATTTTCCATGACGAAGTACAAATTTCCTGTGACGAAGTATTTCCTCGTCCTTTGTTAATTAAGTAGCACAAGGTGGTCATGATTACAAAATTGCTCATTCAAGAACACAGTTGGTGATTCGAAAGAAATTCTTCAATTTGCGATGAACTGACCTGTGGAATGCACTGCCTGCCGATCTTATATGATGCAATAATAGTGAACTATTTAAACATGGCCTTGCTTTTCATCTTGGAAACTTGTTTTACAATTATGATTAAATCAGTAAATTATATATTGCGTATGATGCATCATCCAGCTAGTTTGCTATGAAGGATTCTTTGTTTTCTATGTTGAGTTTAACAATATTGGTGGTCAATTTAGTATGGCTTCCCGCCCCTTTGTGTGGGGTAGGAAGCCCATCAGATAAGAAAAAAGGAAAATACTTTTATTGGAAAAATACAGCATATAAAGTAACTTTGTCAGGAAGTCGTGTTTATGAAGCAAGTAACCTTTTGCATTAATTTCAATAGTTTACCAATGGTCAGCATACACAGACATTATTCTTTCTCACCATGATTTGAAACATTGAAAAGAAAGCCACAAAGATCATTAAACAAACTCTTAAAAGCCTTTCTTATAATAATGTTTTAAACAAATCTCATTGTTTTGTTAGGCGAAGGACAAAACCATCCTTAAAAATCTGTGTAACATCAAACACCTGCTCATAGCCTATTTTTAAGTACCCATATCCTGAAACGCTTTGCTCTGTGCACCATGCTAATATTTTCAAACCTCAAAGATAATTAAGATTCTCATGGTCTAGGTAAATTAGGAGTTGTTCTGTTAATTATCTTTATATTTCATTAATGTGTCACTGTAAACTAAAGAAGAAGAAGTAGAAGAAGAAGAAGAAAAAAAAAAACACTTAAAAACCCATGTAACGTCAGTAATTTTTTGTTTGTGACATTTATTGTCTCCAGCAGCAGTATACCTCCAGAGATGCCGTTACGAATATGGTCTGTTTGGCAGTGTTGTTGAGATTTCCGTAGTGACGTGATGCGGCGCCACTCATAACTTGTCCAATGCAGTGATTAGACGTTACAGTGTAGCTGAGTGGTGTACCTTTAGGGATGTGGTACACACATGAGCAATATTGACAAATTCGTGACGTCCTCTAGATACCTCGTCAGTGCTCCGCGGAAGTAATACTGTAGTGTATACTGAACAAGGTGTACAACACCAAACACAAACATATACAATAAATTTGTACCTGTCTTGATGCTAACAGCCTCAAGTACAAGGTTAAAGAGTTACAGATTGGATCAGTAGTAGGCTGAGTTTTAGGTGTTAATAGAATTTCTAGTGTTACATTCTTTTAGGTAAAACTATTCAGTTTTTTTTTTTTCCAGCTATGTCTATGATGAGTGACTCTCAAGATGCAACAGACTTTTCCTCCACGCAATTCAATATCTCAGAAGACTCCAACTCTGAACCACCTTTTAAGAAAAAGCTCGTAGAATGATAAATTAAGCTATAATTGCATAGACTCCTTTTAATTTAATTAAATGATCATTTTTTTACTAAAAGACTTGTGTATTTGTATTGATAGCTCTCAGAGCTTGGTACTTTCTTAAGAATTCAAAGATTATTCTGTCTGAGTTACTATTCACCAAAGTAAGGCACTATTGTAAAACTAGTGTATCTGGATGATATGTGGTGACTGATAAAATTTTAAAACTTCAGGGTTAAGGCAACCCTAAGCCATGAAAATCATGCAGCATAGGTTATTGATATAAGCATTCACTTGTAGATCTCTGAAAATAAATAAATGAATGAATAACTGCATGAAAAATGTACAAAATGTTCTTGGTAGATTATTAATGAAGTTAAGGACAGATGTATTGCCATTATTCAGTAATCCTTGAAAAGATCCTTTGAAATGTTATTGCTCTTTCTACCCTCAACCCAGAAGCTGCATTGTAAATTCATAGATTCTTAAAAAAATGTTGAACATCCAGTCCCCTCCACTTCCTTGTTCATCTTTTAGCACTGCTGATTTATGAACTGTCTACTTTAACTTGTTTCTGAAACTAACCCCATCAATCCATGCATCACTCTCTGACTTACTTGTATTGATTGAGATGTGTGTTGGATACAAGTTAAATAAGGGAGGGCAGTTCACACACTGGCAATATTAAGTGATGAAATATGAAAGTGGATGTGACTGTACACGATACGACTTAAACCATTACCAAGTGACTATGACACCACTAATGATTGCTGGTATAATTTGAAATGTAAATAAAAAGGAAAATAAGACTATGATATGGTAAGATGATGTGATATTAGATAATTAATTAAAAGAAATATTGGTTGTAATAGTATAGACAGCCAAGAAGTGGAGTTTGGCTGAGTGTGGAATGTAAGAGGGCAAGGGTTGTAATTCCAGTCTGTAAGTATATATATTCTGTGTGGTGGCTGAACATAAGTTGTAGTGGTGTAATGGATGGTTGGTGGAATTAACTTATTTATTTGCAGACTATGTCATTTGTACACAATACGTTTAGTCTGCATCCATGTGTAGGGAAAGCCATGTAGTACCTGTTAGGAGTCTCAATCCTCTAAAATATTTCATCTTTTCAAAACTACTTGTTGAGCTCCATAACTTATACTCTACCTTTTAATCTACACCAACTATATGTCATAGTGAAATTTGTTGTTGTTCATATGTGTTGTAGTTTCTCGTGTCAGTCTGTTATGGCCTTGACTCCATTGTTTCCTTCCCATTATACACACTAAAAAAAATCAGTGACATCGCTCAAACTATCCATTACACTATTGCAGTTCTCACAGTTTGCAGCTGCTTTCAGTCACCTCACAAAATACATTGGATGAAATTACTACCTATACCAATTTTGCATATCATACAAATTGACAGCCACATTTGTCGTTAAATGTATTACAAAGAGCTGAAAGAAAGAAACATTTTGAGGTCAGTATAGGCAAAACTGAAAAACTATACTTTGGATTGGAAACATCAGTGAAGCAATGAGAATGTGAAGACTGATGGTTAGCCCATTATAGGAAAACATAAATATCTGGGATATAATGATAATACAAGGAAATAAAGAGACTGCAGTTCTATGTAAGGATTTAGACAGCAAAAACATTAAGAGATTAGTTGAATTAGGTTAGGTTAGGTTAGGTTAGATTGTGAGTCGTTTAATAAGCTGGCATCAAGTAACACAGGTTGATTCATGTAAAGACAGAACCACCAGAATTCCAAAATGGAGACACACATACACTGCAAGGAAAACTCATAAATATCAAGAGTTTTTGATAATAGAACTTGTTATATAGTTATTTAGTATTTTTTTAAATAGTGTACTGGGAAAAAAATGATGTGTGAGTGAAAGTTTATTTCCATTATGAAAATAGAATGTGCCAAACAAGGAGAAAATTAATATGAAGACCATTTTAATGCACTATAACTGTAAAAAGAAAATTAATGTGGGTATTATGAAAAAATAACAATAAAATTAAAGAAAAGCATAATTCTGCCATAAGAAAAAATCAATCAATACAGATTAATACCGTATACCTATAATTAACTCTTTTTGTTTTTTTTACACATTTATGATACTAAGCCATTCTTATTTGTTTATTTCATATATATATATATATATATATATATATATATATATATATATATATATATATATATATATATATATATATATATATCAATTAAATGATAAATGAAGAAACATTAAAGGAAATAAGGTTTGCAGTCAGTGAAGAGTTGGGATCCTTGGCAGGGTGTTGCCTTGACCCATTGGTACCCACGGGCCCTCACCAGCTCCTACAACATATTCTGTTTGGAAAAGAATAAAATACTTTAGGTGAATATAAACTGCACATTCTTGTTTTCTGGAAACTAAATTAGTAAACTCAACAAAATGCTGTACAATGTCACATTGCAATATTTGTCAAGGGTTATTTCTGATGGATCATTTAATGGACTACGAGAGAGAGAGAGAGAGAGCTTTACTCACAAAATCTGGGGAACAGCATATACAATTTGTATTGTTTTTGCAACGGCCCTTTAGGTTCAATGAGTATCCTTTAGGACAACCGTCTCTAGCTGTGTAGCATTTGCCTCTTGAATTGATGCAAGAATCATCAGGTTCACAGGTCTTGCAGCAGAAACATCCTTTTTCCCCCTTACAGGGAGTATCTTTACTTATGTATTCGGTAGGTGAGCTGCAATTTTTCTCATCCACCTCACATCTTCCAGAATCACCATCAGAAATGCACTCTAGTGAAGGATTACAATCCTGCATGAGAGGGAAGCAGATAGTAAAGAATGAGATACTATAGTATTTGTGTCTGTTTTGGGGTTCTTACTGCTGTTTTTACCAAAAAATGTTGAATGTGTGTGTGTATACTTACTCTTTCCAGTTCACAACAAACGCAGCTTTCTGGATTCTTGCAGCGACCAATCTCACTCTTCTTGAATCCAGGGCCACACCCTTTTTGAGCATCAAAACACATGCCTCTCTCTTCACAAGAAGCCTCAGGCTGACAAGTCTTGCAGCAGAAACAACTATCCTCAAGGCAGAGCTTTTCGTTACTAATGTATTCACCTGGTGAGTTGCACATTCTCTTGTCATTCTCACATCTTCCAGGCTCTTCTCCGAAAGTGCATTTTTTTGATAACAAGCACTGCAGTGTAGGAAGTAGATATAGTCAAGGGTAGCATATTTGTATTCACTGGTCCCAACTCATTGTTAGTACTTACAGGATCTGATTCTATCTGAGTGAATAGCATTTATATTATATTCATCTTTTCAGTCTAAATGAAACTGGATTAAAAAATGAGTGAATGAAGTCAGAAGAACATACAGGAGTTAATGATTTTCTTCCCTTATAAACTTACACTTCTCTATCTATACATTTTCATATGTAATAAATAAAGAGAAAACAATTTCTGGATCATGAGTGGGATGTGATTTCATAAACAGGTAAACTGAAATAAACCAATGGTTATTAATTTAATGAAGAAATTAAAGATACTGTTGTGGCGGTGCCTAGTGTAAAGATAGTGGTAGCAATGCTGCCAGATTGGCAATGTTGACATGGCTGCAGAAGTGGTAAAGATGGCGGGAACCTCCGGCCAGGTGGATACTTTGTCTCAGATTGGCTGGTGGTAAGCCAATCAGGGGTGGCCCGAAAATGTCCTTTCGGGTTGCTGCCAGTTATGCAGGCAGATCACTGGCGGCTCTCATCTCGACCACAACTCAACTCTGTGTGTCACCCTTTAGTCACCCTGTATCTATCCTGTTGTGTACCATTAAAGTAAGGAAGTTGTGCCAAGTCTTTGACTGTCATCCTGCCTCTCTGAGAGGAGTCTGGTGGGCCTGTGAGTCTGTTACCTCGCTTCCCCTTGCTAGCCACAAATCTTAGCCTAGAAGCATCTCTGTGTCTATGCTGCCTGTCCTGTGATGCCACTTTTGGTAAGAGTGTACCTGTTGCGACTGTGGAAGCTGTGTGTGGACAGGGGGGGCCAGTGTAACAAGTGGTGGCAGGAGTTTTGGGGATAGTTTGGCAAGCGAGGCTGCTGAGTACAGAGGCACCATGGCGGACTCAGACGCGAGAGGCAGTGAGAAGCCGGAAGACAGTGAGTCAAGTTTGAAAAAGCTGGAAAACTTGGTCGCTAAGTTGGCACAGGATTTGAAACAGGACATTGATGCAGTGGTGGTGCGAGTGGACAAAATAGTACAGGATTCGAGTGAATCTGAACAGGAAATAAAACAGGAAATCGGTGCAGTGGTGACACAAATGGACCTGATGGGAGAGGACTTGCAAGCAGCATAACAATACTAGAAATCGATGACTGACCTGCTTCACACAGCAGATGCAGTTCTCGTTGTTGCATGTGCCAATATCGCTTGGCACTAGTCCCTGGGCGCATCCGGTGCTGGTGGTGAAGCAGGAGCCGTTCACAGCAGAGCACAGAACGTCAGGCGTGCACGTCTTGTAGCAGGAACACTTGCGGCCTATGCACTTCTCCTCTGATGGATATTCGTTGTACTTCATGGTGAAAGGCAAGCTCATGCATCTTCCAGGATTGGGTCCTTCAGTGCAGTTGCAAGAGTTGGGACACTGATAGAGAACGAAAAATTCATAGTTTGAGGGTTTATGTGATTATTGTATGATGATTATCACAAAAAAATATTTTCAACATTGTAGACTTGTAAGCTGAACACAAAACAAGAGAGCATGCTGATATGATATTGTTTGTTGATTTATTATTATATTTTTATTGCCATATGAATTGTCAATTTGCAAGCCTTCTCACATACATTCTCTTGAATAGATTAATGAGGAACTAAAATAACCAACTGACCGGTTCGGGTATACAACAGACGCAGTTATCACTGGTGCATTTGCCTTGTTTACTTGCCACCATTCCGGGGCCACAGCCAACTTCTTTCTTGTAGCAATTTCCGTGCTCGACTAAACACTGCTTGTCAGGATTGCAAGTCTTGCAACATGAACACATGCCTTGACAACATGCCTCATCTGTTATGTACTCATCATGGCCATTGCAGTAATGGTTTTGAGGCACGCATCTCCCCGCCTCGATACCTTCCGAGCAGGAGTGAGAAGGAGGGCACTGTAGGGTGTCACCATAAGGCCATCAGCTAAAGACTACCACCAGTTTTATTGGCTATCTTAATCAATGGAACTAAAGATAAGTTGTTAAACTTAAAAAAAGAGGAAAAAATGCTATCTTTATATTTTATGGTCCATTTCAATTATTCACATTTCAGATACACGGTAACATAAGAATAACAATATCACATCAAAGTTCAGGATTGTCTTCCAAAGTATTTATTATGAGACTGTATATGATATCTGAAGGCACGTCTATGTACTACAACTTAGACTATATGTTAGATTTTTTTTTTTTTTTTTGTAGAATTGAATAGCAAAGATAATAATTGAATAGTTGAACATGATGCATAAACAGGTTCTCTAAAAGAAACTGAATATCAATAAATAAGATAAATTATAATGATATAAACGAGGTGACTATTCTGTGACTCACCGGAGTGCAGCATTTGCATTTCTCACTTCCATTATTGCAGCCAAAGTAAAGGCTGGGCAGGAGCCCGCATGGACATTCCTCATCAATAGCAACGCACTCCCCTCCTGATTTTTCACAGCCCGGATCAGGTTCACAGGTGACACAGCAAGTGCATTTGCTTCCCAGTTTGCCATCACAGACACCATCGATGTATTCCTTAGCCAAGCCACAGAGGTCAGGGTGATTTACACACCGACCTTTGCATTTGGTAGGGTTACAAGGCTGACAGCATCTGAGAGAGAGAGAGAGAGAGAGAGAGAGAGAGAGAGAGATTACTACAACACACACACTAATATGCCACTATAATCTCTGGTTTACACACAAAAAATATAAAGGAAAAAGAATGGGTGTCTCAAGACTTACTGGCAGTAGGGGTTACATTCAGACACAGCGAATTCATTTTCCGCGCATTCTTTCCTGCACAGACTCTCTCCCTCAGTCTCAGGGACGCAGCGTTTTTTCGAACAATCTGGAAGAAAGGATAAATGCAAATCTCTCTCTCTCTCTCTCTCTCTCTCTCTCTCTCTCTCTCTAAACAAATATAATCAGAAGTTTAGAGACTGTATTGTTGTCATGGGTAGCTGAAGGAGTGATGCAGTATTTCAAATCTATTGTTCGAAGTAGCCGCTATACATTTTTTACCGCAAAGTCAAATAGTCACCGAGATAATGCATGCTGCTATGTGATAAGCATACGAATAGTTAAAACTAGCTGAAAAAGAAAGTGGTATGCTTTATAGATGTAAATAATGTTTTTTAAGTAAAAGCGAAGATTTGATAGAAAACTTGGTGATTTATGTTTTTGTTGAGTGGTTTAGTGGCAGTCTCGAACTGCGAGCATTGTTTCTTGAAAAGGACAGTTTTTATTAGCATTATTATTATTTATGTTGTTGTTGTTGTTGTTGTTGTTGTTGTTGTTGTTATTATTATTATTATTATTATTATTATTATTATTATTATTTTTATTATTATTATTATTATTATTATTGTTATTATTATTATTATTATTATTATTATTATTATTATTATTATTATTATTAAATTTATTATTATTAAAAGAATTTAATCTCACCCAGACTCAGCAGAATCAACGCAGCTTGTCACAATCTTTTCGTTCACCACCTATTACTCACTATGATGACTAATGATAATCCTGCTGGCGCTGCATTCCAAGCCCTACCTCTGACTTCAGCTGCTTTTTAAGGAAGTGTTTATATAATTCTAGCGATAATCTAACAAACATTTTGCATTGCCAATAAAGAATACAAATACATGAGAGCCAAACCAATGATCTGTGTCCTTTAATTTAAAGATAATCCTGATTAAAGGGCAAAAAATTTATAAACTCCGGCATATTTATATGTATGTTCATTTCTACTGATAATGCAGAATTCTTGTTAAACAATTGAAATCCCACATAATTTCATTAAAACCTGTTCAGAGGAGTCGAGTTAAAATGCATGCATGAGATTGCCGCTTTTCCCGTGTTGTTGCTTGTTTACTTACTGATGCAGCACCGACAAACATCTCCAGGGTTTTCTGTGCACAAGCCATCATGCACTACTTCATCACACCTCGGCCTTATCGCAGACCTAATGTCGAAGCAGGATCCACCATACTTCAAGCGGCAATCCCTAGAAAACACACGAAAAAAGATCGATCAGAAATGAAGTTGCATCCACATGAGCAGGTTTTGGTGACGCTAAAGACTGCAGCAATGACTGTGAAAGATCGTCATTAACTAGATTTCCCTTCTCGGGGAGTCTGACAGGGTCCATTTTCAATCGTGCTGCGAGTGACACAGCTCATTAGTATAGTTTACGTCATATCTTATTTTCATCTGAGCTGTTAAAATTATATATATATATATATATATATATAATTTTTCCCAAAATAATTCGGTTTTGCTTCACAAAAGTGTTTGTTCAGTTACTGCCGTGTTGAAATCAAGGATATCATAATAAAGATGATTGGTCGCAATCCATATTATGCCTCCTGAATCAGTATATCAACTGAAAGCACACGCTCTCACATTGCAGCAGCAGCAGTAGCAGTAGAACCCGTGACACAGGCGTGAGTCACGACGCCCTACTGTGGAAGCAGCTATGCCATTTGTAAATCTTGGCTGTTGTCTATTATAGGACACTTACCCTTGCTGAAGACAATACTTCACTAAATCTTGTCTATTATAGTCTCTCTGATCTTCCTTTGCAGCAGGGATCCTTGGTTCTATAACATTCTGTGTGTGAGACGAGAGGAAAAATCAAACATCTCCTGGCATGTTATAATCTGCACCATGTCCATCATTCACTATATGCTTACCCCGTAAAGGTAGTAGTGTGCATCTCTAATAAATTAAAACAGAAACATTTGATGCCTCCGTTAATAGACATGCTTCCCAGCCTGTTCCCTCAAATAGAAACAATTTGTGAATGTCTTCCTTGATGCTGCCTCGTCCACTTAACACATCCTTACCATAGCTTAAACCTAAAGTATGGCAACATTGCCAGGTAAATTTTCACTTTCAAAATATTTTCACACAACACTGAAAACGTATGGAAAACATGTTGGATAACGATGATAATTTCATGTCTTCAGAACCCTTCAAAAACCACTTAATGATTCACATGGAAAAAATCATGAGGATCCCGTGATTTAGGGAATACCATACTACATGCACTTTTACCCTCAACCCTGCCAAAAAGCTCTGTTGAAGTTGAACGGGTTTTAAGGATGGTGAGAAATTAACAAAAATTTACCTTATTAAGAGAAAGTCTTGAAAACCCAATTATGAAATAGTTGCTGTGAGAAATCAGTCTTCCTGGAAACAAGTGGTGTGCACAATGAATATTTCTTTGAAATATCTACTGTATGACTGACTTTGTTTCTTTGATGTACTCGAGGCGAAAGGGAATTTAATCTATGTTATTTGATGAAAAATTATTAAAGTAAGTATATAAGCATTGGATCCAGAATTTATTAATTCATCTATTTTTCTTTCTTTTATCCAAGAGGGGCACTGACTTTGTATATTAACACCAAAGGAACTAAAGAAGTCTTGAAAAATTCAATTTTATCGAAAACTGTAATATATTCATGAAGAGCCACGGCATTCCTACCATACCTTTATTCCTGACCATCTTGGAGATGTGCCCAACATCCCTGATCTTTTCCTTACCTCTAATTCTCCCGCTTATGCTGCTACCCTATCTTCTCCGTTGGGCTCCTCCAATCACAATCTTATATCTGTATCTTTTCATATTTCTCCAATCCCTTCTCGGTATACCCCAAAGCGGAGACGCCTCTGGCATTTTACTTTTGCCAATTGGGGGGGGCCTGATTTTCTCTGAAATGATTACTGTTTTCGTGTCAGAGACCCATTCCTGTATGCTGAGCGCATAACAGAGGTGGTAGTGTCTGGCATGAAGGCGTACATTAACCTCACTCTTTTTCTCAACCTAAATTTTCCAAATCTTAGTTTAACATAGCCAGTTCTCGTGCTATACATTTTAGAGAGGTTCCCCACAAAGTTACTTGAGCCTCCTATTACCTGAATCTCATTTCAGCCCGTAATCATGCCAAATATATTCTTCAACTTGCCAAACACTCCTCCATTAATAAAAAAGTGAAGAGCTTTTAAACTCCTCTAGACTTCTGGCATCTGGCCAAAAACATCTCCAATAACTTTACTTCTTCATCTTTCTCTCCTTTATTCCATCCTAATGGCACTACTGCCATCACATCTGTTTCTGAAGTTAAACGCTTCTCTCAAACCCTTGCTAATAACTCTACCTTGAATGATTCTGGGCTTGTTCCTCCCTCTCCTCCTTCCTCTGACTATTTTATGAATTCGATTAAAACTATGCTTCATAATTCTGCCTGTGCCTAAAAAGGGTGACCGTTCTAATCACTCAAACTACTTCCCTATGGCTTTAATTTCCTGTTCGTTTAGTCTTTTAGTCTATCCTCAAAAGTAAGATTCTTAAACATCAGTCACTTCACAATCTTCTATTTGACCGCCAGTATGGCTTTCGTCAAGATCGCTCTACTGGCTTTCCTCACTGAGTCTTGGTCATCCTCTTTCAGAGATTTTGGTGAAACTTTTGCTGTTACCCAAGATATATCAAAAGCTTTTGAGAGAGAGAGAGAGAGAGAGAGAGAGAGAGAGAGAGAGAGAGAGTGTGTGTCTAGCACAAAGCTTTGATCTCAAAACTGCCCTCATACGGTTTCTGTCCTTCTATCTGCAACTTTATCTCAAGTTTCCTTTCCGACCTTTCTATTAACAGTGGTGTTCCCCAGGATTCTGTCCTGTCACCCACTCTCTGTTATTCATTAATGATCTTCTAAAACAAACTTCTTGCCCTATTCATTCATTTTATTTAAGAGGAAGGTTTCAAGACATTTCTCCATCTTTTAGCTAATTCTGTGGACCTTTAAGGGGACTGACAAATTGTTGCCCTTGGTCAGCTTACCTTCTTGTATATATATATATATGTATATATATATATATATATATATATATATATATATATATATATATATATATATATATATATATATATATATAAAGGCGTTCTTTCTCAGTTTGGATTAAATGTTGTTTGATAATATCAAATAACACGGTAGTATGATGTTCAGTATGCTCACCTGGGGCAGACAGGGTCGTATGCCCATCAACACCACCAGCACCACCTTCAGCATCGCCAGTAGTGTCTTCATGGTAGTGGATGGTCTCATTCAGGTTTGATTACCAGTGAATGGCTCTGGGAATTTACATTATTATATATCAACTTATTCGTCATTTGGTAACTTTGCTGTGTCATGTCATATCTAATTATTCGCCTATTGTATTAATTGATGTATCGAGTATGATTCACTGCTACAGTTTCATAATGAAATATGAGATTCGTGAATATTAATATAATGTTTATGTAACTCGAATTAATCTTTGACATTTGTGTGATTGTATTTTGTTCCTCTCTCTTCCTTGCAAAGTCGTGTTAATTCAAAGTGTGATACATTATGCTTTCGGTGTCATGACATTTCGCTTACTGTTTTTTTTTTTTTTTTGTGTGTGTGTGTGTGTGTGTGTGTGTGTGTGTGTGCGAATAGTAGAGCTGCGACTGTATGATCTTACCTCAAGTAGGGAGGTGGCGTTACTGGCACCAGACTCCCAAAATGATGTCTGTTTCCAAGCGGCACTCACCTGCTAATATATGCACTGCCCCATGTTTACAGTTGTACGCCTCTTTTCATATGCACGTATCTTTCTCAGTAGTTCCTTGCATTGATACTGAAGTGCAAAGTGAACTCTGAAGTCTTCGGCACTGGGCCGAAGACATTTCACGTCTTAATTTTCCACGGGAGCAACTGTTTTTCCTGAATAATGATACTTATTTAATTGAAAGAAACAGCTATAACAACTTTTCGTCTATTGGCAGGTGACTCCGCTCTCAAATGTGTTTTGCTATACACGAGACACCTGGCGAGGAATGCTCATGTCTTGAAGGTGACTTTCATTTCCGAGCGAGGTTTGGGTTAACAGGCTCAACAATCTATGTACTTATTTCCAAAAATTTGGTCTTTATATTGTATTTGATTTTTTAATGTGTTCCAAACTGATTTTATGGAAGGGGTGTTTATGCTGCATACTCCTGTGAATAATTAGAATCATGCTTCGTACTCTTCAGTTGTCTACTATACACTGATTACATCATCAGCTTATATATTGTTTATCTTTATGGGAAGATGCATACTACAAAACCTTAACCCACAGAATACTTGTATAGTCCAAGAGAAGCTACCATTTGTTTTTCTGTGCTATAACTACGTTAGTTACATTACTGAAAGCATGATGGGTGCGGTCGACTGTGCTGTGTAAAGTCTGAAGTGAAACTATAGAAATGAAAAGTTCTATGCATCCCTTCAAATTCAATATAGTGCTTCATTTTCATATCTCATTTCATTTTCTTTTTTTTTTAACTAATGTTAAAGAAAATTTATGGTACGTAATTTTCTTGGTGTAGTCTCCCTAACTCTTGCTGCTGTGACACTTTTTATTAGCAATTTAGTTTGCGTCATACGATATACTTTTTAACAACTTACCTCCCTAAAAAACTTTGCTATATATTTTTTTAGTTTATTAGATTTATCTAAACGTTGTGTTTATCATCACATATGTATTTTCTGATTACAGGGTCCATTGAGTGATATATGGCCTATGCTTAAATATTCCTTCATAAGTGTTCCCCTTATTGTAATCACCAGGTCCCCTTTAGAATGACGATGTAACAGAGAAAAATGCGTATTAAAACATTATTGCGCCGCAGCTCCACTGTTTGTAGTTATGATTAGTTATACAGCTTTTTTAAGGATGATTCTACGATTTCAGTTAAAGATTTGCATGATATCTATATAATTTAAAGGAGAAACACCTGAGAACCTAGCTAATCATTTAGGTGGTATTGGAAAGTAGTCGTGTTGAGACAATACGAACGATATCATATCTTGTTACTGCCAATCCGAATGAAAGTAATAATGAAAAAAAAAAAAAAAAAAAAAAAAAAAAAAAAAAAAAAAAAAAAAAAAAGCATAGGATTAATTGGCATGGTAAAATGGCACAGGTAAAAATTGCACGTGACAAAATAGGAAAAATGACACATTGGAATAATATGAGGAAAAACTCACTAAAAGTTTCTTGAAATTTATTCTATATAAAGATGAAATATTAAAAATGTTTGTCAAATTTAAAAGTAAAATTATAACAGTCTTCAGAAATCCAGGAGTGAAGTGTCCTCTGATTAGTGTGTTTCTGGTTTGGTTCCTATTTCTATTCAGAGTTCTCGAAGAACTAATTAATAAATGAACCAGAATTCCTAAATTGAACCACAGTCAACATATCTAATGGCAAATGAACCAAGAATCAACCATCATGTGATAAGAAATGTTGATAAAAAATTTATTCTTGTCTGAATTTGTTGAATAAATAAATAAACGTGTGCATTGCATTTTTCAGTATATTCTTTTTCATTGTGTCATGTTTTCCTTTTTTTCACTTGTGCCATTTTTACCTGTGCCATTTTTGCCCGTGCCATTTTCTTCCCTGTACCATTTTTACCGTTCACCCCCCCCAACCCACCGATCCACCCACAGAGATCACCTTCATGCTCATGAAATTCATATCCTCTATTTGACTCTTTGCCCTTCATCTCAAACGTCATGGAGGGAATATATGAATCAAACCTAAATGTCGAGCTAACATATCATATGGTTGCCGTGTTCAATGTGTGTCCTATGTTGACCTTCAGTAAGTTGTGTACAATTTACTTCAATGCCTGACGCCAAAGGACACATACCTAATCATACTACATGCGTATAGAGGCGGGCACATGTGTTAGTTTGACAGTTTGATGTGATGTATGCACCTCTTTAAGCCGCTGTTGCACAAAGGGGATGTTTCTTTTTCTCGTTCCTTCGCAGCCTGTGTAGAGGAGAATAATTCTGCTTTGAATAAGTTTTCTGCCTAGGTATTGATGGGCCAGTGTGATACCCTTCCCAGGAGAGAGAGAGAGAGAGAGAGAGAGAGAGAGAGAGAGAGAGAGAGAGAGAGAGAGAGAGAGAGAGAGAGAGAGAGAGTCGTTCTGTTTTTATCTTGTTTTCCTCAAAGGACTGAAATAATTTAGCGGGAGGGTGGAGGGTAACTAGTTGGTCAGAGATAAGATCAAACACGTCAACAGCGTAATACGAGTAGGTACAAATGGCCATGCAATTTGCCATACCGGAAGCCAAGCGATCGTCACCTACGCTAGCTCGATTGAATGGTGAAATGGTAAGAGCTGTGTGTGTGTGTGCACACACACACACACACACACACACACGCTATACATTAGTAGTATTAGAAGTTGTTTCATATATCGAATCATAGATCTATCTATATATAAATAAAGGTATATATATATAT
>CM035203.1:122710-164925 GCA_020233015.1 Callinectes sapidus | reverse complement strand
CCTGCCAATAGACGAAAAGTTGTTATAGCTGTTTCTTTCAATTAAATAAGTATCATTATTCAGGAAAAACAGTTGCTCCCGTGGAAAATTAAGACGTGAAATGTCTTCGGCCCAGTGCCGAAGACTTCAGAGTTCACTTTGCACTTCAGTATCAATGCAAGGAACTACTGAGAAAGATACGTGCATATGAAAAGAGGCGTACAACTGTAAACATGGGGCAGTGCATATATTAGCAGGTGAGTGCCGCTTGGAAACAGACATCATTTTGGGAGTCTGGTGCCAGTAACGCCACCTCCCTACTTGAGGTAAGATCATACAGTCGCAGCTCTACTATTCGCACACACACACACACACACACACACACACACACACACACACACACACACACACACACACACACACACACACACACAAAAAAAAAAAAAAAAAAAAAAACAGTAAGCGAAATGTCATGACACCGAAAGCATAATGTATCACACTTTGAATTAACACGACTTTGCAAGGAAGAGAGAGGAACAAAATACAATCACACAAATGTCAAAGATTAATTCGAGTTACATAAACATTATATTAATATTCACGAATCTCATATTTCATTATGAAACTGTAGCAGTGAATCATACTCGATACATCAATTAATACAATAGGCGAATAATTAGATATGACATGACACAGCAAAGTTACCAAATGACGAATAAGTTGATATATAATAATGTAAATTCCCAGAGCCATTCACTGGTAATCAAACCTGAATGAGACCATCCACTACCATGAAGACACTACTGGCGATGCTGAAGGTGGTGCTGGTGGTGTTGATGGGCATACGACCCTGTCTGCCCCAGGTGAGCATACTGAACATCATACTACCGTGTTATTTGATATTATCAAACAACATTTAATCCAAACTGAGAAAGAACGCCTTTATATATATATATATATATATATATATATATATATATATATATATATATATATATATATATATATATATATACATATATATATATATACAAGAAGGTAAGCTGACCAAGGGCAACAATTTGTCAGTCCCCTTAAAGGTCCACAGAATTAGCTAAAAGATGGAGAAATGTCTTGAAACCTTCCTCTTAAATAAAATGAATGAATAGGGCAAGAAGTTTGTTTTAGAAGATCATTAATGAATAACAGAGAGTGGGTGACAGGACAGAATCCTGGGGAACACCACTGTTAATAGAAAGGTCGGAAAGGAAACTTGAGATAAAGTTGCAGATAGAAGGACAGAAACCGTATGAGGGCAGTTTTGAGATCAAAGCTTTGTGCTAGACACACACACTCTCTCTCTCTCTCTCTCTCTCTCTCTCTCTCTCTCTCTCTCTCTCTCTCTCTCTCTCTCAAAAGCTTTTGATATATCTTGGGTAACAGCAAAAGTTTCACCAAAATCTCTGAAAGAGGATGACCAAGACTCAGTGAGGAAAGCCAGTAGAGCGATCTTGACGAAAGCCATACTGGCGGTCAAATAGAAGATTGTGAAGTGACTGATGTTTAAGAATCTTACTTTTGAGGATAGACTAAAAGACTAAACGAACAGGAAATTAAAGCCATAGGGAAGTAGTTTGAGTGATTAGAACGGTCACCCTTTTTAGGCACAGGCAGAATTATGAAGCATAGTTTTAATCGAATTCATAAAATAGTCAGAGGAAGGAGGAGAGGGAGGAACAAGCCCAGAATCATTCAAGGTAGAGTTATTAGCAAGGGTTTGAGAGAAGCGTTTAACTTCAGAAACAGATGTGATGGCAGTAGTGCCATTAGGATGGAATAAAGGAGAGAAAGATGAAGAAGTAAAGTTATTGGAGATGTTTTTGGCCAGATGCCAGAAGTCTAGAGGAGTTTAAAAGCTCTTCACTTTTTTATTAATGAAGGAGTGTTTGGCAAGTTGAAGAATATATTTGGCATGATTACGGGCTGAAATGAGATTCAGGTAATAGGAGGCTCAAGTAACTTTGTGGGGAACCTCTCTAAAATGTATAGCACGAGAACTGGCTATGTTAAACTAAGATTTGGAAAATTTAGGTTGAGAAAAAGAGTGAGGTTAATGTACGCCTTCATGCCAGACACTACCACCTCTGTTATGCACTCAGCATACAGGAATGGGTCTCTGACACGAAAACAGTAATCATTTCAGAGAAAATCAGGGCCCCCCAATTGGCAAAAGTAAAATGCCAGAGGCGTCTCCGCTTTGGGGTATCCCGAGAAGGGATTGGAGAAATATGAAAAGATACAGATATAAGATTGTGATTGGAGGAGCCCAACGGAGAAGATAGGGTAGCAGCATAAGCGGGAGAATTAGAGGTAAGGAAAAGATCAGGGATGTTGGGCACATCTCCAAGATGGTCAGGAATAAAGGTATGGTAGGAATGCCGTGGCTCTTCATGAATATATTACAGTTTTCGATAAAATTGAATTTTTCAAGACTTCTTTAGTTCCTTTGGTGTTAATATACAAAGTCAGTGCCCCTCTTGGATAAAAGAAAGAAAAATAGATGAATTAATAAATTCTGGATCCAATGCTTATATACTTACTTTAATAATTTTTCATCAAATAACATAGATTAAATTCCCTTTCGCCTCGAGTACATCAAAGAAACAAAGTCAGTCATACAGTAGATATTTCAAAGAAATATTCATTGTGCACACCACTTGTTTCCAGGAAGACTGATTTCTCACAGCAACTATTTCATAATTGGGTTTTCAAGACTTTCTCTTAATAAGGTAAATTTTTGTTAATTTCTCACCATCCTTAAAACCCGTTCAACTTCAACAGAGCTTTTTGGCAGGGTTGAGGGTAAAAGTGCATGTAGTATGGTATTCCCTAAATCACGGGATCCTCATGATTTTTTCCATGTGAATCATTAAGTGGTTTTTGAAGGGTTCTGAAGACATGAAATTATCATCGTTATCCAACATGTTTTCCATACGTTTTCAGTGTTGTGTGAAAATATTTTGAAAGTGAAAATTTACCTGGCAATGTTGCCATACTTTAGGTTTAAGCTATGGTAAGGATGTGTTAAGTGGACGAGGCAGCATCAAGGAAGACATTCACAAATTGTTTCTATTTGAGGGAACAGGCTGGGAAGCATGTCTATTAACGGAGGCATCAAATGTTTCTGTTTTAATTTATTAGAGATGCACACTACTACCTTTACGGGGTAAGCATATAGTGAATGATGGACATGGTGCAGATTATAACATGCCAGGAGATGTTTGATTTTTCCTCTCGTCTCACACACAGAATGTTATAGAACCAAGGATCCCTGCTGCAAAGGAAGATCAGAGAGACTATAATAGACAAGATTTAGTGAAGTATTGTCTTCAGCAAGGGTAAGTGTCCTATAATAGACAACAGCCAAGATTTACAAATGGCATAGCTGCTTCCACAGTAGGGCGTCGTGACTCACGCCTGTGTCACGGGTTCTACTGCTACTGCTGCTGCTGCAATGTGAGAGCGTGTGCTTTCAGTTGATATACTGATTCAGGAGGCATAATATGGATTGCGACCAATCATCTTTATTATGATATCCTTGATTTCAACACGGCAGTAACTGAACAAACACTTTTGTGAAGCAAAACCGAATTATTTTGGGAAAAATTATATATATATATATATATATATATAATTTTAACAGCTCAGATGAAAATAAGATATGACGTAAACTATACTAATGAGCTGTGTCACTCGCAGCACGATTGAAAATGGACCCTGTCAGACTCCCCGAGAAGGGAAATCTAGTTAATGACGATCTTTCACAGTCATTGCTGCAGTCTTTAGCGTCACCAAAACCTGCTCATGTGGATGCAACTTCATTTCTGATCGATCTTTTTTCGTGTGTTTTCTAGGGATTGCCGCTTGAAGTATGGTGGATCCTGCTTCGACATTAGGTCTGCGATAAGGCCGAGGTGTGATGAAGTAGTGCATGATGGCTTGTGCACAGAAAACCCTGGAGATGTTTGTCGGTGCTGCATCAGTAAGTAAACAAGCAACAACACGGGAAAAGCGGCAATCTCATGCATGCATTTTAACTCGACTCCTCTGAACAGGTTTTAATGAAATTATGTGGGATTTCAATTGTTTAACAAGAATTCTGCATTATCAGTAGAAATGAACATACATATAAATATGCCGGAGTTTATAAATTTTTTGCCCTTTAATCAGGATTATCTTTAAATTAAAGGACACAGATCATTGGTTTGGCTCTCATGTATTTGTATTCTTTATTGGCAATGCAAAATGTTTGTTAGATTATCGCTAGAATTATATAAACACTTCCTTAAAAAGCAGCTGAAGTCAGAGGTAGGGCTTGGAATGCAGCGCCAGCAGGATTATCATAGTCATCATAGTGAGTAATAGGTGGTGAACGAAAAGATTGTGACAAGCTGCGTTGATTCTGCTGAGTCTGGGTGAGATTAGATTCTTTTAATAATAAAAAAATTAATAATAATAATAATAATAATAATAATAATAATAATAATAATAATAATAATAATAATAATAAAAATAATAATAATAATAATAACAACAACAACAACAACAACAACAACAACAACAACAACAACAACAACAACATCAATAATAATAATGCTAATAAAAACTGTCCTTTTCAAGAAACAATGCTCGCAGTTCGAGACTGCCACTAAACCACTCAACAAAAACATAAATCACCAAGTTTTCTATCAAATCTTCGCTTTTACTTAAAAACATTATTTACATCTATAAAGCATACCACTTTCTTTTTCAGCTAAAGTTTTAACTATTCGTCTGCTTATCACATAGCAGCATGCATTATCTCGGTGACTATTTGACTTTGCGGTAAAAATGTATAGCGGCTACTTCGAACAATAGATTTGAAATACTGCATCACTCCTTCAGTTACCCATGACAACAATACAGTCTCTAAACTTCTGATTATATTTGTTTAGAGAGAGAGAGAGAGAGAGAGAGAGAGAGAGAGAGAGAGAGAGAGAGAGAGAGAGAGATTTGCATTTATCCTTTCTTCCAGATTGTTCGAAAAAACGCTGCGTCCCTGAGACTGAGGGAGAGAGTCTGTGCAGGAAAGAATGCGCGGAAAATGAATTCGCTGTGTCTGAATGTAACCCCTACTGCCAGTAAGTCTTGAGACACCCATTCTTTTTCCTTTATATTTTTTGTGTGTAAACCAGAGATTATAGTGGCATATTAGTGTGTGTGTTGTAGTAATCTCTCTCTCTCTCTCTCTCTCTCTCTCTCTCTCTCTCAGATGCTGTCAGCCTTGTAACCCTACCAAATGCAAAGGTCGGTGTGTAAATCACCCTGACCTCTGTGGCTTGGCTAAGGAATACATCGATGGTGTCTGTGATGGCAAACTGGGAAGCAAATGCACTTGCTGTGTCACCTGTGAACCTGATCCGGGCTGTGAAAAATCAGGAGGGGAGTGCGTTGCTATTGATGAGGAATGTCCATGCGGGCTCCTGCCCAGCCTTTACTTTGGCTGCAATAATGGAAGTGAGAAATGCAAATGCTGCACTCCGGTGAGTCACAGAATAGTCACCTCGTTTATATCATTATAATTTATCTTATTTATTGATATTCAGTTTCTTTTAGAGAACCTGTTTATGCATCATGTTCAACTATTCAATTATTATCTTTGCTATTCAATTCTACAAAAAAAAAAAAAAAAATCTAACATATAGTCTAAGTTGTAGTACATAGACGTGCCTTCAGATATCATATACAGTCTCATAATAAATACTTTGGAAGACAATCCTGAACTTTGATGTGATATTGTTATTCTTATGTTACCGTGTATCTGAAATGTGAATAATTGAAATGGACCATAAAATATAAAGATAGCATTTTTTCCTCTTTTTTTAAGTTTAACAACTTATCTTTAGTTCCATTGATTAAGATAGCCAATAAAACTGGTGGTAGTCTTTAGCTGATGGCCTTATGGTGACACCCTACAGTGCCCTCCTTCTCACTCCTGCTCGGAAGGTATCGAGGCGGGGAGATGCGTGCCTCAAAACCATTACTGCAATGGCCATGATGAGTACATAACAGATGAGGCATGTTGTCAAGGCATGTGTTCATGTTGCAAGACTTGCAATCCTGACAAGCAGTGTTTAGTCGAGCACGGAAATTGCTACAAGAAAGAAGTTGGCTGTGGCCCCGGAATGGTGGCAAGTAAACAAGGCAAATGCACCAGTGATAACTGCGTCTGTTGTATACCCGAACCGGTCAGTTGGTTATTTTAGTTCCTCATTAATCTATTCAAGAGAATGTATGTGAGAAGGCTTGCAAATTGACAATTCATATGGCAATAAAAATATAATAATAAATCAACAAACAATATCATATCAGCATGCTCTCTTGTTTTGTGTTCAGCTTACAAGTCTACAATGTTGAAAATATTTTTTTGTGATAATCATCATACAATAATCACATAAACCCTCAAACTATGAATTTTTCGTTCTCTATCAGTGTCCCAACTCTTGCAACTGCACTGAAGGACCCAATCCTGGAAGATGCATGAGCTTGCCTTTCACCATGAAGTACAACGAATATCCATCAGAGGAGAAGTGCATAGGCCGCAAGTGTTCCTGCTACAAGACGTGCACGCCTGACGTTCTGTGCTCTGCTGTGAACGGCTCCTGCTTCACCACCAGCACCGGATGCGCCCAGGGACTAGTGCCAAGCGATATTGGCACATGCAACAACGAGAACTGCATCTGCTGTGTGAAGCAGGTCAGTCATCGATTTCTAGTATTGTTATGCTGCTTGCAAGTCCTCTCCCATCAGGTCCATTTGTGTCACCACTGCACCGATTTCCTGTTTTATTTCCTGTTCAGATTCACTCGAATCCTGTACTATTTTGTCCACTCGCACCACCACTGCATCAATGTCCTGTTTCAAATCCTGTGCCAACTTAGCGACCAAGTTTTCCAGCTTTTTCAAACTTGACTCACTGTCTTCCGGCTTCTCACTGCCTCTCGCGTCTGAGTCCGCCATGGTGCCTCTGTACTCAGCAGCCTCGCTTGCCAAACTATCCCCAAAACTCCTGCCACCACTTGTTACACTGGCCCCCCCTGTCCACACACAGCTTCCACAGTCGCAACAGGTACACTCTTACCAAAAGTGGCATCACAGGACAGGCAGCATAGACACAGAGATGCTTCTAGGCTAAGATTTGTGGCTAGCAAGGGGAAGCGAGGTAACAGACTCACAGGCCCACCAGACTCCTCTCAGAGAGGCAGGATGACAGTCAAAGACTTGGCACAACTTCCTTACTTTAATGGTACACAACAGGATAGATACAGGGTGACTAAAGGGTGACACACAGAGTTGAGTTGTGGTCGAGATGAGAGCCGCCAGTGATCTGCCTGCATAACTGGCAGCAACCCGAAAGGACATTTTCGGGCCACCCCTGATTGGCTTACCACCAGCCAATCTGAGACAAAGTATCCACCTGGCCGGAGGTTCCCGCCATCTTTACCACTTCTGCAGCCATGTCAACATTGCCAATCTGGCAGCATTGCTACCACTATCTTTACACTAGGCACCGCCACAACAGTATCTTTAATTTCTTCATTAAATTAATAACCATTGGTTTATTTCAGTTTACCTGTTTATGAAATCACATCCCACTCATGATCCAGAAATTGTTTTCTCTTTATTTATTACATATGAAAATGTATAGATAGAGAAGTGTAAGTTTATAAGGGAAGAAAATCATTAACTCCTGTATGTTCTTCTGACTTCATTCACTCATTTTTTAATCCAGTTTCATTTAGACTGAAAAGATGAATATAATATAAATGCTATTCACTCAGATAGAATCAGATCCTGTAAGTACTAACAATGAGTTGGGACCAGTGAATACAAATATGCTACCCTTGACTATATCTACTTCCTACACTGCAGTGCTTGTTATCAAAAAAATGCACTTTCGGAGAAGAGCCTGGAAGATGTGAGAATGACAAGAGAATGTGCAACTCACCAGGTGAATACATTAGTAACGAAAAGCTCTGCCTTGAGGATAGTTGTTTCTGCTGCAAGACTTGTCAGCCTGAGGCTTCTTGTGAAGAGAGAGGCATGTGTTTTGATGCTCAAAAAGGGTGTGGCCCTGGATTCAAGAAGAGTGAGATTGGTCGCTGCAAGAATCCAGAAAGCTGCGTTTGTTGTGAACTGGAAAGAGTAAGTATACACACACACATTCAACATTTTTTGGTAAAAACAGCAGTAAGAACCCCAAAACAGACACAAATACTATAGTATCTCATTCTTTACTATCTGCTTCCCTCTCATGCAGGATTGTAATCCTTCACTAGAGTGCATTTCTGATGGTGATTCTGGAAGATGTGAGGTGGATGAGAAAAATTGCAGCTCACCTACCGAATACATAAGTAAAGATACTCCCTGTAAGGGGGAAAAAGGATGTTTCTGCTGCAAGACCTGTGAACCTGATGATTCTTGCATCAATTCAAGAGGCAAATGCTACACAGCTAGAGACGGTTGTCCTAAAGGATACTCATTGAACCTAAAGGGCCGTTGCAAAAACAATACAAATTGTATATGCTGTTCCCCAGATTTTGTGAGTAAAGCTCTCTCTCTCTCTCTCTCGTAGTCCATTAAATGATCCATCAGAAATAACCCTTGACAAATATTGCAATGTGACATTGTACAGCATTTTGTTGAGTTTACTAATTTAGTTTCCAGAAAACAAGAATGTGCAGTTTATATTCACCTAAAGTATTTTATTCTTTTCCAAACAGAATATGTTGTAGGAGCTGGTGAGGGCCCGTGGGTACCAATGGGTCAAGGCAACACCCTGCCAAGGATCCCAACTCTTCACTGACTGCAAACCTTATTTCCTTTAATGTTTCTTCATTTATCATTTAATTGATATATATATATATATATATATATATATATATATATATATATATATATATATATATATATATATATATATATATATGAAATAAACAAATAAGAATGGCTTAGTATCATAAATGTGTAAAAGAAACAAAAAGAGTTAATTATAGGTATACGGTATTAATCTGTATTGATTGATTTTTTCTTATGGCAGAATTATGCTTTTCTTTAATTTTATTGTTATTTTTTCATAATACCCACATTAATTTTCTTTTTACAGTTATAGTGCATTAAAATGGTCTTCATATTAATTTTCTCCTTGTTTGGCACATTCTATTTTCATAATGGAAATAAACTTTCACTCGCACATCATTTTTTTCCCAGTACACTATTTAAAAAAATACTAAATAACTATATAACAAGTTCTATTATCAAAAACTCTTGATATTTATGAGTTTTCCTTGCAGTGTATGTGTGTCTCCATTTTGGAATTCTGGTGGTTCTGTCTTTACATGAATCAACCTGTGTTACTTGATGCCAGCTTATTAAACGACTCACAATCTAACCTAACCTAACCTAACCTAATTCAACTAATCTCTTAATGTTTTTGCTGTCTAAATCCTTACATAGAACTGCAGTCTCTTTATTTCCTTGTATTATCATTATATCCCAGATATTTATGTTTTCCTATAATGGGCTAACCATCAGTCTTCACATTCTCATTGCTTCACTGATGTTTCCAATCCAAAGTATAGTTTTTCAGTTTTGCCTATACTGACCTCAAAATGTTTCTTTCTTTCAGCTCTTTGTAATACATTTAACGACAAATGTGGCTGTCAATTTGTATGATATGCAAAATTGGTATAGGTAGTAATTTCATCCAATGTATTTTGTGAGGTGACTGAAAGCAGCTGCAAACTGTGAGAACTGCAATAGTGTAATGGATAGTTTGAGCGATGTCACTGATTTTTTTTAGTGTGTATAATGGGAAGGAAACAATGGAGTCAAGGCCATAACAGACTGACACGAGAAACTACAACACATATGAACAACAACAAATTTCACTATGACATATAGTTGGTGTAGATTAAAAGGTAGAGTATAAGTTATGGAGCTCAACAAGTAGTTTTGAAAAGATGAAATATTTTAGAGGATTGAGACTCCTAACAGGTACTACATGGCTTTCCCTACACATGGATGCAGACTAAACGTATTGTGTACAAATGACATAGTCTGCAAATAAATAAGTTAATTCCACCAACCATCCATTACACCACTACAACTTATGTTCAGCCACCACACAGAATATATATACTTACAGACTGGAATTACAACCCTTGCCCTCTTACATTCCACACTCAGCCAAACTCCACTTCTTGGCTGTCTATACTATTACAACCAATATTTCTTTTAATTAATTATCTAATATCACATCATCTTACCATATCATAGTCTTATTTTCCTTTTTATTTACATTTCAAATTATACCAGCAATCATTAGTGGTGTCATAGTCACTTGGTAATGGTTTAAGTCGTATCGTGTACAGTCACATCCACTTTCATATTTCATCACTTAATATTGCCAGTGTGTGAACTGCCCTCCCTTATTTAACTTGTATCCAACACACATCTCAATCAATACAAGTAAGTCAGAGAGTGATGCATGGATTGATGGGGTTAGTTTCAGAAACAAGTTAAAGTAGACAGTTCATAAATCAGCAGTGCTAAAAGATGAACAAGGAAGTGGAGGGGACTGGATGTTCAACATTTTTTTAAGAATCTATGAATTTACAATGCAGCTTCTGGGTTGAGGGTAGAAAGAGCAATAACATTTCAAAGGATCTTTTCAAGGATTACTGAATAATGGCAATACATCTGTCCTTAACTTCATTAATAATCTACCAAGAACATTTTGTACATTTTTCATGCAGTTATTCATTCATTTATTTATTTTCAGAGATCTACAAGTGAATGCTTATATCAATAACCTATGCTGCATGATTTTCATGGCTTAGGGTTGCCTTAACCCTGAAGTTTTAAAATTTTATCAGTCACCACATATCATCCAGATACACTAGTTTTACAATAGTGCCTTACTTTGGTGAATAGTAACTCAGACAGAATAATCTTTGAATTCTTAAGAAAGTACCAAGCTCTGAGAGCTATCAATACAAATACACAAGTCTTTTAGTAAAAAAATGATCATTTAATTAAATTAAAAGGAGTCTATGCAATTATAGCTTAATTTATCATTCTACGAGCTTTTTCTTAAAAGGTGGTTCAGAGTTGGAGTCTTCTGAGATATTGAATTGCGTGGAGGAAAAGTCTGTTGCATCTTGAGAGTCACTCATCATAGACATAGCTGGAAAAAAAAAAAACTGAATAGTTTTACCTAAAAGAATGTAACACTAGAAATTCTATTAACACCTAAAACTCAGCCTACTACTGATCCAATCTGTAACTCTTTAACCTTGTACTTGAGGCTGTTAGCATCAAGACAGGTACAATTTCATTGTATATGTATATGTAAATATAATCTGATGCAACATCCCCATAAGATGGTGCAATACTTCAGAAATGCTGACACAGGAGCTGCATGTGTTTATAACTAGACATTTCTATGATTATTATATCCATAGAATGTTCCATTTATTAAAACATAATAATATAAACTCTCTAAGTAGGATATATCACTATATGAGAGAAAATTATGTAGTTAAGAACTAAGGCATCAGACTCGCACAATCCCCCCTCTGCATCATATGACCACCAAACACCTAAGGTCAGCATCTCTTGGAGGCGTGAGGTGACAGGATGCACTGGAGGGCAGAGAAGGAATCAAGCAGTGGTGTGAGGCGATTTGTGAATCAACAGGCCGCCACCGCATGCCCACCTGCATGTGGTGCTTTGGGTGTGAAGACTTGTGTGCGTCATGTGCCATGGGTCTATTGTTCTCTAAGTTATCTCGGATAAGAGACAAACTTAATAACCTCCTGAGCAAAAACATTACACCAAAACCATGATATATTAACTTTTGTAATCTGAGTTTTCCTACAAACCTGGGCATGAAAGAACACTATACCTAAATGAAAATCAGTTAACTGCTCGCCACTTAATAAGACAAAAACTCATAAAAAAAATAATTTGTTGGTGAAGCTACCTAAGTCCAACAAGGCAAATTGGATGAATGCTCCAGTTCATATGGCCTGTGAAAACTGCTTCCTTTCTCACACCATGACGGGTGAGAAATATTCTTTTCTCTCTTTTGTTCATTGAAAGATGTAACCATTAAAGGGTAATCTTAGCCTCTTGTATACCATTAAGATGTAATTTATTTGAAGAAGTTGACACCTTTTATTCAATTTTTAAAATTTCATATCAGGTATTGAGTATAACCAATTGTCCTTTAGTTTCTATAATTTGATGGATACTTATGTGCTTGTGCACTTACCAAACAAGTAGGAACTACACACATAACTTTTGATGTTCAAGGAACAGACTTTTATGTTTTGTTATTACTGTGATAATGTAAAAACTACAGCAGAAAAAAAATTTTGAATAGATGACTAAACCATTTTTACCAAAGTTTAAATACACTAACATTTTTCAAAGTTCCTGATAAATACACAGTAACAAATGTTCCTTTGTAGGAAATCTGTTCCTGAATCTTTGTACTTGAAACCACTGACATATCTTTTCCCAAACCAGTATAGCTCACTAGCTACAAACTGCAACTGCATTTTACACTGCTTGCTAAGTGTTGTCCCCATTCAGCACTTCAAAGAAACACTGAGAAAATTTTCTGGAAGCATGATGAATATTTACCAAATAAGATGCCAATGCTCAGAACTGAGCCTGCAATAAATTCAGGTTAGCACTAGAGTGACAAGTTTCCAGACGATAATAATCACCAAGGTCTAGGTGATTTTCGGTTGATCTTGACTTTACTGGTACTGCACCAAAATAGCAACACATTAATCTATCTATTCATATTAAGGTGATATCTTTAACTACATGCCTGTGTATATGCCCTTTCTGTACATTCCTAAGAATCTACATGTGTATATGGAATGGGAATTGGGTGTGGCCATTTGGACCTTTTGGATTGAAGCAGGAAGCTTAACAAATAAAGGAAATTCACCAGAAGCCAAAAATGTCCATTGTCAAATAGACTTGTGCCAAAATGGCTGTGCCAAACTAGCTGCATCAAACTGCTGCACCCAAATGTACCTTACCCATATGTATAAGAGCCTTTAAACACTATCCTGAGACTCACCAGTATTGGAGTCGTCTCCACCCATCTGGAAAGCAGACATACTACTGTCTCGGCTGGACAGCCGATTTTCCTTATTAGCGCTCCCACCACCTTTCTTCTTCCTTTCCTGCTGGGCAAAACAACACATAAGGCTTCAAAAGATTTTTCTATTTGAAAAGGATATACAAGTGCCTCTTATTTTACACTTGATCGTTTTACGTGTTTCCAAATTTACACAGGGTCCAAAATCCCCCTAAAATATATAATCTAGGCAAGATTCTTTCACTTATATGCAATATTTCATTGAGTAGCCAACAGATGCCTCATGTAAGTTCCTTTACGCCACCCAAACAACAACAGTTACACAATCACATGTGCATACAAAATATATATATATATATATATATATATATATATATATATATATATATATATATATATATATATATATATATATATATATATATATAAGAGGGGAAAGCCAGCCAAAGGCAACAAAAGCAATGAAAATAAAAAACCCACTAATTATTGCCAGTCCCCTGAAAGAATAAAAGAGTTAGCTGAAAGTCAGGGACAAATATCTTGAAACCTGCCTCTTAAATAGTCAAGTCATAGGAACTTGGAAATATAGAGGCAGGCAGGGAGTTCTAGTTTTTTATGTATGAAGGGTAACTGATGGAGAGCAAAATAAAGAGTGATTTAAAAAAGGGCCCACTGAGGTGCCAGTATTTAAAAGCTTTTATAGAAAGGATTTTTTTATGAAGAATGTATGTATGGTTAGGTGCATGTAGTTTAGTGTGAAGGAAGAGAGTTGTTTTTAGAGGGCAGGCTATAACTGCCCTTTTGTGTTGTGAGACACAAAGGGGAATGTTCAGCGAGGTCACAGCTAGCTCTGATGATAAATTCACAATACCCTCTGAACTAGTGCTACTAAACCTCACTGGGAGTAATTATCATTTCGGTATGTGTCTACTGCCTCCTCCTAGCAAGAGAGAAAGACCAGAGAAAGGAATGAATGATTGGGAGTACTGGTTAACTCTTGCATTAGAGAGTTGGGCACAATAGGGGTGAGGGAGGTGCAGCGAGGTTGCAGGAGGATGGGAGGCATGCAATTAGCAAGATCAATGGAGCAGTCAGTATAAAAAGAGCAATAGAAGATAGCAAGAGAGACAACACTGTATATATATACAATGTACTATACACATGTGTGTGTGAGTCCCTGTTGTTGTTTGGGTAGCACATAGGAACTTACATGAGACATCTGGTGGCAACTCAATGAAATATTGCATAAAAAGTGAAAAAAATGTAAATTAAACATACTTGAATTTTGGACCTCATGTAAATTCAGATACTCATAAAACCAACTCGTATAAAAGTTACTTGCACATGGTACTACTACCAAAGATGCTGATACGTAAGTATGCCATTCATGAAATACTTACATCTTGAACAACAGGAACCCACTTATAGATCTTCATAGTTGTGTCATGAATTGTAATCCATCTCTTCTCCCTGAAAAAAGGAGAGCATTACTAGTTCTTAACTGGGAAACAGCATTGATGAATAAAACAGAATAAAAAACAGCAAAATTCCAGTTATAGCAATCAATTCATAAGAAAATTATATCTTGAATGCCTCAGTTTTGATGTAGCATCTAGCTATTGGGTGAGACCTAATGGCTTCTCCAACAATTTGTGGTTGGAAGAGGCCATGAATTGTCCCACATAGTCCCCTTTATACATGTGAACTTAAATATTCTGTAAAGAAAGGAAAAAGGCTTATCTGCACAAATATGTAGAGACAATACATTATAATGGCTATTTGTAAATAATCTAAATAATACTGACCAACGTCGCACTTTATCCAGTGCCTGCATCGACCTCTTAGTGTCCTCCTTCCCTCGGGAACGCGTCTCTGCCCTCAGTGACCTAGACATCATGCTTCTCTAACACTACACTAACCTGGAAAAAAATTCAAAACTTGATGCACACTGGAAAGTGATTAGAGACAACAGACTTAGTATGGTAAAAAAGTATGTTCCTTAGTGATCAATGAGACAACTGATGAAATGGAACCTAACCCCAACCATAATGAACATTTACAATAATTCAGTGTGTAGTACTATTTATGAACTCTGACATAGTAACTTGGACATTACAAGTTTACAAGAGCATGGCAGTAGGCTGAATGCAGTGAAAGATTGATTGAAACAATATTGGTTATTGATTGAAAAATTGAAAAAGGCAAGCAAGTGAGAGGCTACAAGTGAAGAGTACAGTGATGACAGTGATAGACAGCACCTTGCTTGACCAGTGAACAAGGAAAGAATGGGGCAACGGGAAAGTATGCCAGGCTAGAAATCAGGGGAAGCTCAAACAATGGGATATGCTGCTACTCACATACGAAAAAAGTGTGTTGTTGTTTCCTTCACGTAAGATTTTCTTTCTTCTTCTTGTGACCTTTTCCACTTTTATGTTGCTTGTAGGTCCTTCTTCCTTTCAGTGTTGTTTTCAGGTCCTTCCACTATCTGCAGAAGGAGAGCAGAAAACACAATACAGGGAACATCTATTCATCATCAAGACACCCTCACCAGAAATTCTTTCATTGTTCTTATAATCCTCTCTCTCTCTCTCTCTCTCTCTCTCTCTCTCTCTCTCTCTCTCTCTCTTTCCTTGATAGAAGCCCAGTAACATGTGAACTCCACCATCTTCCTGTTCTAACCTATTCCATTCATCTTCTATGATGACTATTATGGATCTTATTAACCTGCCCCTCTCTTCTTCATATTTAGCACACTCAACCAGGAAGTGCTCTACTGTTTCCCTCTCCCCTATAAAATTGCCACAACCCTGATCCAACTCCTCGCTGTTCCTGGCATTTACCTCCAGCATCCCTGTTTTTGCCTTTGCTAATAGCTTGCTATCCTAGTCTCCTATGTGCCAATAAAGTGCCTCAGGTCTCTCCTTCCACTTGTACCACTTTAATGTGGACTTTGATTCCATCCCTGTCTGCCATCTAACTAAACCACCTTCTAACCTTTTCCTTACCTCTCTGTGTCCTATTCTCTCCCTTCTTTTCCATCTATTGATTTCTCTACTCCAAGAAGACCTCTTGGAATTTTCTCTCATTACGTTTCACCCACCTATCCTCATCAAGTCCTTCCATCTTTTTCAGAAATTTAACTTCCCCTTTAATTACCCTCTCTCTGAAGGTGCTCCAGCCCATCTCCCCTCTGGTAGCTTCTACTGCTGTGCTGCATGGAACACCTCTCCACCTACTTATCATATTCTGTGACCCCCCAGAAATAGGTAATTTCAGATCCATATGAACAGTATGGTACTGCCATTCCCTTCTGTAAACTTCTACCTACCTCATACTTGTTAACTGTCTTACTCTCTGCATTCATGATCATACCTGTCATCTTCCTAGCTTTCCCTTCATTTACTTTCATGTTTTTCACCCAATTCCTTCTTTGCTTATCTACTGTCCACATATAAGAGTCAATTCACCCACACATTCCCTGTCATATCATCTGACTCTGGGATGAAAAATAAATACAGATTATGGAATGAAGAGTTGATGAAAAATAAATAGAGATTACATTAACCTAACCATCTCTCTCTCTCTTTCTCTCTCACACACATTTACAACCACATTTTTTTCTACAGCCATTTATAAATATTTGTAAATAGTGTGGGTAAAATGACTTTATGGTGTAGCGAATTGGTATGTGGGCGAAATGACCAGATACCCCTGTTACAACTCCTCCATGTTCTGCTTCCCTTCTGTCATTAGTACATGTGGGCGAAATGACCAGATACCCCTGTTACAACTCCTCCATGTTCTGCTTCCCTTCTGTCATTAGTACAATGTCATCAGCATAGGCTAAACATCCTAATCTTCTATCCCCAACTTCTACACCCTCGTCCTTTGTACCTCCTATACGTACATATTAAATAAGGTTGGTGACATCACACATCCCTCTCTTACCCCCCATATTATTCCTCATCTAATCTTTACTGATGTCTCCTACCATGAACTTCACCTCATTATCCTCGTACATTTTCCTGGTTACCTGCACTAACCTCCAGTCCATTACTGTGTGCAAGTAACGTTAACGGTTTCCTCCTGTCTACCCTCTTGTGCTCCTTTTCTGTATCTAAGAACACCAAGTACAACTCCTTCCCTAGCTTTTTATTTCTTTCAATAATCTCCATCATAACCAGGACATTCTCCAGACCACTTCTACCCTGCTGCCTAAGACCAATCTGTTCTTCTCCTAGCACCATATTATCCTCAATCCAAGTCTTCATTTTATTATTGAACTCCATTCAAAAACCTTGGCTAATCTATTTACCGCCGCTGTGGGTCTGTAATTACCTACATCCTCCTTCGGCTTTCCTCCTTCCTTGTGATGAATGAAAAGATGAAAACAGAGCGGCGGCGTCCTGCTGCTAACGACAACTGTCAGCTACACTTTTCAACGGTGTTAAACACAAGTGTACTGAATTAACAAGACAAATATTCTTGAGAATCTAATTGATAATCTTTGTAAATGCAACTTTTTTTTCATCTTTTTCATAATAGTGATAGTGAGAACAGTGAGCATAATAGCAAGATGGGAAGCTGGGATGGGAACACCAGCGAGCAGTGAGCAGTCAGTCATCACTAGGTGGCATCACTGCAGGGAGCGGCACGCCACTGTTGACGAGGAGGGGAGTGTGGTCAGCCATTGCAATAGTACCTGTGTTACCTCTAGCCACAAAGCAAAGGTGAGTTTCCCACACGTGCGTTTCCCCGTCAGTCTCTGGAAGTGGTGTGTGTTAGTGGAAGGAGAGGTGGAAGACTGTACAAGGCTGTGGTTGGTGAAGGACACTCGGTGAGGGAGGTGGCCGCCATCGGAACTATTTATACACCAACATTTTTTTCTGATGCAGGACGTGTTGAAGTTTGCTGATTGAAAGAAATGTGTGGTTTTCCATATTGACTGTAATGGGCAAGGAAATCAATGCATCTTTATGGTTAATTCAGATGTGAAAGTTACTGCCAGTGGTGCAATGGCTGAGCGTAGCGGGGGCCTAACCAGCCAGACAGACCAGCATACAGGGACGCATGTGCCCGGTAAAATATTGCTTTTACACCAGTCTCTGAATTTTAGATGAAAATACTGGTAAATTTGCAGTTTCAGTCAATACTTCATATCTCTACCCACACCCACACCCACACCCCCATCCCCTCAAACAAGCTTGGGCAATGTGGGGAATCAGGGATTTTGGTTGGGGGAAGCATATAGGAGCGATATGTGGAGTTAAAAAATTTCCTAGAAATCAAGAAAATTCCCCAAATGAAGCAAACAAACCCCTCTCTGCTAGTACAAACCTATTCTAGTAGGGGGCTGTGCCCCTCCTGGACCCCCCTTCTTATTATCCTAACCTAACCTAACGTAGTGAAATTCCCTAAATGTTGCCAGAAACAGACACTCATACTAGGTGGGGAGCTGTACCCCCATGGACCCCCCTATAATTATTGCAACCTGACCTAACCTTATGAAATTCCCTAAATGTCCCTTGGGGTCATGTGGTGAATCAGGGGTTTTGGGTGGGGGAGACATATGAGCGATATATGGAGTTAAAAATGTAGGGAAATTTCCCTAGCATTATTATGAATTTGTGACAGGTACCTAATATGGGGTTCAAAATGCTCCTAACAGTGTGACTTAGATAGTTAGGTAGTTTATTATGCCATGGTATGTATTGTCTGAAACTGCAATAATATCAAGCTACTTTTCCCAGGTAGATTTCTGTGTGTTTTGAATGAATCTGCTTGTTGTTTTCCTCGTAATTTAGTACTTTTTAGCCCCCTCCCCACTGAACCCCGAAACTAACAATCTGTGACAAAAGCAATAGGCAGATTAATTCAAAACAGACAGAAATCTACCAGGGAAAAATAGCTTCGTCCTCACCAATAAGAGACAACAAGCACCGATGACACTCACCAACGGAGCAAGTTTCGGTCTCGCCTGTACCCCCAAAATAACTAAAACGTTAAAATTCCACAATATGTGAACTAAAATAATTAATTATGCCATACAACCAATCATAATAAAGTAAACAACCTTATCTGTACGATAAAAGCTCTGCCAAGCCCAGCTCGCCAACATAGCTAGTTTTGGCCTCGCCCATACCCCCAAAATCACAAAGACGTTCAAATTCGATAATCTGCGAACTAAAGTAGTTAATCATGCCATACAACCATTCAAAATGGAGTAAATAACTTCACCTTTGCGATGAAACTACCATCCATGGCCAGCAGGGCTCTAACAGTTTTACATGTATTTAAATAGGAAATCCTGTTCCACCATATGAGCTATTTCACGATACGAGGTCAGTTGTGGAATGAATTAAACTTGTATGTAGAAGTATGACTGTATACCAACACAACATGCACTACTGACAAGGACCAATAGCAAACAGTAACCAAAGTGCTGTTTTGCAGTGAAACAAAAAAAGTTTAACATAAAAAGACTGGTGCCAACTCATGCCAAGAATTAAACCATATAAACAAGTGTAGGCCTGCACAGAGAAAGCAGGTTCAAGCGTGCCTGCGCCAGCAACATGCTTCAACCCACTTTGCTGTTTGCTCCAATCATTCTTGCCTGCTCAACCCATGCGGGTAGACGTTACTATGCAAGATGGGTGTTGAGCTCTTGATAGCAAAAGTATATGCTAGACAGGAATGTTGTGGGTAGGCTGTGATCTGAAACTAGCCAAGAGTTGAACATGAAGATGATATTCTTCAAACTCTTCTCTCTTGTAGTTTATTTCATTTACTGCTCTTCTTTCCTCTTGACTTTTATATGAAGACTATTGAGCAGCATGAAGTCATCATCAGACGATGAGTTTAACATCTTGTATACTGATGACAGACACTGCCTTGTGCATGTCCGTGTTGCTCACCGAGCGAGTTGAAACTGGTTACCCCCATCCTCTGAGAACACCTTATCACACTGGTAACCTGCTTTCCTGCTTTCTCTGGGCACACACCCTTAGGTTACGTCAACCTAACCAGACTTGTTGGAATTAACCAAACATAATCTAGTTGAGACAACACCCAGAACTGACAGACATCTTCCTTAGACTGAATTTACTTAACCTAACCCGATCAAACTGATCTGATCAAAGCAAATGTTAAGAAATTAATGTGAAGTCATGATCTTACTTGTCTTTATAAAATCTGGCAATCCAATGAAGTAATTGGGCTGCCTCCCATACAATTTTGTATAAAACTGAACACTTATATCTGGATATCCATTCTCCTCTCTACTTGGAAATAGGTAGTGTTGTTGCAGTTGTATGCCTAAGCAGTAATATGTATTTGCATTTCATTTCAGATGTCAGTTGGGAAGATTATATTAAAATCAACTACCAGGATGTCCCTGAACGACCGGTGAGAGAAAGTCATGGCTGTTTGATAGTTGGCCCATGAGGCACCAGCAGGACCTTCCCTCCCCACCAGCCCATAACTTGTGCTCCTTCATCTTATGAAAGAAAGCCCCTGACTGTTTCCCAGATGAGTCCTCGTCAGTCATTATAACAGTGTCATTCATTTATTAAATACTCATAATACAACATAACCTCAGCTCTGTTTGGGCCATATGTATGTGTAGTTGTCTGTAGTTTGAGCCCACATCACTGCACAGCTTATTAAAGAAAGTGGGCAGTGTGGTGAGGAGCTCTACAAATAAGGGTCCTTTTCAGGCTTATAAAAGAAAGCTGATGGTCCCTTTTCTTTTCATACCTGGCCCATTTCCCAAAGCAACCTGATCAGGGGGGAAAGTTGTTATTTATATTGAAGGTCTTCCAATCCACAGAAGACTGATACATATATCTATAAAAAAAACTGGATTATTTTGTTATCCAGTTATTTTGATGAATTTTGAGTAAGGATTGTTTTACTTTAATAATTTATAAAAAATGAAACCTAAAGAACAGCTTCAGGCCACAGACACACAGGCTTTAGGGTACAGGACTCCAGGGGTTGACTGGACAAAGCCTCTAAGAGACAAATGGGTGTATGCAGGAATGCACAGGACACCCCTCCCTAAGTGGCACCCTCCGCCATGAAGCCTTTATAAGCTGGCTGGTGAAAGACAAGGTGTCTCATCCTGCTTTTACAACACTATTGTACACATGTTGTCTGAATGAGGAGCCCTTTCAAAATTGACAAGCTGAAGCAAACAGAGGATATTCACCTGTTTGTCTTTAAATTTTTTAAAATATATATAAAAAATAAGTAAATAAAATCACCACCTCTACTTTACTGACCTAACACTGAAGGTCCAATGAGTTACACCTGCTTGCAACATGATTGATGTGAAGAACTGCTGGTCTTGCTTGCAAGACAATGGATTTGAAGAACTGTGCTGGTCTTCTGTATCTGCATGCAAGCTGTTGCTCCAGAAATGATTTTGAACTCCCACTTTTCTCGACTACACAAGCCAGATAATGGTTTGTTAGTAATGTTTTTTCTTCTACTAATAATATTCAGGGAAAAAATAAGATATAGCATTATGGTGGTCGTTCTCACTGCATGGTTTATTTTGGTCAGTAAAACTACTTGTTTTTCATTGTCAATGATTTGAGTAAAAGTAAACTTTGTCACAAAACCATGCAATGAGAAGCTGGAAATGTACAACATTTTGCCTGTAATTTGAGCAGCAGAATAGATCAGGTGTTACCGGTTGCAGTGACTTGTCAGCATGCTTCATTTCACATTGAGGAGATGACATGTAATGAGGGAATGGATTTAGGATTGCTCTCTTTATTAAATGGTTTATTTATTGATTTTTTGTAGTTTTGTATTTGGATAGTAAAAAATAATTGATAAGCTTTGTAATCATATGGGTAGTTTATAGTATTTATTTCTCTTATTCTCTTTCTTATGTAACACCACAACAATGAAATAATCTTTGCTGGCCTTTTAGAAGTTCATACCATTTGCTTCCTTTGTGTTTTTGTCTCTCTCTCTCTCTCTCTCTCTCTCTCTCTCTCTCTCTCTCTCTCTCTCTCTCTCTCTTGTACTTCATGATATGAAAAAATTTAACCTTGAAATGTTTTTTTATCTTAGTAATTTTGTAACTAGTATTACTTCATTTTTCCTCGTTTGTGCACTGTACGTCACTTCTGTAATATTTCCCACCATAGCACAACACTCCTGTACTTGTGAGACTCAAGAAATCTGAAGATAATGTTTCAACTGTTGTGTAGTGATGATACAAAGTTTTTAAATGTATCTTGGAGATTTTAGTGTGGAGTGGTGTTTTGAGTTTTATACACTCATACCATGCTCTTATATTTTTCTCTAGCTCTTGTAGAATGGCTCGTTAAAGTTTGTTTGTCTAGTAAATTTAAAGCATGGGTTTATTCTTTGTTCTTTTCACTAGTTTGTTAGAGTACAATGTTTTCTTCTCTCCTCATGGTGAAATGAAGAAAATAACTGGAAGTAACCCTTCCCACAATTTCACTTAGCAATATCTCGTATGCTAAGTAAGGTCTCAACAGAATTCATCATAGTGATAGAATTCAAGTACTCATAATAATTAACTATCATGAAGTGAAACCCTATATTTTTTTTATTTAAGCTCGTGTTTAGAGATCTTGATTTACTATATTTTTTTTATTTTTAAATTGTGATCAGGATCAATATCACCTGTTTGCACCACCCATGACTCTATCTGTCCAACCCTTATCCAAATATTCAGGAATATCATTTAAAGCTGTTTAACTTAAATATAGCTCCATTGATACTCATGTTTACAATAAATCTTGTTTAAACTTTGCATTTAGATATACACTTCACATGTAGATCTGACCTCCTCTCTTACATGTACTATACAACCACTTCTTTCAGCCAATTGTCCTGGCATAGAGTAGAGTTGTGTTATTAATGAAGTATGTATTCATTTCAACAGTAACCTCACTAGACAGACCTTCACTAGCTTAGGTGTTAATCTGAAACCACCATCATTAGTCATCTCTACTTCATGCACTGATTCCCTTACCCTGTTGTTCTGCATCACTGGAGGAAGACACAAGGAAGTATGCAGTTCCATAATGGATCGCTGACTCTAAAGTCCCTAGATTTTGAATATCAGGTCACAATATCTGATACACCAAATTCAATGGAAGTCAAGGAACTTGTCAATACATTGTGTTGGGAAGTTACTTGGATTTCATTATGATATATTATATTTTCTGGCTTTTCTGTGTAGAAAGAATATTTGCTGCTAAGTTACATTCATTATATTGTAATCTTGTATTTGATGTCCATTCTTGATCTGATGCCTTCTTGTAGTCATTGTTAAGCTATCCAGTTTTCATTATCCTTAACATAGGGACATACATATTTATGTCCTTGGTCTATCATTAATTTTGTGACCTTGAAAAAAATTACCTTGAGTACTGCTCTTGTGCATGTGGAAAGTTAATATTATGAGACTGCTGAGGCATTATGAGGAATTGAAGTGAAATAAAGTTATCTTTATGTATATGTAGAATGAAAAAATGTCTATATATGGTTTGATAATTTTACTCCACTATCCCTCAAAGCTTCATAAAGTTCGTGTGTTGATATCCTACAAAAATACCTTAGAGAATACGAACAAAACAAAAATACAACTTTTCATGCCTCAAGTTTTTCTTAATGTTCCTTTCAGTTGTCAAACCAAACTTTGGTAGTTTTATTTTTCATGTATTTACTTATTTTTCTTTTCATTTTTTGCACAAAATATTTCCAACTAGTTTCACATTTTCTAAAATCTCTAGTTGATCATCCATGGTCGAATCTTGTTGTAACTCCTACTACCCCACTCAAAAATTTGTTGGCAGACAGGTAGTTTTTCCATCTTATTTTTGTTATGTATTTGGTGTTGAAATAAAAGCTATTTGGTATTTTACTTAAGATGTTTTGGGGAAGTTGCCTTTCAGAAGCAAGTCATATATGTAACGAATCTACCATGTCCTGAAGAAACCAGCAAGAGAAGAGACTTGTGCCTACACTTAGAAGGCTGCTTTGGAGGAAAGGGCTCCATCAGACATTTAAACAATATACTGCAATCCAGCATTTCGGGCAGAGTATAATGGTTAAAGCAGGTTAAAATGGTGGTACCTTTAGTGGGCTGTTAGTTGCATGGGGACTCACTGTGGGTGACCATGACTTCAAACAAAAGTGAAGTCATCATGAGGGGGGACTGGAGCTTCTTCAGGGCGAGGAAGAACTCCCAGGAAGAGGATAACCTCACAGGCGGGTGACATGGCCCACTAGTGACCGGCAGACTGGTCCTGCCACAGATTCACGGTGCTGCGCCAGGAGAAGCCCATGGTCCAGGGCCAGGGTGCCCCTGGGCTGGAGGAGAGGCGGCAGCAGGCTCAGGCGTCTCGGAGGAACCAGCGGCTAGCGGCACAGATGGAGCGTCGCCCAGCTGTTGTAGCAGCATTGAAGCTAAAGAAGGTACTTGTTAGCAAAGATTGTTAGTATCCTGAATGATAGTCTAAAGTGCATGGATAGAATGATTTCCATAATTTTCTTGACTGAAGATGAGTGGAAGAGGCTTTGAATTAGGTTGTATTCTTTTGTTGTGCTATATTTTCTTTGTTTTCTGGCACATAATTCTGTATTGTTATTTTGTTATTTATTTATTTATTTACTTATTACCCTTTTATTATTTTTACGACTTACTGCCCTCCCATTGAAGATTAAGAGGATGGTTACTGTATTGCTCGTGATAACCAGACTAAGTTATTGTTTTTACTTGTCTACTCTTCTGATGCAGAGGTTGTGTTTATTTACTCAGTTCTGTTGTTCCACAACCTTCTCAATATCAGCTGGTATCATTGCACTATTAGCATACATATTTTTATTTTATTTATTAATATTTGCTTATTTATTTTCTCAGCAAACTTGAGTGCTGCTCCACTGTCCAAAAACAGACACTTGTAGTACCTACTTCATGCTTTTAATCATTAACAATATTATAATTGAAGATTTTTGTTTTAGATTTCATAATTAAAGTTCAAAATTCAAAATAAGATGGAATAAAAAGCAAAATATTAACAGTTTTTGGACTAGATTTTATAAAACCATATTACATTACAGCCAAATGTGGAGCAACGTCTGAATGGTCAACGGCCAATATCAGTAAAGCAACGCCTGGCAGTGCAAGGACGCCTTACTGTTCCCAGTGATGGCGGCTCTCTTGGCATGAGAGGACGAGGATCTCTCCGGGGCTTGCGAGGAGCTACTGGCTTTAGAGGACCCACCTTTCGGGGAGCCACCTTTAGAGGAGTGACTTTCAGAGGAGCCACCTTCAGGGGTACTCGTGGTACTTTTGCCTTGAGAGGTAAGTAATCTTTCATTGCCTATGATGTGTCAATGAGTTTATGAATTTCTCTTGGATCCCACTAAGATTCTTTTTCTGAACAGACTGTAGTGTTGTTGGGGAACCAGTCCTGAGTCAGAAAGACCCAGATACATTGCACGCCTGAGTCTCACACAAGTGTTTTAACCCCTTCCTTCCCGTTTCAAGAGGTCTCTTTCTCCTTGCCATGATAAACTAAGTAGAAAAGAAAGCAGAAAAAAGGCAAAATTCCAAGCATTAGCTTATGTGAAGCACATCTGCCACTGATAGTGAACAATCGGTGACTTGTTGAGAAACATTCAGTCTCGACAAGTTTCTGGGCCCTTGAGATGCCAAATAACGATTTATTTGATTGATTTTGTTCCTAGAAAGGAATCGTCTATATATAGACGATGCTACAATTTAGTGTGGTCAAAAAGGAGCAAACATCTATATAAAGACGCACCGACAAAAAGTCACAGTTTTGAAATGTCTACATATAGATCTTCCACTGTTAAGGGGTTAATGAGGATCAGTGCCCTTCTCTTAGCAAGCTAAGAGATGTAGGAATGCTGTGTCTGTAGAAGTGTTTTGGTAATAGTATCAGATTAGTATATATTTCAATAAGAAGTATTTTCAAGCATATAGCATTTAGAACCATAATACACAATACATTTGTTCATGCAGGTAGAGGGGCAAGTGGTCTGCGTGGCCTGCGAGGAGCAAGAGGAGGGAAATTTGTGCGTGGCCGTGGAGTGCGAGGCAACCTTGCAGGCAGAGGAATGAGGGGCAACCTTCGTGGACGTAGTACTGTTGGATTACAAGGCAGAGGGGGCTTCAGGTAAATAGACTCTGAATTTTATTTTGATTTCCTAGTATTAATATTAACCCCCAAAGGCCAAGTGGCAGTGATTGCCACATGGTCAACAGAGGACAGGTGGGTGGTGATCACCACTAAGTTCACCGCTCACCTTGCATTTTGATATTGTGCGTTATTTTTCCGTTCTTTCTCCTCCAAGTGATTCAGAACTTGTCCTGGGTACTTTTAGCAGTGAATTAATGTCAGATGTTTTTTTCATCAGTAAGAAGTAGAAATAGTTGAGATTGTGTCTCACTAATTACATGCTAAGGGTGGCGCTGCCCTCAGCTATGATCCACTCTGTGTTTGAGTCTCTCTCTCTCTCTCTCTCTCTCTCTCTCTCTCTCTCTCTCTCTCTCTCTCTCTCTCTCTCTCTCTCTCTCTCTCTCTCTCTGTGTGTGTGTGTGTGTGTGCAGTTGTGTTATCTTGGCTTGTCAATCAATTGGGCTTCACCACAGGGTCTGGATCTATCGAGATAAAAAATTCATGTTCAGGGAGTGGATTGTAGCCAAGGGCAGTGCCACACATTACATATAATTAGTCAGACACAGTATAAACTATTTCTACTTCCTACTAATGAAAAGAAAAATATCTGATATATTAATTCACCACTAAAAGTACTCAGGATAAGTTCTGACTTATTTGGAGAGGACACAATATAATGCATAATATTAAAATGCAAGACAAGTGGTGATCTAAACAACGATTGCCACCCACCCATCCTTTGTAGAATGAGTGACAATCCCAGCCTTTAGGGATTAATTAGTAATATTTTTTCTCCAATTTCTTTAAATTCACTACATGTTAGGAAAATATCTCACAGGGGTAGAGGACGTGGGGGTCGTATCGGCAGAGGAGGAAGAGGAAGTCGAGGGGGACGTGCAGCAGCCAATGGCAAGGTTGCAGATAATTGCACCCGAGAGGAGCTTGACCAGCAGCTGGATGAATACATGAGTAAGACCAAGACTGCTCTCGACACAGAGCTGGACCAGTACATGAAAGATGCTCCTATCTAAAGATGATGTTACTTTTGCTGTATGTTAGAGTTGGGTATGTGATTGGACACAGAAATTGTGTAGATTTTCATTTTGGTTTTGTTTATTTATTTTTACAAAGCTTTGGCAAGTGTATATTGGATTTAGTCTACATATATATTCTTCAGAAGTTGATTTTTGTAAAATGTTTTGAGCAGGTAATGCTGAAAAGGTAATCAGCACCAGTCACAGGGATTACATTTAAACTGTCAACAGTCTGAACTCTGTATCTGTGTATATGTTTTTGGTCAACTGCCCTTATGCTAAGAAATACATATAGCAATGAAAACTAAGACTGTTTAGGCAAGCAATTTAGTTCCATCCATTTCCTAATTTTTACATACAAGGCTGAAAATCTAATGAAAAGAAATCTTTGAATGATTCATTATTGAAAATACAACAAATGTCTACGTAAAGGAAAGTTGTTATTTACTCAAAGTGCATAACTATATTGTTATCCTCTGCACACTAAGAGAATTAAGTATTTTTTCCGTTAGCTGAATGCATTATTGTGAAGTAGTAGCTGCATTGAAAGCATTATCATTTCTTTATGAATTCTATACAAGTTATGAGAGGTTTATTAATAGTTTCCTTTATTTCATGACTGAGTGCAGTTGCAGGTGTAAAGGCATCAGCAGCCACTGCTAGCAATTGGCCCTGTTCTCACAACTATTCTCAGTTTTACTTTTTCCTTGTAGTGTTCAGTGAGTAGGAAAGCACCAGCGATCTATTTCTCCACATGCATTTATGCATTTCGTAATGGCAGGTTTATGTTGGTGCTCAGAAGAATTTCCTCATGTGGCACCAGCACAAAAGATGTTAAACCTCAATAATGTGAGTATTTTCTTACTCTCTCTCTCTCTCTCTCTCTCTCTCTCTCTCTCTCTCTCTCTCTCTCTCTCTCTCTCTCTCTCTCTCTCTCTCTCTCTCCAAGCAAGGGTCCACATGCTATACACACCCTTGTTATATTTTGGAAAATAATTTTTTCATGCCAAGTCAAGGATTGGTGTTAACATGTGTAGATATAAGTAATGTCAAGGAAATGACTTGACATTTGTTTGCAAGATGTTTTTTATTTTATTTTTTCTAATAGACAGGGCATTCAAGTTTTTTTTTATATCTTATGTCTGTGATTGCCTTGAAATAAAAGTCAAAGAAAATTTGCTGGCAAAGTTATTGCCATTTAACCCCCCCTCCCCCCAAGAAATATAATAAAGGAAAAAAAGAATAATTTGGTTTCTGATTGTGATGAAATATCTGGTCCTTGGTTCTGTATGTATTCTCAGATTGTTATTAGTTTCATTTACTTTCTTGAGTCAAGTATCTATCTCAGAAATGGTGTCTTATAATTTTTGTAATGAGGATTATGTGTAAGCATTAACAAATAGTAGCTTTAAGTTGATAAGAATATCCTTTTTTGTTATGAATGTATATGGATGACTATTCTTAAAACATGAGTGGAGATATCCTCGATTGTACAAATAATGTTTAATAGGTACGTTAAGAAATACATTTATAAAGATATTTGCTATTATTTAACAACCTTGCTAACCAGATGTTAATATCTAGTTTGATCACTTTTAACTGTAGATATACTGGTAAAAAATATACTATATATTCAAATTAGTAGGAATATACTGTATATTCAAATTAGTAGGAAGAATATGGGAAGAAATTTAAATGTTACAAATTAACTCTGCCTCGGTTGCTTTTTCTAATGGAAAAAATAAGTGTAGATAAATATGGTGATCCAAACCAACTTTACTTGGTGCAGTGCTCCTCAACAAGTAAAGTGTTAGGGGAGAGGGAAATGACCACACACGCACATCAGTTATTGAATCAGCAAATGAGAGATTCATGGTATCTTTTCCAACATTGACATTTTTATAAGCTAACATGCATTTCATGAAGACTTTCCACGGCATCTCTATATTTGTACACAAACTATAAAATAAGCATCAATATGAATATTCAGTAGACAAAGCTGTGTTCATATTAAGTTTTTTGCCATGTGCATGGCATATAGAATTTTTTATATCTTACATTGTTAAGGTTGAAAGTTTAAAGTTGATGAGAAATACAAAGAAAAATTAGATAAATGTTACTCAAGAAATGAACCCTACACAACCTGCTTTGCCAACTTGAAGGCCAACCATATTACCTTTCTGTGGATAAAGAATTATAGTCACTGTACTCTAATATGGCCACTTTTGGGCACGCGCTTTTTTTTTTTTTTTTTTTGTTTTTTTTTTTATTTTTTTTTTACAGCTGATCTTCCACTGTGCCACTTTTGCACAGTTCACACGCGTTCTCCCAAGAGAACTTATATATTGGCTGTGAAGTTGGCCATTTGGCGAGCGTGCAGTAGAACTGCCAGTTGTCCATAGGAGACCGTGTGTAGGGCGTCAGGACTGATGAGTGAAGTAATATGGGGGTAACGGCTGAACTGCATTTCCAGGGTCATTATGCCACTTTTAAGATAGGAGAAGCCTGTATAAAAATAATAATATAATAATAACTAAGTAAATAATAACAAAACCTCTTGATTTATACTTCAATGGTTATGTGGAACAAATTTAAAACCAGTTCACAAATAATGTGGAAAATATACCAATTTAAGTAGAAACTGAAGGAAAGCCACAGTGGGTAAGGTGGAGAGCCCGTGATGTGCTAATGATGGAAGAATCCCTGGCAAGCTCAAAGTAACAGAAACATGCCAGTTTAGATTGCCGTGATCATGGCAGTACTAATATTCCAAATTTTAAAGTCATCAATATAATTATGCAACACACGAAAAGTTTTTGTCTATGCTGAAACAGATAATAGAAAACCTTGTGAAAATGTATTTCAAGGAGTGACTTTATTAATTTTATACAACTTTATTCTTTAATCTATATTCTATAATAACTCTCAACACGAAGCGTTTTTGTGTAAATTCCCATATTCTTAATAGTTTCCATCTCTATATCCAAAGTTCAGTATTAGTTTTCTTTCCTCTCCACAAAATTTGCCCTGTGTATGGTAAACATTAAACGTTTGCTTATTTAGAATCCGTAACAGTTTGGCCACATAGTAAATGACAAGGGTGAGGGCACACTATGCTAGTAGATAAAGGTAAAATATAGGCTACTTTCCCCATTCCTCTATATGAATCTATCTTAGAATGAAAGTAAATTTTCTAAGAGGCACGCATGAACTATGGGTACTGTTACTTTTCTTATATCATTAGAACTCCATGCTTATATCATCTGAAGCATGTATTTAGATGAATTTGTATTATTTACAGGATTGACATTTTGACTGGATAGGGCAGTGTGTGTGTGTGTGTGTGTGTGTGTGCTGTAAATTTGCTCCAAAAGTTCGTGTTTTTAAAGAATTAACAAATACTAATTAATGTACATCTGCTATGGCATAAGTAAGATGTAAATAGGTGAAGTAAAAAATCCTTCAACACTTGTATGGTTTAACAAGTAGTAGTATGACATTTTGTGATGTCTTTCAAAATATGAGGGAGTTTTATCGAGCCTAAAACACTATACAGTATACATACATCAACAAGAAGAGAAGAATCATTTGTGTTGTAAAATATATAAATACTTCCGTCAATGGCAGTGTCAGTGTTGGATATTTAAGGGAATGAGCTGTTTGGATGCATTAGGTGTTTGTTTGAGAAGAAATGATCGGAGATGGAGTGATGGCAGCCTTCAGCGCGCGGAGTGGAGTTCGATCGCAGCGTCAGGGAGCAACATGGCGGCAGTTGTCAGTGAGGTGGGGGCGAGGGAGGCTGCGCTGCGCCGGGCTAACTGTGCTTCCGTGCTCGTTCTATCTCCATGACGGTGTACACAGGAATATCCTAGTGAGGAACCTCATCCATACACACTGGATACTTATAAGGACACAAAATGAGGTAGGTACGCGAGGATCCTCAGGAAGTCGTATTGAATAACATAGAGGTTTTAAAGTCTGGACCGAAGCGACTTATTTCTGGCAGCCTTTGTTGACTGGCCGTGGTGGGGCTGTGTGCTGGGCGGCGGTGCGGGCCGTGTCCCAGCCACCCTCGTGTGAGCTGCCCTCGCCTGTGTCTCCGAGTGTCGCTCAGAAAACAATAACCCAGGGGTGGAACGCCACCCCCAAGGCAGGCCGAGGCAGGGCGGTGTGGTGATGGGCGGCCTATCCTCTCCTGCCTCGGCCCCGGCAGTCCCGAGCTCACCAGGGGAGGGGCAAGAGGGGCCTGGGTCTCAGTGTGGCTGGGATGTGCCGGTGTGACCTGAGGTGTGGCTGGGAGCAGTGTGAGTGAGGGCAGTGGGGGGACGGCAGGGTGACCTGTTCTGTGGTGTGGCTCACCACATGGGATAAGAGGTGTGGCTTGTAACGCACTGCAGGGTGAGGTGTGGCTTAAAACACACAGACAGGCAGGGGTGTGGCTGGGGGTGGGAAGACAATGGTGGTGGCAGCGTGGGGCCGAAGACCGAGATGTGGCTGGAAACACGGTGCAAGGGCAGTGAGCCACCTGTGGGCACCAAGTTTTGGCTGAGGACACTTGCTGTACAACCTTGATCTTGCTTGTATGTGGTGGTGGTGGCCCATGCCTCTTTGAAGATCATCAAAAAGTTTAATCTAATGAATACATTTATCTATATTATCACTACTTTTGTTGTACTATTAGATGTGACATTTTCTGTAGAAACAACGTGGTGGAAGGAAATTAATCTCAAGATCAAAATTTGACATCAAGCTGTATGAAACACAGGCAAAACAGAATCCAGTCCATGACATGCTCTGCCTGGCATCCTGTATCACCAGTGTTTAATGGACCAATGCTGCAGACCATTACATCTTGCTTGTACTGAATTATTATTACTTTCATTAGTGCACTTACCCATTCTTTTTTATTCTGTATTGTTATGCATGGCCACATCACATCATGATATTGAAATTTGCTCAGCAATCAGCGTGAGAAAATGCCATCCCTGATGGAGTTAATTGATAAAATTTATACATCATTGATATTTTCATCATTTGGTAGTTTTCCAAAAGCAAAACAGTAGATAATATAAGGGAGAACAAACATTTCAGACAAGCCTTGGAGGTAAAGGGATAAGGGAATGAATGAGAGAATAAAAGCATGCTTAGAGACTCATTTATTACAACCATCCTTCTGTGGGAATTCTTTGTAATAAGAACTGGTTGTAGATAGAAAGAGTTGTTTTAAAGTTCTGTTAGAACTAGCTTAGAGGTTGCACAATGTTGTGCTTCTTCAGCCCTAGAGTGTACTGTAGTGAAAGGAAATGCTGGTATGCATGTAGTAAGGCAGACACCGCAAAGCATGATTCATAGAGCTACATACAGTTTGCATGTCCCTAACATGTGAACTACTATCTCATTAAGAGAAATGCTGTAAGATTATCTACTTGAAGTGTAGCACAAAGACTGTAACAATTAAATTATGTTGAAGCTGCAATTTTATACTAATGCAAAAACCTGTGAAAAAGCAGAAAACAACACACTGTTTTGACAGTATAGACATATTAAGCCTCAGATAAAGAACTCTCTCTCTCTCTCTCTCTCTCTCTCTCTCTCTCTCTCTCTCTCTCTCTCTCTCTCTCTCTCTCTCTCTCTCTCTCTCTCTCTCTAACACACACACACACACACACACAACTGCAAGAGGGGGAACAAAAGACTTCTTATGACCACCTTAAGAAACCAAGCAGATGAAGAGGAGTGAAGGTTGAGGCTGGAGGAAGGTGATGAGGGGTAGAAGCTAGAGGAAGAGCAGGTCACTGAGGGATGAGGGGAGGGAGAATTGAGGTCATATGGTGAATAATAAGTTACTAGAAATAGTGATAACAATAATGAAAAATAGCTATGATAACAACTGTATATAATAGTTATAATAGCAATTAGAGAGAGTGAGAGAAAAATAAATAGGGGGCAAATGGAGACAATGATAACAATAGTGAATAAATAGCAATGGTAACTGATAATCAGAAGAATGATGAGAGAGAGAGAGTTGGGAGTGAACAGGGGGCAGAGTGTGTGAGTGTGCAGGAAATCTTTGCCTTTACTTTGTACTTATCAAGTGAAATTCAAAATGTATCTCCAGTTTTGCACTTTCTTTGGCTTATACTACATTAGGATTTTTCCAACACTTATGTTTTCATCCCAGTGCTGAAAGTTGACAGCATTGTGGGAAAGTGATATTTTAGGGTGAGGGAAGCAGATTTGAATTTAAACACTGACTATGTGTGTATATACCAACCTAAACTCACATCACCTGTGGTGGGTGCACTGGTTTTTAGCTACTTAACACTAAGATATCCTGAAACAACGTGCTCTATTCTTCCGACTTGTGTTTGTGTTTTTAGCTCTTGTCACAAGGGGTAACAAGGATTTAAACATTCAGAAAGGGAAATTAGCATCTTCATGACTAGTGGTTTAAACCTGATCCATTTGGACCTACAAAAATTGTGATGGAGGCAAACTTTTTGTTTGCAAGACAAGAGAACCAAAATGTGACGGGAGATCTTGAGAGGGAAGTGGGGGATCTGAAGGACTACCTCCAGGATTTGTTACTTGAGATTTAGGTAAACCAATTTATATCAACACTCATGACTATTTGGAAGCCACATGATGATATACCTCTCTTTGAGTCAAGACACTCTCCAGGAGTGGAAGTAGAGGATAGGCAAGCAGTGTTCCTGTCACAGGATAAGAATTACTCTCAGGACACTTCTCAGTGACACAGAATAGTTTTAACTAAAGCCTGTGTTCAGTTAACAGTTCAGATCTAGAGCACTGCCGGTTAGAAAGAATCACTGACCTGGAAAAATATAAAAACTTCATCAAAGAGTTCATGAACCAAAGCTATCAAAAGATCCTAGATTCCATCCAATGGCTTGAAACATTACTATTATGAAGACCTGGTAGAATTCATAGCTCAGTTAAAATGCACATTTGTCTCACTGAACAACAAAGCTGGAGCCAGAAAGGAAGGCTGTGGTGGTGGAGAGGTTGGGCATTTCCTTCCCTGGTCCTTCTGTGGAGATAGCTGCTTGGTGTGTCATTGGCTTCATTGGCTGTCTCTTCCTCTTAGATTACTTTTTATTATCCTGTTTGTCTTCCATTCTCCTTTTTGTTGGTATACTCACCCTAAATCCTCCTTCACTTGCTTTTAGAAAAAATTATCATAGATAATTATTTTGTGGAGACTTAGAAACAAACCAAAGATGCATGCTGTTGGAAGTGAGGAAAGTGATATAGAGTGGGAAGATTCTTGGAGAAAACTACATCTCTGTGGTGATGTTTAGGTTAAAGAGAGCCATAACAGCAATATAAATCTTTACTGACAATGTTACTGTGGTGAGAATCAGTATGTGGTTCAGGAGACTCAGGTGATGCCAGCTGGCGGCTGAAAGGCGAGGCAGCCGAGGACCAGGATCCTGGTGTCACTTGGGAATCCTGAAAGACAGTAAAGTGACAAGTTATTGGTGGTATTCTTTCACTGAAGGAGGATATTAGATTGTGTTTTAGAGGACCCTAGAGGAGCTGGATTTAGAAGTGTTGTATGTACTGCTTGGAAATAAGGGAGGTGCATTTGGCTATGTATATTGATCATAATTATGTGATGAGTGCTGGCAGGACAGATACATAGATGGAAGGAACTTTTTTTGTTCAGTTGACCAAGGAAAAAATGAATAAATAGATTAGTGGAAAGTCCAATTTTTGATAATAGTGATGAACTACATGCTAAATGTACACCAACAAGACGGTAATACTGAATATTTGACATCACTGAGGAATGCTGGTCGTTCAATGACCTACAGGTGTTGGGAAGAAGTGGTTGTGACTTGCGAGTGTATGTACTCATGATGGGTCTGAGATGATGGAATCAGGCTTCAGGCCATGTGGGTGATTGACATTCAGGGGAGAAGGTGAAGAAGTAAGGTGTAGTAAGTGATGATAGTGTTGGTTAGTCAGGCCGTACCACCAAGGGATACAATAACAGCATACAGAATGAACACTTTGTTGCTCATCACCACATTGCTGGCATTCCCTGGGGTTACATCTGCCATACCTCTGCTTGCTTATTGTTCAGGTTGTTATAAGCTTCTCGGCTGATTTCACTCTCCAGCTGGACTCGTTGTAAATGTGCCGTGATTGCTTAGAGTGTCATATTTCAGAGATAAATAGGTATCATATATGCATTCTTTAGTTAAAGTATTGTTATCTGAAAGACCAGCAGTGGTATGTGCCTTATTTGTGAGTTGTCCCAGTGGTTGCTGACAGTTTAAGTACTGCATGGCAATACATATACATGTACCATGAACATAGTTTGGTTGTGATAGAACCATCATGTGCATAATAGTACATATTCAAAAAATTTAAGAATTGTAAGGACACTCATATTGGTTCATAATCTTTTTTTTTTTTTTTTTCTTCTTCTTTTTAGGATAAAGTACATTCTCCATGTGCACAGTTTGAAGTACGTTTGCTTCAAGTTTGAAAAAGGTTACTCCTCCCGCTATGTACAGCATATCTGTGACCTGTGATGTGTGTCTTGGCTCTGGCAGTATCATTGATTTATATGTGTAATTCATTACACATTTGCAAACAAAATTATCACTTAATGATTCTAACTTTTGATTGTCATGTTTATTTTTTTTTATTTTTAAGTGTGCAGGATGATGCAAGCTGCATACAGACTTCCTATTTACTGTCTGACTGACTGACTGATCTCATTCTATTGAAAACATCTTTCCATCATGTAAACACACTTATTTTTTACTGAGGACTTGAAAATTTGAATGAGTGGAATTTAAGTGACATTGTTTTGGAGGGTGTTAGAGAGGTGGACAAAATAGGGATGAGAGGAAGAAGAGTCTTGTGCAATAAGGCTGTGGGAAGAGGGGAGGCATGCAGCTAGTAAGAGCAAAAGAGCAGTTGGTGTGATAATAGTGGTTGAAGTTAGCAAGAGAGTCAACACTGGTGGTGAGAAAGAGGTTGAAGACAGTCAGTCAGAGGAGAGGAATTAATACAGTGAAAAGCTTTTGATTCCATCCTATCTAAAAAGAATTGTGTGAGTGAAATGTCCCATACATGTGAAGAATACTCTCTACATGGGGGATAAGGCCCTTGTACAGAGTTAGCAGTTGGGGATATGAAAAAGTGGCGGAGATGGCTCACTCACTCAGTACTTTGTGTGCTTGACACTTCCATATAGTGAAAGCATTTTCCTGTTCAGTAAGTTGAATAGTACTGCCTCAGTGGTGACCACCAGTGCCAAACATCAGCTCATGCATGGGATTTGTGATTTAGCACATCAAAGTGCAGACCATCTGGTTCCACCATTGGAGTGAATGATCCTCATTGATTGATGTTGATGGAAAGGTGTGGAGGAAGATGTGATGAATGTTGTCAGTTGGTTGAGATAGCATGGCCATATCAGGAAGGGGAAAAAGTGCCATATATTATGTACTCAAGAACACTGGAGTTTGAGATACTGGTTAGGGAATTGGAAAGACTGAAGAAGTCCTTGTGATTATGTGTAGAGGATGACTTGAGAAAGATAAACATTGTCTTCCACTGCAACCTCTGGAAAATGTTCATAAGCTGCTCAGCTTTTAAGGAAAATAAGGATATTTAAGTGAAATAATGATAGCATCATTATTGATACACCACATAAGGAAGAACAAGAATTTTTTTTTGAGGAATGTCTTTATAAAATAAGTTTTCATAAGTAAATTAATTCATTGTACTTTGCAACAGTATTAGGGACACAAAGCTTTGAATCCAGCATGCTTAGCCAAAGATTTCAAGTTTAAAGATCACCTTAGATAATTATAATCTCTGCAAGAAACAGAAGATGCAATGCCTGACGTCAGGTGTAGGACTGGCAGATTTGGTTTGTGAACACACAAACACCACTGCCCTCCAACCAAGCCATCCTGAATGCCTCAAGATGTACAACAACTTCTCCGGTGAAGAAAATTAAGATAGACTGGTTGTTGCTGGTAGGCTTCTTTGCCAGCTTTCCTTCCAAAACTATGGATGTATTTTGCTGCCAGTCTTTTCTATTGGAAGGCACAGATACATCATGAATAATGTTGTGATTGCTCGAGTCCCTTGCTGTGTGTGTGTGTGTGTGTGTGTGTGTGTGTGTGTGTGTGTGTGTGTGTGTGTATATCAGTCCCTGTTCACCTGGTAAGGGAGAGGGACGAGGTGCAAGGCTTGACACAACCCTCCATTGCTGCTGGCCACCACACAGGGCCATCCCAAGCCAGTGTGGCATGGCATACTACTTACTTAGCCTTTATAACCATTAAACCAGCCATTGATTTGCTCTTCATTTTTCTTTTTACTGAAGTTTATGGTTGTATTTTGCTCATTATGGTTGTGTTGAATGTTGAGTGACACCTCTGGTCTTGGCTGTGTGAAGGAGATCCCAGAACAATCTTTTTGGTCTAGTATTCCTTATTTTACTTTTCTTATACTAAACCTTTTTAAATAATGAATATCTTTATATATTATTCACATAACATTTTCTTGAGTCCTCTCACTTGTTGTTGGTCTGTTTTGCTCCACCTGCTGCTTGAATATTATATCACTTTAGAACATCACATTTACCTATACATATATACACTGTGTTTTGCAAAGTCTCCGAGTTTGAAAAAAAAGTGATGGAAGATTTTTCTGTATGATTTTATTTCTTCCAATTCTTAAGTTTTACATCTCAGGTGGAACAATTTTCCCACCCTGAGACCCTCTATTCCCAAACCGTGGTCAGCGTGTGTGGCGGCTGTGTAAATATTTGAAGTCATGCACTGCTTCCATGTGGTAAATATTGATGTGTGAGTTACAGTTACAGTTAGGTTAGGTTAGGTCTGTGTAGACTGTATACATAGACTCTTGCCGGTTGTTTGTAGGTTTTTCTTGTAGTGAAATCAATGAGTCACTTTCATTAATTTATTTGTTGCTTAATTAAGGTGATAATTTTGTTGCAGAATAAAAGATGCTTTCATCACATTAAATACTCTCTCTCTCTCTCTCTCTCTCTCTCTCTCTCTCTCTCTCTCTCTCTCTCTCTCTCTCTCTCTCTTGTGTGTGTGTGTGTGTGTGTGTGTGTGTGTGTGTGTGTGTGTGTGTGTGTGTGTGTGTGTGTGTGTGTCCCCCACACAACTAAACACGTGAGGGCACGGGTGTGTGGTATCTTGGGAGCAATGGATAAGATAAGGCACACGATAACCCGAGTGTCGGTGAGATAGCAAGGCGGCGACTCCTTACCCTTGGCTCTGTCAGCTTACAGTACCGAGCGCCGCCGCGGGGGAAAGGAATCCATCCCTCCAGCAGTCCAATGGTGGTGTCTGTATTCTGGAACACTTTTGCATCGTACCTCCACTACTTTCATAAGGCTTTAGTTGAAGCGGCACTTGTTTTTAATGGTGTCTTTGCGGTTCTAATGACGGATGAACAGAATTTCCACGTTATTGACAGCATAAACACCCTGGAAAACCGTGCCGATTATCTCTGTGGCCTTTAAAAACAGTCGTGGTGAGAGAGCAGAGGGCTTCAGAATACAGACCTCTTTGGGCGTAGTGTGTGCGTGTCCGTGTCCGAGGTGAAGGGCGCGTGGTGCAGTCAGTACTGGCTTGGGGCTTTGTGGGTGCAGCAGGTGTGGTCAGGCTACAGGAGGGGTGGGCCAGGTGACGCGGGCCACCGATGGACACCACCTGTGAATAATAGAACAGATATGAGTGGAGGTTGCTAAGAGGAGAAAAGAGGCAGCGAGGGTGGTGGTACGTTGTGTGGGGCGTGCGTGCGTTCAGCTGCTACTGGTGCCTCCTGTGTCCAAAAGGTGGCTCCAGTAGGCATAAGACGCGGTGCCACTGGGGGTGTGTGGGTGGGAACAGCCTGTACTGTCCATTGTAGTGGCAGGAAATCGTGAACTTGAAAACCTCAGTGCCGAGAACCAACTTGTGTGTGGAGGTCCTTGCTCAGGGTTGCCGGGGCGAGGGAGGGAGGGAGGGAGGGTTTGTAGTAGGGAACACTTGTGTCCTGGGTGTGTCACGGCGGGAGTGTTCCAGGCGGCGCGTGTGAGCCATTGGTGAAAGGCCCAGCAGCACAGCACAGCACAGCGTGAGACTGACTATAAGAAAGTGTGCACCAGCTTCCACTGAGACACTTGTCCCAAACTGTTAAACCCGAGTGGTCCGTAACCCGTAGCCCGTGGTGCGTGTAGTGAGTGCCCCGTGGTAGTGTCCCTGGCGTGGCTGCGGCTCCCCCTTCACCGCCACCACCACCACCACCACCACTCAACTCTCAACACTTCGCCCGGTGACCAGCAGAGCACCAGCCATGGAGGCAGGGTCAGTGGACATGTTTACATATATCCAACTGAACCCCCCCCTTACCCCCTCTGCCCCAACCACACTGTGCCCCTCCCCCCCGCCCCCCCCTACACCACACTACTGACGCTGGTGGTGAGCTGAGCGGCCCTCCATTGTCAATACCCAGGTGGCTTTCCTCCTCAGGGTTATACTGCTGCTGCTGCTGCCCTCATTATGTCTATCTTCTTCGTCAGGAGTCTTTGTTTGCTACATTCTTACTGACTGATGATGATGGTTTTGTGTTTTGTGTGTTGGTCTCTCTCTCTCTCTCTCTCTCTCTCTCTCTCTCTCTCTCTCTCTCTCTCTCTCTCTCTCTCTCTCTCTCTCTCTCAGTTGTAGTTCACGTGTTTTGCAAATATATTTCATTAATTCCCCTTTTCAATGTACACACATCAATATTTCAATCTCTTACCCGTGTCTTAGCCCCTTCATAGTAATAATAATAATACTAATAATACTAATCTATTTTGTCACCCTCTTCCGTGTATTATTATTGTCTTCGTGTACACTTTGTATTGTCATCGTACAGTAATTGCCGCGCCAAAGTTGCTGCATTACTACTACTATTACTACTACTACTACTACTACTACTACTACTACTACTAGTACTACTACACCCATCAAGAGGGATTGCTGTGCCGTCTGTCCCTCTGTTGTGTGTTTCTGAAGGAGAGAGAGAGAGAGAGAGAGAGAGAGAGAGAGAGAGAGAGAGAGAGAGAGGGAGAGAGAGAGAGAGAGAGAGAGAGCACAAGAGCAAGACTGAGAAAGGACTAGTGAGAGAGTTTGAAGAGGGGAGAGAGAAGAAAGAAAAAAAAAGGGAGAGAACCAAGGCAAAGGGAGAAGGAAGGGTGACAGAAGGGTGCAGGGAGAGGAAGTACAAGGGAAGGGGGGGCGGGGGGGCGGGGGGGCGTGGTTATTCTATGGGCTTACCTTCCAGACTAGCAGAACCAAAATGGGCCTATATTTTGTAGCCGGTGTCAGAGCTGTGGGGGGTGTAAATATAAGGCAGTCATAAATAAGGACGGTGGCAGGACATGCGTGAAGGAGGAGGGAGAGGAAGAGGAAGAGGAAGGGGAAGAGGAAGAGGAAGAGCAGGTGGTGGTGGTGGTGGTGGTGGTGGAGGGTTAAAAAAAGGGGGAAAATAAAAATAAAGTGTGTGAAAAAAGGTGCGTTTTTGAAAATTAGATGAAATAAAATGGGTTAAGATTACATACACGAGGATAGCATTACTGAGAGAGAGAGAGAGAGAGAGAGAGAGAGAGAGAGAGAGAGAGAGAGAGAGAGAGAGAGAGAGAGAGAGAGAGAGAGAGAGAGAGAGATAGTTAGTAGTAGTAGTAGTAGTAGGTAGTAGTATCACCTACTTTTTTTCTTTTCTTTTCATTTGTTCCCTTGTTTAGAATCGTTGCATCACACACACACACACACACACACACACACACACACACACACACACACACACACACACACACACACACCATGCCCCTATATGTACATTGATAACGCCACTCTCTCTCTCACTCTCTAAATATATCTCAATGTTCTATTTCTGTTTAGTTATTTATATCTCCTGTTTACTGCTGTCACTGTGGCTTCCGGGTAGGAGATGATGAAAAAAGTGACTTGATTGACTTGGAGGTGAAGGAAGGTGAATAAAAGAAGGAAAATGAAGGAAAGATGAAGGAAGAATGAAAGGAAATAAAGAGATGAATAGAGAGGAACAATGAAGGAAAGATGAAAGAAAAATGAAAGGAATAGAAAGAGAAAGGAAAGGGAGAGATGAAAGTTTCTTATTCTTTTCTTTATTCCTATTTCTCTATTCAGTTACCTATTCCCCTCATCTTCCCTCATCTCCTGCTCCCTCCTTATCCCCTTTTCTTTCACCCATAAACGCTCAAACACTAACCAACACACTTCATTCATTCATTCTTTCTTTCTTTTCATATTCTTTCAATCATCAGAAATCGTGTTTTTTTCTTCTTTCTCTCTATATTTTTCAGTCTTCACAATTTTTCTGTTTTTAAGTACGTTCATAAAAGGACAAACAGCTAATTGCAGCTTTCCTTAATTTTTCCTGTTTCGTATTCTTTTATCCCTATTTATCTCTATTTATCCACCCATTCCCCGTCTTCCCCATCTCCTCCTCCTCCTCCTCCTCCTCCTCCTCCTCTTCCCCGCGGCACACACACTCCCTCAGCAAGTTTCCAACACGCATTGCTAACACTAACACTTTATTTCCTTCCTGCCGCAACATAAACTACCACACCACCACCACAACTTTGCCAACGTGAGGCGCCGAGATACACCCAGACCAGAGAGAGAGAGAGAGAGAGAGAGAGAGAGAGAGAGAGAGAGAGAGAGAGAGAGAGAGAGAGAGAGAGAGAGAGAGAGAGAGAGAGGAAAGAGAGGA
>CM035203.1:112229-122610 GCA_020233015.1 Callinectes sapidus | reverse complement strand
GAGAGAGAGAGAGAGAGAGAGAGAGAGAGAGAGTGGGGGATGGATAGACGAACATTATCTGAGGTCGCTGCAGTGAATAAGAAAAAGATTACGAGAGAGAGAGAGAGAGAGAGAGAGAGAGAGAGAGAGAGAGAGAGAGAGAGAGAGAGAGAGATGCTGAAGGCGACTGATGTTTGAGGGGACAGCTGAACAACAAAAGACAGGTTATTTTTATGGACAGACAGGTATATGGCTAGACAGGTGTAGGGAAGTAGTCAGGTGTGTGGTGGACAGGTATTTGAACTGACAGGTGTGTAAAGGTGTCACTGGTTCGGTGTTGGATGGAGAAATGATGGGGAAATGGTTGAATTGATGGATATTTGCCCTCTTCAGTACTGGAACACGTTTTTACCACGAGTTCTGGGTGTAATTAGACGGTTTTGTTGACATTAGGAAGGGTCTATGGAGGTTAGAATATTAATGGTCTGAATCTGTGCTATTTTAATCCCCACATAAGTTTCTGAAGCGTAAAAAATGATAAATAATAAACAGAATAAATCTAAAAACGCGTCCCAGTACTGAAGGGGTTAAGTGAGAAAGATAGGAAGATACTAAGAGGTGTATACATAGACAGTTATGAAATGTATCTATACAGACAGACTTTTGAGTTTATTAACAGGTGTAGCAATAAGGAAGACATTCATATATAATTCAGTTATTCAAATTATGACGTTTACTAATTATCAGGTGAGAGAGAGACAGGTATATAAGTAGTCAGATGATACAGATAGACAGGTGTAAGTGACAGATATAGGAGATAAGTAGATAGATAGACACATACATAGAGACAGGTATGAGACGGAGACACTGATTGAAAGATACATAAATAAAAAGGTAAACAGATAAAGTGTTGCTGAAATAGACAAGATACATAGACAAACAGATATAAGAACAGTGGGTTAATAGACAGACAAGTATGAGGTGGACAGAAACACAGATTGAAAGATACATAAATAAAAAAGGTAAATAGATAAAGAGATGCTGAAATAGACAAGATACATAGACAATTAGATATACCAACAGTGGGTGAATAGACAGATAAATAGATAGACAAGTATGAGGCGGACAGAAACACAGATTGAAAGATACATATAAATAGATAAACACATGAACGCATACAGGAATAGACAAGATACATAGACAAACAGATGTACCAACACACATGCATAAATGAACAGATATATACATTAACCCCTTCATAATGACTCTACTTATTATTGGGCGATTTGATTTAATACAGACTCCGGCCATACACTCTTCCTAATGTCAAAATCGTCTAATCATACTCAAAACTCAAGGTAAAAATGTGTCCCAGTGCTGAAGGGGTTAACAGGTGTACTGAGATAGAAAAGGAGAAGTATAAGCAAACAGGTATGAGTGAGACAGGTGTACAAAACTTGTATTCGAGTATTGATAAGCAGATGCATAGAACACAGATAGGTAAATAGATAGATAGGTATTGATTGACCACAACAAAATATTACCTTTAACTAAAAACTCTGAAAATATGGTCCACTAGAAACATTTCCTTTCAAACCTGTAAAAGACATCATTTTATAAAACACAACTCACAAAACGTATTACACTCCTAAAGCAAATCAAGCCATTTTACACACACCTAACCTAACCTAACCTAACTTAACCTAAAACCAGTCACGCCATCTTACACACAAATAAATCCCACTACATAATCTTACACACACCTAATGTAACCTAACCCAATCTTACCTAACCTAACCTAACCTAACCTAACCCAATCTTACCTAACCTAACCTAACCTAACCCAACCTAACCTAATCCAAAACCCAAAAGCCATCTTACCCACAAATCAGTCCCACTCTATATAACCCCATAACATAACAAACAACACACATCAAGCACCGTAAAACACACCAAAACATAATACCCAATGATACACAAAGCACAAATGACTTCTAAGACACACAAGTCCACAGGTGTGCCATTCAACAGGTGTGGTAGAGGAGCAGGTGTGTGGCGGGGCAGGTGAGCGGCAAACGGGTATAATATGGCGGTACAAATATGGATGTAGCGGGTGGTGGTGGTGGTGGTGGTGGTGGTGGTGGTGGTGGTGGTGGTGGTGGAGTGACAGGTTCCGGTGATGGTGGTGTTCGTGCTCAGTTAGGCGTGTTGACCTGGGAACGTGTGATTAAACCCTTCTTATCGTCTTTACCTTGTTGCTTTTCTTGCCTTCCTGTGTTTTCTCTCTCTGTGTGTTGGGACGCCTTTTGCCTCTTTCCTCCTCTCTCTTATGTTATTTTGCTGATTTTGTTGTTGTTGTTGTTTTATGTATTAGTTTTTTTTTGGGGGGGGGGTGTTGTTTTATCTCTTTTTTCTTTCATTTCGCCTGTTTTTTTTAGTTTTTTTTATGGTGTGGTTTGTTTTCTTGTTTTGTTTCAGTGTTTATAACTTTTTTTTTCTTGTATCGTTATTATTTTTCCTTATTTTTTTTTCTTTATTCTGTTATTTGTGTATTTTCCCCGTATTTTGTTTCGTCCAGCCATATTTCGTCTTTTTCCTATTTGTTAGTATGTTTTATTTATTTTATTTATTTTTTATCTCTATATATTTCTAAGCGAATATTCATCTCTCTTATCGTCCTTCTTTTTCTATTCCTCCTTCCTGAACATAACACTCACTAGTATTTTTTACTCATCTACATAGTTTCGCTTTTTTTTCTTTTCTTTTAATTTTTCTTTTTAGTTTAACCTCCCCATTATTTTTTCGGTATTAAATCAGTATATATTTACATTCTCTCCCACCTTCGCCTTTCCTTGTTTCTCCTCCCCAACACCCATCCTCCACCCACACACCCTCCCCTCCTCCCCCCTCCTCCCCTACTCCCCCCCTCCTCCTCCTCCTCCTCCTCCCCCTTCGTCATTTTTAACCTTCACTTCACTTCCTCTTCCTCCTTCCTTTCATCTTCCCCATCTTATTTACCTTTCTCTTCCTGGCCTGATCTTCTTCTTCTTCTTCTTCTTCTTCTTCTTCTTCTTCTTCTTCTTCTTCTTCTTCTTCTTCTTCTTTACCACTACTACTACTACTACTACTACTACTACTATCGTGTTACTGTATCATCTGCTTCCTCCTCCTCCTCCTCCTCCTCCTCCTCCTCCTCAACTTCCTTTTCCTCTTCCTCTTCCTCTTCTGTCGACATGGTTGTTTTCTTCTATCTGCTGTTGCCAGGCATTTCTCCTCCTCCTCCTCCTCCTCCTCCTCCTCCTCCTCCTCCTCCTCCTCCTCCTCCTCCTCCTCCTCCTGATGGCGGTGGTGCAGGGAGGGGTCTTGTCCTCTGCCATGCCCTGTGCTTTCCATATTTCCCAATGTGTCGCCTCTCCTGCCGGGATGTCTAAAGATGAATAGGGATGTAGGAGTGTGTTTGAGAGAGAGAGAGAGAGAGAGAGAGAGAGAGAGAGAGAGAGAGAGAGAGAGAGAGAGAGAGAGAGAGAGAGAGAGAGAGAGAGAGAGAGAGAGAGAGAGAGAGAGAGAGTTGTAAATAGTTGATTGTAAACCTCATTAATGACGTCGGTAATGAGCCGTAGAGGGAGGTGGAAGAAAGACATGATGATGATGATGATGATGGTGGTGAGGTGAATGGATGGCTGGCTGGGTGGCTGGATGGCTGGCTGGGTGGCTGGATGGAGGTGTTTTCTCCCACCCAGCCCAGGCAAGATGATAATAGTTCCATTACACAACCCACCTGTGTTTCCTGCGTAGGGGGAGGCGGAGCGGAGGTTATTATCAGCTGCGATAAGGCCTCTGATAAGTCAAGACGTGTGAGGCGCGGGAGGGGCTGACTCATCCATCCTGTTACTCGCTGCTGCTGCTGCTGCCTCCGCCGCTGCTGGTGCTTATCGCGTCCCTGCTGCTCCCCATCACCCCCCCTCCCCACACCCCCACCAGCCCCGAATTGTCACTTCGAGGTCATGTCAGGCCAGTGTTCTGAAATGCTCTGCTCTCTCATCGTGACTGTTTCAAGGGCCACACTAGAGATGGTTAATTTAATTCTCAAGTGTTTCTCCTGTTTATAATGTAGAAACCTTCCTGATCTGTCACTAGTATCATCAAAATGATCTGCTTCCATCTAGAGTCTGCCACTGGAACCAAAAGAATGGCCTGAAAACCCCCATGTCACTTCATCATCTTTGGGAGTACATACGAGTATATAGTGGAGTTGAGGGCGTGATGTAGATTACAGGATAACACTGCAGCTGTATCTGGCCTCTGCTCCTCACGCACCAGAAAAATATCTGAATCATTTCCTCTTTGATAACAGCTATTTAAAACGTAGAGGAAATCTGTAAATTTTAACAGATAAGAGAATGAATGAAAATCCGGATTTTTAATCCCTTCAATACTGAGACGCGTTTCTGCCTATTATTTGGCGATTTTACACAGCTTTAGAAACTCATGTGGGGGTCAATATATGACAGACTTTGGCCCTCAATCTTCTGACCTCTCCCTAATGTCAATAAAATTGTATAATCACACACAAAGCTCGTGGTGAAATTATGTCCCAGTGCTGAATGGGTTAAGAAACAAGAGGGTATCGCATTACCGAAGCAAGTCCAGCCACTTACTGCTGAAGGGGGAAGGAAGGGCTCAGTGATGTCTCACTGGGGAAGGGGTGAAGGGTGGCGCTCCTCTCCACAGGTGTTGGGGAGGATGGAAGGCTGATACACACACATTACACACCGATACATTCCACTTTTCTCCCTTTCCACCTTTTCTCAGAGGTCCATGCTGCTTTGAAACACTTCCACCCTACACACTCGATACTTTTATTAGGCCTAAACTATTGCTACTGCTGCTGCTGTTACTACTGCTACTTCTACTTCTACTTCTACTTCTACTGCTACTGCTGCTTCTACTTCTACTTCTACTTCTACTTCTACTTCTACTTCTACTACTACTACTACTACTACTACTACTACTTCTACTTCTACTTCTACTACTACTACTACTACTACTACTACTACTACTACTACTGCCTTCTTCTTCTTCTTGGAACCTAACTAATGATCTCTGTAGCCTGTGATAATGGTCCTCAAGGAGCCTGAGAGCGTTCAGAAATAGCTTTTCGCTAAATAACGTTAATGGAGCGAGGGAGTGCAGGACTTTATGCTGGAGACTTGCTGGAAGTGTATCTTTGTGAAGCCATGTCAATAATAATAATTGTCCGATATTCCTCTCGATCACTCAGTTGTGTTGATAGACCTTTATGTGTCGGAAAGTGAGTGATATAAAAGTTGAGAATGGTAGTGGGTGATGCGGGTGGTGGTGGTGGTGGTGGTGCCTTGCCTTCCTCGAGTACCTGAGAAAATGTGGCGGAATGTTATACATACTGAGTGTCTGTATTGGGTTCCCTGTAAAGTAGTGAGAGTGGCCTTGCATCCTGCTCACACTTCCCTTACGCCAGACGTGTGTGGCTCAGCACTGGGCAGGGAGTGATGGACGCCTAATACTGTAATGGTATTGTACTCTCAGGTGACATTTTCTCAGCCTCAACTTGAATCCGTGTTTGATTGTTCAGCGTTGTAGTTCAGGTTGTCGTGTTGTTACGTGACGCCTCTATTTTATCAATGTACTTTGAACTATTCCTCTCTACGTAATTCCGGTGGTCTGGCAGCAGCAGCAGCTACTACGTCCATGTGTTGAGACGATGGTGATGTTTCAATTACTGCACGAGTTGATGGCAACACAGCATAGGAACAGTGGGATGAACCCAGTAAGGAGTGATATAGATGGGAGGGGCTTGTTGTAAAGGTAGGTTGGTACAAGGGAAGATGATGGCAGGCAGTGAGTGCCTCGCCTCGCCCCAGTGATCCACAGTCTAACTGTCGTGGGCAGGACAAAGCCGCGGGTTTTGGTGTTTGTTTTCTCCCATCACACCAGCGACCCTTAGCTGCCCATTGCAATGTGTGTCCTCGCGGTGTGGCGCGGCCAGGTGCTGCACGTGACCCGGGCCTCTCTCTGGCGTGGTATGTTTGGGCGCCTCTCCCTCCGCCCCTCTGCCGCCCTACAGGGTCAGTAGTGTGAGTGTGGACAGAAGTGAGGAAATAGGGCTTAAGTGAGTGACCATTGTAGTGGTGTCGCGTACCCCATCCTGGGCGGGTAGGCCTGCCGGAAGGTGGCTGCGACCTTCACCTCAGTGGTGGCAGGCAGGCTGGCAGGCAGGCAGGCACCAGGAGGCTCCGCCCTGAGTGTGTCCCTCAGTCAGTGGTGTTGTCTTCGCCTTCCCCATGACTCAGCTGCTTTGCCAACACCAGGGTCGTGGGGAGCGGGTAGCGGGTAGCGGTAGGCGACATGAGTTGGCATCCTGCGGGGGTCGCCGGGAGGAGGTGGGGCAGGGAATGCCAGGGTGGCGGTGGTGGCTCGATGCCTCGTGGCTGGGGAGACTTCCTGCCCAATGGAGAGAGAGAGAGAGAGAGAGAGAGAGAGAGAGAGATTCGTAGTCAGTCATAGTCATTTCGTGTGAGGTGGACGAGGAAGATGGTGTAGGGAGAGGATTGGGGTCGGAGCATGAGACTAACTAACTAAGCCTGAGCGTGAGTAAAGGGAACGTCCTGTGCGAGGCGAGGCGAGGCGAGGCGAGGCTGAGTCACACCAGGCTGCTGGCAGGAGGAGCAAGGTCTGGTCGAACCCCTCTCTCGTCCGCCCACTTTGGTCACCCCCTCAATGTTTCTGCGGTAAAGAAAACGGAGAAAATTGGAAACTGAGTGAACGAGTGGCTTGAGGCTCCGGGGAAGGCAGGCAGGCAGGCAGGAGTAATGAGAGGAGAGGAGGGGAGGGAGGAGGGTTTGCTTTGAGAAGACGTGTGTGTGTGATGACGGCTTCTGCATGGCTGTCACACGTTGCTGGGGTTTCTTTTTTAATCAAGGTGCTCTTTAGTTTGTTTCCTCCCGTCATAGTCTTCTTCTTCTCCTTTGCCTTTCTTTCAATTTTTGGATCTTCTCGTCACGGTTTTGTTTCTTGTTTTTTTGTTTTTTTCCTTTCCTTTTCTTTGATTTTGGATTCTCGTGTCTTTTTTTTTTTTTTTTTTTTTTTTTACTTTGCTGTAATTTTTGTCTCCTCCTTTCTCATTTTTCTCTTCGTTTCTTTCCTTTTCCTTCCTTCGTTTTATCTTCCTTTCCTTCCTTTCCTTTTCTTTGATTTTTGGATTCTCATTTTTTTTTACTTTTTTTGTTTCCTCCTCATTTTTTCTTCAATTTTTGTATTCTTTCGTCTCATTTTTTTCCCTCTTTCTTTCCTTTTTCTTTTTTTCCATCCTCCTGTCCCATTTTTTTTCTTAATTTGCTTTCATTCATTTTTTGTATCCCGCCTCTTTTCTGTTCTTTTTTTCCTTTCCCTTCCTTCATTTTCTTTTTATCCTGTTTAATTTTTTTTCTCTCCTTTCCTCGCTTTTCTTTTCTTCGTCTCTCCTATATTCTTTAATGCTTCCAGATTTCTTCGTATTCTATCCTCAGTCAGTTTTTGTCCTTTTCGTTTCACTTTCCAAATTATTTCATGCCTTAATCGTCGTCGTATCTTGCCTTCGTTTTCATCTTCCAGCTAGACGACCCTTTCATGTTCATATTCAGTCAGTTTTCTTCTTCATTTCACTTTCCAGACTTATATGTTAGTTTTCGGTCAAATTTGATCTTCATTTCTCACTCCAGACCTCCTATGTTAATCGACGGTCAATTTCCTTATCTTCGTTTCATTTCCCAGGCTTTTTTATTATTTTTTCTATTTCCGCTAAATTTCATCATCTAAATTTCACTTTCCAGACCTTATGCGTTTATTTCCAGCCAATATCGTCTTCGTTGTTTCGCGTTCCAGGCTTTTGTCATCGTTTGCTATTCCTTTATTTCAAGTCAATATTCATCCTCGTTTCACTTTCCACATCTTCCTTTCTAGTTATAAGCGCCAGCATTACTATTATATACTTGTAATCGTATTATGTGACCTTCCAAAATAATAGTGGTGAGAGAGTGAGTGTTTCTAAAGGAGTGTAGGGAGTGAAGGAGGAAGAGCCGCCCCCCCCCCAACCCCCTCACGGCCCCCTTACGACTTGGTGTTCTTCACGCGTCACGATTATTGCGACGTGGGGTTGGTGTTGTGGTGCGCTAATCCGCGGGGCAGTGGTGGCAGCAGGCGGCGTGGTGATGACTGCCTGGGGAGAGGGAGGGACGGGATAAGTTGTCCCCTCCTGACGTGACGCCAGTGATACTTGCTTCTCTGCAGGGACGTGTGATTTCTCAATAGCTTGGAACTTTGAGCTCAGTTTTGTGTTATTTGTGTCTCTATTGTCTGTATCTTTGTCTTTGTTCTGTCTTTCTTTCTTTTTTTTGCTTTATTATATCATCAGCTGTTCTATTTCTTACTTCATGCGTCTTTTTTTTCTCCCTCCTACTTTTTATGTGTAATTTTCCTCCTCTGCGTTCCTTTGCACCCTCATTATTTGTGCTGCATTTCTTCCTCCTCCTTACTCCATTGATCTTGTCCTTCCTTCCTTTCTTCCTTTCCTTTACTATTTATATTTCACCACCCGTCCTTCTTTCACCTCTCTCAAAGTCATGTTACATTTCTTCCTGCTATTTCTCAATCCATACTTAGCCTTGTTCTTACTTTCTTCATTTTTCTCTTTTAAATTTTAACTCCTCCTAATTTCTAACCCCCTGCACACACTTCATTCATGTTACACTCCTTCCGTCTGTATCTCATTCAGTACACTGTTTTGTTCGTCCTTATATACTTTCTTTTTCCTCATATTTCGCCTTTCACTTACTTGTCTGTTGCGTCACATCCTATTAGTGTAGAAAGTAAGACAATCATGGCAGGCTTCGTATATAGACAGGCGACTGAATGAATCAACTATCACCGAAGCAGGAAATAGGTCCCCTGTCAAACCGTTCTTTTGTGTGTACAGGATTCTTGGAGGTGCAAGCGTTTTCTCTCTATTAATCATTTCCTTCCGCTGCTCTGCTCCGACGCCTTCCCTTTTCCTTGCACCCTCACCCCCCACCACCCGCGTTCCCCCTCCCCGTGGCCTGTTATGGGTGGGTGAGGTTCCTTGTGTTGCATTGTATTGGTGATGGATTGTGTCTCGAGGGACGGAGATAGAGACGCTATAGTAGTACTGGTAGCCCGCCTTTAATGAAGCTGTGAGGGGTGAGTTCTGCATGTTCCTATTGTTGCTACTTGTGTTACAGACTGTTTTGACTACTGCTGTTGGCGGCGGCGGTGGTGGTGGTGGTGGTGGTAGTAGTGTTGCGTTTTTGTTGCACTGGGTACTTTTGTTGTTGTTCGTGCTAATCCGGTATGCTCTGTTGCTTCTGATGTTACTACGGCCTTATTGGTGGTGGTAGTGGTGGTGATGCTACTGCTACTGCTACTGCGACTGCTACTGCTACTGCTACTACTACTACTACTACTACTACTACTACTACTACTACTATTACTACTACTACTACTACTACTACTACTACTACGATGGATAGTGCTTTATTTTATCAGTCACCTCGGCACCGTAGCTTCATTTGTTGGGGCGCCATCTGTTCAACGTATCCCGAGTAATGAATTAATTGTTGCTGCTGCCGCCACCACCACCACCACCACCACCACTACTGCTGCTGCTGCTGCTGCTGCTCCTCCTCTTGTTTTCTTTTGAAGGATTGGTTATGAGATGGAAATTATATTGTGACTACTACTGCTACTACTACTACTACTACTACTACTACTACTACTACTACTACTACTACTACTACTACTACTACTACTACTACTAATCATCCTTCCTACTTCCTTATCCTGCTTGCTACCTATGTTGTTGTGGTTGTTATTGTTATATACTGTTTACATCTCCCCTTACCATCACCACCACACGCAGAAGTACTAGTTCCCTGCGCATTTTAACCCCTTCAGTACTGGGACACGTTTTTACCACCAGGTTTGAGTGTGATTGGATGATTTTATTGATATTAATGAGCGCCTATGGAGGTGAAAAGATTAATGGCTAGAATCTGTACCACTTTCATCCTCACGTGAGTTTCTGAAGTTGTATAAAATCGACAAATAATGATCAGGATGAATATGAAAATGCGTCTCAGTACTGCAGGAGTTGAGAGAGAGAGAGAGAGAGAGAGAGAGAGAGAGTACTGTATTTTTATTTCTTGAGTGAGACAAAGCGAGACGTCTTGTGTCTTATCTTGGCAACCTCCTTTTGACGGGAATCTCAGCTTGGTATTTGGGTAATGTTTGTAGTAGAAGTAGTAGTAGTAGTAGTAAATAATTCTCTCTCTCTCTCTCTCTCTCTCTCTCTCTCTCTCTCTCTCTCTCTCTC
>CM035203.1:97477-103606 GCA_020233015.1 Callinectes sapidus | reverse complement strand
AGAAAGTTTACCCATTAGAAGCCAATCTCGTTTCTTAATTACACTCATCAAATTCTTAACTCACACACATACAAATAAATAAATAAGATGAAAAAAAAATACACTCTCTATTATTATTAGTTAACACACACACACACACACACACACACACACACACACACACACACACACAGGTATTGGCTTCAGAGGGTCTCCTTGCCTTCCCCAAACCGAGCTGTGTGGTGTGGTATGATGGGGTATGCCGAACTGTAAACAAAAATCAGAAAATAGATTAAAAATGATGATAAAGAGATGAAATAACGTTAAATAAGTTAGTGTGCTGAAAAAAAATAGTGTAGTGTGGTATGGTGTGGTAGTTTAGTGTGGTGGTGTGGTATGGTGGCTGTTGGGTCGGTGGTATACGTACAGCCCGCCAGCCAGCCAGCCAGCTCTGCCTGTTCGGAGACTCGTGGGATAAGAATACTGGTGTAAGTATTCCCTGCGGGTCGTTAAGGCTGACCTAAAAGGGACGAGGATGGAGGGCTGGGAACCATTTCGCTGGGCCCTTGTTGCTGTTGTTTGTTGTTTGTTGTTTTCATATGTTTTGTATAATTTTCTTGTTTTTGTTTTTTATATTTTTATCATCCCTTCTTTTTCCATTTCTTCACTTTTCTATTCTTTTCTCTTCTCCTTCATCTTCTGTTTTCCCATTTCTTCTCGTTACTTGTTTCATTTTACTTCATTTCTAAAATTTGTATTTGTATTTATTATCACTTTTTTCTCAGCTCTACGAACTGAACACGAAAATCTGTCTTGTCTTGAAGGAAACCAAGAAAGAAAAAGTTACCCAGTCCACCAACAGAACAAGCTGAAACACGCTACTTTCAAACATGAACAAACCACTTGAAAAAAACAAAATCAAACCAGCTTTACTTGAAACATCACCGTCGTAATATGAACCACTTAACAGCTTGACAATGTTCCCCTCAAATCACCCACGACGGTTCCAGACACTTTCGTATTAGACTCCCTTAAAAATCTGTGCAATCCAAGAGAAGACGAAACATTAAGCTGTCTCCTGGCAAACCGCTGACGAGGAGGTTAGTGAAGGACATGTGTAGCACTAAAAAGAGTCACCTGCGCCCACAGTATTGCACCAGGAAACCACCACGTAGGGGAAGGGGCCGGGTGGTGGTGGTGGTGGTGGCGGCGGTGGCGGTGTGCCTTGGGGTGTTACTGGAGGGCCGTGTTTGTTAATGGTTCTGTCAGTGGAGGCCGTATCTTTTTATGTATCTAGAGTGTTACTGGAGGCTTGTGTTTTTCAGTACTAGGGCGCGTTTTTATATTCATTCTGCTTATTATTTGGCGTGTTTGTTAATGGTTCTGTCAGTGGTGACCGTGTCTTTATATGTATCTAGTGTTACTGGAGGCTAGAGTTTTTAACCCCTTCAGTATTAGGACGCGCTTTTTATATTTATTCTGCTTATTATCTGGCGATTTTATACAGCTTCAAAAACTACCGCCATAGATGCTTTTTAATGTCAATAAAATCGTCTAATCACACCCCAAAACTCGTAAAAAATGTGTCCTAGTAATGAAGAGGTTAATCAGTGTTTTTATATGTATTCTTGTCATTTCCCTTGCTTCCCTCTCTCCTTTCCTAATTTCTTTCCTCTTTTTTTTTTCTTTTACCTTATTCCTTTTATTCTCTTTCCTTTGTAATATGTTTCCTTCCTCACCTCTTTCCATTCTCTCATTTCCTCTTTCCATTCTCTCATTTCCTCTTTCCTAATCTTTTTTTTTTTCCACCTTGTTCCTTTTACGAGTATTATCTCCTTTCATTCTCTCATTTCCTCGTTTTCCTAATTCATTTTCTCTTCGCTTAATCTTTTTTTCCACTTTGTTCCTTTAATTCCCTCCTTTCCTTTCTAATTCATTTCTCTGCTTAGTTTCCTTTTTTCCCACATCTTTCCCTATTGTTCTCTTTCTCTCTCTCCTTACTTACCTTCCTAATTCCTTTCCTCTTACCCTTTCTCCTACTTCCTATATCTTTTCTCCTTTCACTCTCCCCCTCTTCTCTCCTTTTTTCGCTTCCAATAGAGAGCCCTTTAAGAGTTGGGAAGGATGATGAAAAGTTAAGATATGGTTCCCTGGGTATGAGTGGCTGTGCGGTGATACAACAGTGTCCAGCGGTGCCTTCCTTTGGTGTGCGGTCGAGGAAACGTCCACTTCAGCCCTCTATGATCGGAAATTGCTGCTTCCCTCGTGTTCGTATGAAATCCTGGCCGCCTGTCATGCCGCGGCCAGGTTGATAAGTGTGGTGTGGATTGATTCTTCAGGTGTTTGTTGTGTATCTGGTGTTGGTGGGTGGTGGTGGTGCAGTTTTCAAAGGTGTATTAGTGTTGTGGTTTTAGTGATATGTTGAGTATTTTTTTACATTATTAGTTAGAACAATAAAACAGTGGGAGGTAAAGTGATAGTTATGCAAGTGTTCAAAGATTTTTTTCAGGATTACATTGATATGTTGGAGTTTTCAAAGGTGTATTAGTAGTTTTAGTGATATGTTGAGTATTTTTACATTATCAGTTAGAAAAATAAAACAGTGGGAGGTAAAGTGATAGTTATGCAAATTTTTCGAAGTTTTTTCACGATTCCATTGATATGTTGAGTGTTTTTACATTGTTAATTAAAAAAAAAAAAAAACATGTTAGCGAAACTTAATCATACGAGGTATTGTCGTGATGTCAGCGATTAGTTGCCAATTATTGCACATTATCATGGCGAAAAACAACGACGGAAGCCAAATTCTTTATTATACAAGTTTTCAAAGGCGTTTCCGTGACCCCGTGCTAGATGTACTAGTATTCTACATCTGTGAGAGAAAAGGGAGGCAACCATGATAGCCAAACTGCTGATATAATACAAGTTTTCAAAGGTGATGCTAAGAGTAGAAAAAACGATGAGAGAAAAACATGAAAAAAAGTAAAAAGAAATCAGTGGTGATCTTTGTTAGAGTTTGAGATGCTGGAACGTTTCAGAATCCAACCTTACGTCACCAATAAGAAAAACAAAATAAACGAAGAACCACACAGCTCACTCTTGTCTCTGATGCTGCCTTTGATAACATCTTAGAAGTCAAAGGCCAATATGTTGAGACACTCCGCTCTCTCACCACGATTAAAAGCCGGATTTTCGAGAGGTTTTTTCTTGTCAGTTTTGTTGTAGCCGTGTCCATATATCATTAGAACCATAGAAACACACTTAAAAACTTGTGTCACTTAAACAGGAGTCTTTTGAAACAGTGGAAGTGTAGCGTTGAAGTGTTTCTGAGTACGGACGAAAGCGTGTTATAACCCCGGCCTTGGTTAGCGTGACACGTGACACCTTGAATACACAATGAGGAAGACGACGTCCACTGACACACCAATACACAGCATACAAGACACGGAAACAGAGGCCTGCTAATTGGGCATCATCCGGGAAGGCGAGTATTAAGCAGTTTCATTGTGTGGCGAGATGTGTGGCGTGATGACAGGCCTGCCACGCGACCTTGCGACACCCACCACACCACCACGCACCACCACACACCACCGCCATCAGTATTGTCACCCATCCTTCACTGCTACGTCACTCACTCTTCAAGTCGTGGTGGTGAGCCGCGTGTGGGGATGACTCTGCCTTCGTCCCGCAGGCCACGTGACCCTGTGGAGCTGCTGGTGAACTGGTAAGGGGCGGAGATGCACTGTAGTATGCTCAGCTAAAGGGAGTGTTAGTTAGGAATCCTCTTTTGAAAATCCTATTGTGTCTTGTGCCTTGATCCTTTGCTGCTGCTGAACTGGTAAGGGACGGAGATTGACTCAGGAACGTTGTCACGGTACAGCAAGTTGACCAATCCAGCACGCTGCTCATCGCTGTGTCTAGTGTGTCCAGTCATCCCTTAAGTGTGTCAATATTGAGGTCTTCTACTACTGGATATCGTTTCTCCAATCGTACCTTCTTCCAATCACTTCACACAGTCATGGTACAAACACTTGAACAATCCAGTATACGTTCTCTGCTGTTTAGTATGTCTCGTCACTCCTTAACCCCTTCACCACTGGGATGCATTTTCACGTTTATTCTGCTCATTATTTTTCGATTCTATGCAGCTTCAGAAACTCATGTGGGGATCAAAATAGTAGAGACCGTGACCATTAATTAATCTTATGATCTTCCTAATGTCAATAAAATCGTCTAATCACACCCCAAATTCGTGGTGACAGTGAGTCCCTGTACTGAAAGGGGTAAGGTCTTGTGTATTACTAAATATAACTTCTCTAATAAGACTTTCTTCCCCTCACAGTTATTTGAACAGACCAGCTCTCTCACCGCCATGTTTAGTGTGTGTCTCATCATTCTTGAGGTCTTGTGTAGTATGTGGAGAAGCGTGTCAATATCTAGTTTTTGTACTAAATATTTCTCTATTAAAGTTTTCTTCCCCTCACAGTTAGTTTTGAAGAGTCCAGCTCACTCACCGCCATGTTTAGTGTGTCTCATCATTCTTGAGGTCTTTTATCTATACTGGCGACTGGCTGGTGGCGACTGGCTGGTGGGTGGTGTGAGTTTTGAGGTTTTGTAAGCAGATTGCCGTCAGCTCAGGGGGACTTGAGGTTGGGGGAATAACGCTTAAGTATAGTGGAAATGAGTGTTGTGGTTTGATTGAGCTGTCAGTCTTTCGGGGACTTGAGGGATCGTCAGAGTAACTCAGGACTGTCTCAGATGGAGGTAAATAATGCTGAACTCTTTCATTACTCTCTCTGTAGCTAAGAAACGATAAGATTAATTACCTCTCTCTCTCTCTCTCTCTCTCTCTCTCTCTCTCTCTCTCTCTCTCTCTCTCTCTCTCTCTCTCTCTCTCTCTCTCCTCTCCTCTCCTCTCCTCCCCTCCGCTCCCTCTCTTCCACATACAAGCAACTTTTCCCAGCGCCATGAGTACTAAGGAAAGAACAACAACAATAATAGACTCAGCCTTGATAATTTACAATGGAAGTGAGTGAGTGAGTCAGTGAGTGAGTGAGTGTGGCGAGATGATGATATGTAGACCGTATGAGTGTGCCCGAGTCCTCCTCCTCCTCACCACTGAGTCACACAGCCATCACCTTAAGAGGAGTATGGTCAGTATGGTGAGCCACAGGAAGGAAGGAAGACGTGGCCACATTCCTGATGCCTTGACTTGTCTTTACTGATTTTGTATTAGTACTTGACTGTGTGATTTCTAGTTACTCTGTTTCCGTGTTGGATTGGCAATATTCCTCCATCTTTATTTTATTCACTCTTACTGCCTCTGACTTATTTTTGTTTTTATCCTTATTCACACTTACTGACTCTTGCTTACTCTTGTTTTGTTCACTTCTCTTACTTCTCATTCATTCTTACTCTTATTTTTGGTTTGGTCTCTTATTCCTTAATCTCACTTCTTAGTCTTACTCCTGACTTTTGTCCACTCCTCTTACTTCTTGTTCACTTACTCTCTTATTGCTGTCTTGGTCACGTCTCTTACTCCTCACTCCTACTCCTTAGTCTCAATCCTTACTCTTACTCCGTAGTCTTATTTACTCTTGTCTGTCACCTCTCTTACTCTTATTTGCTTTTATTTCTATTATTTTTTTCTATGTAAGAGGGGATAAGCTGGCCAAGGACAACAAAAACACAATGTAAATAATGATCCTAGTGTTTAAGTTGAATATCAGTGGAGAGAAAGGGAGGGAGCATTTGACAACAATGGAAAAAAGCTGACAAGAAACTGTGGCCCCGTATGAATATTGGGGGAAAACGGGAGAAGTGATGGAATAGAATAGAATAGGAATGTCTTTTGATGTTTTATACACTTCAAAGGTATCTGTGTGAGGGATTTGGTATGGAAAGATGAGAAGTATTTGACAAGAGAATAAAAAATAAAAAAAGGTGAAAAGAAACTGCGACCGTGTGTACATATATGGCAAAGACGAGTGAAGAAGCAATGGAATAGAGTATAAATACAGATTCGTGTTACGTTTTCTAGACTTGGAAATTATCTATGCAAGTGATTTGATTTGAAAAGGCGGGTGTTTAAAGATCGTGAAGCTGTGAAAGGTTAGTTCAGGGATTTTGTTTATTCATTTCTCCTCCTCC
>CM035203.1:92477-94977 GCA_020233015.1 Callinectes sapidus | reverse complement strand
AAGGACGAGGAAGGGTCGCGGTGGGAGGGAGTGAGGGGAGAAGGACTTATATAAGGAGGGTGGTGTTGGTGTTGGTGTAGTGAGGGGAAAGACAGCCTGGATTAAGGGGAAGGTGAAGAGGATAAAAGTGATGTGAGGGGTATTGAGGAAAGGATCTGATGTGAGAGAAGTAGGATACGGAAGTATATAATGTTAGTGGTAGTGAGAGAAAGAGGTGATTTGAGGGGAGAAGAGGTTAATTAAGAAAGTAATGTTAATGGTAGTGAGGAAAGGAACTGATTTGAATAAAGTATAGAAGAAAGAAGTCATTTAGTGGTAGTGAGAGAAGGATCATAATTGAGGGAAGTAGAGGGTAAGGGAGTGAAGTTATTGGTAATGAAAGAAGGATCTGATTTTTTTTGGGGGGATAGGAGGAATGAGGAAATGAAGTTAGTGGTGGTGAGGGAATGATCTGCCATGAGGGGAGTATGAGAGAAGTAAGTAATGTTAGTGGTAGTGAGAGAAAGATCTGATTTGAGGGGAGAAGAGGTTAAGAAAGTAATGTTAATGGGAGTGAGGAAAGGATCTGATTTGAGGAATAAGGAAATGAAGTTAGTGGTCGTGAGAGAAGGATGAGGGGAGTATATAAGGAAGTCGTGTTAGTCGTATGAAGAGAAGGATCTGGTTTGAGGGGAGTAGAGTTTAAGGAAGTGAAGTTTGTGATATTGACAAGGCTAGACTAATTCGAGGGAAGTCAAAGGATAAAAGAGGCGATGTTAGTGGTATTGAGGGAAGGACAAAACTTACTTTGAGGGAAGGACAAGTATGAGGAAGTGATGTTAGTGGTATTGAGAAGGGAATGTTGAAGTATAATGTGACAGTGGTGTTGGTTATGGTGGTGGCGACAGGTGGGTCAACAGTTTTGGTGGGCAATAGTAGCAGGGAGGCTGGCGGATAGAATGGATAGGTGAGGAGGAGCCAGACAGGTGAGGCAGGTGGCGGATAAGCGAGGCAGGTGAAAGCTGTACTGCCAGAAGCCATGGGTCCTGTCTCCTCCAGCCTAGCGGGCCGCGGAGGGTCACTACTACCTCCACCTGCAGTAGCAACAGCGGCACCAGGGGCACCTCTCAGAGAAATTACCCCCCCCTCTCTCTCTCTCTCTCTCTCTGGTGGTAATGGTGGTGGCAGCATCGACAGTGGTGGTGACTGGTTCGATGGTGTTGCATGTAGTGTTAGTGGTGATGCTTCCACTGCAGGAGGTAATGAAGGTAGTGGCTGTGATTCTTGGTGGTGTTGGTGGTGGTGGCAGCAGGATGGTGATGACCGGTCTAATGGCCTTAACGGTAGTGGGAGAGCTGGTGCTTCTACTGCAGGAGGAAGAGATGGTGGTGGTGGTGGTGGTGGTTGATCCTCATAGTGGCAATAGTGTTATAGTAGTAGAATCAGCATCAGCGGTGGTGGTGACCTGTCTTGGTGTATAGCGTTTCCGCAGGTAGTGGTGGTGGTGGTGGTGGTGGTGGTGGTAGTAAGGGTAGCGTCAAGAATAGCATACACGGGACAGCTCCTTATCACTCAGCATTAAGCAGGTCCTTGTGTGTGTGTGGGCGGAGGACGGGAGGGGGGGATTGCTACCTATGGGGAGCAGGAGTAGTAGTAGGCTGCGGTGGTGCCAGAGGAGGGGCGGGGCGGGGCGGGGTGGGGTGGGGTTGGGCTGACGGGATGCTGCTGGTGGGAATCTGGGAGTGGATGTGCGCGGGGGCGGGGAGGGGGGGCGGGGCGACATCCGGTCACTATTGAGGGGCGTGGGGCTGTGGAGCTGTGGGGGTGTGTGGGGTGGGGGGGGTAGAGGTGGGTGATCTGCCCTTTGTAACCTAAAAGTGACAAGCCTCTAGGGTGCCACAGTGCCGAGGTGTCGAGGTGAGGCCAGGCCAGGCCAGGCCACCGTCACCACCCGGACGTAATGTGCACTCCCCACTCCACCCACTCGCCCCTCGCTCTGCCGCTCGCTGTGGCTGGTGGTGGTGGTGGTGATGGCGATGGTAGTGGTGGTGGTGATGGTGGTGGTGGTGATTTTTTATTTTTTTTTATTTTTTCATTTTCGTTAGTGTCAGTATCTCTATTTTCCTTTGCATTGTTATTGGTACTGTTCTATCGCCCTCCTCCTCCTCCTCCTCCTCCCTTAGCGTTGCAGTGGACTGAAAGACGCATTGTTGTTGTTGTTGTTGTTGTTGTTGTTGTCGTCATTGAATAATCTTAACTACAGTAGTTGTGACAGTACGAGCAGTAATACAACCACCACCACTACCACCACCACCACCACCACCACCACCACCACCACCACCACCACCACCACCACCACCACCACCACCTGTAGCAGTACAATGTATCTCCGGCAGTGTTGCGAGTGAGGGATGGCACACACACACACACACACACACACACACACAGAGAGAGAGAGAGAGAGAGAGAGAGAGAGAGAGAGAGAGAGAGAGAGAGAGAGAGAGAGAGTTGGGGGTGGGGG
>CM035203.1:0-15268 GCA_020233015.1 Callinectes sapidus | reverse complement strand
GTGTGTGTGTGTGTGTGTGTGATGTAGACCTATATTTCAATTACTTAAGGGATTAGCAGTTAAGTCAGCCATTGAGTGAGAGAGAGAAAGTTAGCCAGTTAATCAGTCAGACGGGTGTGTACAGACAGACAGACAGATGAACAGACAGTTACATAGACAGACAGACAGACAGGAAAGGAGGCAGCCATGCAGACAGGTAGAATGAAAGACCAAGCTACGAGACACACACACACACACACACACACACACACACACACACACACACACACACACACACGTCCCTTCATTACCTGACACTTTTAAGTCACGAAAAATCACCAGCGCGGATTAACTGGGAAAAAAACGAGGTATAAAAAAAAAGAGACGGAAGTGAATGTAGGCCAGACAGACGCGGGAATCAGGGCGGTGACTCACACACACTCACTGACTGACTCACTGCCTCACTCACTCCTTTCACAATTACTAGGACATAAAATTCCCATCCATTACTTCCCATCACGTGCTCCCTTTGGATCCATCGAACTGTAAACACTGGAATATTGCGAGGAAATTCACTGAAAAATATATCTCATCGCTTGCCTGACCTGAGCCCCATTCACTTTTCAAGCCTCGTTCAGCTTCATAGGGAGGAAATAATAGTCGTTGGTTAAAGTAACTTAATCTACGGTGAGTGTGTGTGTGGCTGGGGCAAAGGGAGGAGAGGGAGAAGGGGAGGTAATGGCTGATAAATGTTAAAAGGGGGTCTTATTTCACCTGTTCTTAATGGTGATGGTACCTCATGACCCCCTCTTTGGTAGGTAAAGGTTAGTCACATTGGTTAGGTTACAGGAGCGATACAGGGGAGGTAAATCAGGGAATAACTAGCAAGATGGAATTGTTTGTAGTATTCCATTAAAATATGCATTCACTAGAGAGGTTACATCTTATCATTCCCAAGTATGGAGCTTTCAAGATGTTTATCCCTCTCTTTCGGCTAATTCTTTCGGACCTACAGTATATGGGAACTGGCAAATTAGTGGGCTCTTTTTGTTATCTTTGTTGCTCTTGCCCAGCTTCCCCTTCCAACATAAACAAAATGTTTTGATATCTTCTTGTCTGTGGATTGATTAGGCTGTTTTTGGTGCTTAATTTCTTCAATACTGAGACATCTTCACCACGAGTGTTGGGTGTGATTAGACTACTATATTAATATTAGGAAGGATCTATGCAGGTTACACAAATAATGGCCAAAATCTCTACTATTACATTTCCCACATGAGTTTCTGGAGCTGTATGAAATCGCTAAATAATAAGCAGAATAAATATGAAAACGCGTCCCAGTACTGATGGGGTTAATTGTTTCCAAATCATACGTTTTACTTTCATATTCATAGATACTTTACAATTAACTGTATGACCCGCTTTAATGCAACAGGTCTATAATTTTTTTCACTGTTTACACAATAATCACACACATTCACAACACTCCTTTCCACTAAACTTTCAATTCTCTATAACAATCTTTCTTCATGCTCACTGTGCCAGAATATTCCTCACGCGGATACGAAATAAATCAGATTGCAGGATTATTAATTACTTTTTAATCATATGCTTCACTTTTGTTCTTCTTATATGCTTTACTCTTACCTGGGAATTAGTGAGTTTTGCTTGTAAATGAATGATGATGCTGTCTTCTTTTTTATTTTTTTACTTTGACCTGTGGATAAGTGAGTTTTGCTTATGAGTGAGTGAAAATACTGGTTTCTGTTTTACCTTTTTACTCAAACCTGTGGATAAGTGAGTTTTGCTTGTGAGGGAGTGAAAATACTGTATTCTTTTATACTTTTTTACTCTTGCTGTGGATAAGTGAGTTTTCCTTAAGTGAATGAAAATAGTCTTTTTTTATTTTACTCTAACCTGTGGATGAGTGAGTGAAAATAGTCTTTTTTAACTTTTTTCTCTTACCAGTGGATAAGTGAGTTTTGCTTGTGAGTGAATAAAAAAAATATTTTTTTCTACTTTTTTTTTGGTCTAATCTGTGGATAAGTGAGTTTTGCTAGTGAGTGAGTGAAAATACTGACGTTTTAAAGGCCATGTCTCATCTGCTTGCTTATTCAGGGTAAGCTCCGAGGCGTTAAGAGGTGGCGGGGAACACAAAGGGTAATACGAGCGATCTAAAGTACCGGTGTGTTGGTAACGGAGGGTTTATGAAATGTTGTCCAAAAAATAAAATAAAATGCTGCGTATATTTCATCCATGATTTTTCATTTCTTTATGACAAGACACGACACGACACGAAACGTTCACCAGAAATATTACCTATCTTTACTTTTTTTCTCTCTCTCAGTTGTCATGTGTGCAGATATCTTTTTTTCTTTTTAGACAAAATGAAAGTTTACATAGCTGCTCTCTCTGTTTCTCCTCATTACTGTTACTGCTGTTATTATTATTATTATTATTATTATTATTATTATTATTATTATTATTATTATTATTATTATTATCATGATCATTATTATTATTATTATTATTATTATTATTATTATTATTATTATTATTATTATCATTATTATCATTATCTTTATTGTTATTATTATTACTATTATTATTATTATTATTATTATTATTATTATTATTATTATTATTATTATTATTATTATTATTATTATTACTATTATCATTATTACTATTGTTACTACTACTATTATTGTTATTATCATTATATTTATCATTATTATTATTATTATTATTATTATTATTATTATTATTATTATTATTATTATTATTATTATTATTATTATCAGTACACCTGTGTTTCCCTCTACCTACACCCTACAACTTTCCTGAATGTCTCTACATCACTATAAATACTTTATTATCATTATTATTAATTCTGTTATTATTATTATTATTATTATTATTATTATTATTATTATTATTATTATTATTATTATTATTATTATCATCAGCATTATCATTGTTATTGTCATCATAGTAATAAATATAATAAAAATGAAAAAAATATAATTGTTGTTATTATTGTCATCTTTATCCGTATTTTTAACATTATTATTGCTACTATTATTATCATTATAATTATAAATAACATAATAATTATTACTATTAGTAACGATGATGATGATGATAATAATAATAATAATAATAATAATAATAATAATAATAATAATAATAATAATAATAATAATAATAATAACAATAACATTATTATTATTATTATTATTATTATTATTATTATTATTATTATTATTATTATTATTATTATTATCATCATGTTTATTATTGTTGTTGTTGCTGTTCTTCTTCTTCTTCTTATTATTACTACTATTAATATTATTGTTATTATTATTGTTATTATTATTATTATTATAATTATTATAATTATTGTTATTATTATTATTATTATTATTATTATTATTATTATTATTATTATTATTATTATTATTATTATATTCATTATTATTATTATTATTATTATTATTATTATTATTATTATTATTATTATTATTATTATTATTATTATTATTATTACTATTATTATTATTATTATTATTATTATTATTATTATTATTATTATTATTATTACTATTAAGAGAGACAGAGTAGTAGTAGTAGTAGTAGTAGTAGTAGTACTAGTAGTAGTAGTAGTAGCAGCAGTAGTAGTAGTTGAATAACAATAGTAACAATATAATAGTAATGATGAGAAAATGATAATGATAACGATATCAGCAATAACAACATTAAAAAAGAAGAAAACGAAAAATAATAAGAAAAACAATAAAATTGAAATGACAAGAAAGAGAAGACATTAACAAGTAGCCAAGACCGAGACAATAACACAACAATTTTAACAGCACCAGCGATAAAGAACAAGAACAGAATAACCCAACAAGCAAAGGCTGGTCACACACACACATCCCTGCTGCCACGGAGACACTGGGATAATGAGGGGGGAGGGAGGGCTGGGGGTCAGCTGCGGGGAGGTGATGTGAGGTGAGGTGACGTCAGGTAAGGGGCGATGATGGAGGGAGAGGTGCGTCAGGTGATATCAGCTGGAGGAGGGGAGGGAGGAGGAGATTGGAGGATGGGGAGTAGGGGGCGGGGCTGCAGAGGTGACCAGAGTAGGTGTCAAAAGCAAGATAGCATTGAGGACATCACTCCATCTCCTGGCTTGGAAGAGACAAGACGTTCCTCTCCTCTGCTCTCCAACACCCCAAGTCTCTCTGCCACCTCGCCTTCTACAGCAGCAGCAGTATCACCTGGCTTCTGTAGTCCAAGAGAGTCAGTTTCCACCAGTCCTGTACCTGAGTCCAGACAGACAAGACGTATCCAGGAGAGAAGTTAGAGGTACTGCCCTATTCTCCTTCAATTCCAAGAGAGAAGACAAGCTTTCCTGCACGCAGTGTTCCTCGTGAAGCAAGCGGAGGTGTTGACTGAGTGATCCTTCCTTCCTTGTGTTTGTGTTGTGGTTCCCGTGCGTCGTGTCTCCTGCGAGATGGGTGTGAGCTTGCTGGCTGTGGTGGTCTGTGGCTTGGTGCTGTTTCTGGCGCTGCTGTTCATGTTCGCCAAGGTGTGCTGTCAGGTGAGTGTTGTGTGTGTTTTCTTGATTTATTTCCTGTGTGCTTCTTTTCTACTCCCTTTTCTGTACTTTCTTTCCTTCATTGTGTGTCATAGTTTTCCTTCTCTCTGATGTGCATATTTCCCTCTTGTTTGTCTTTTCGTGTTTTCTATATTTCTATTACAATTTTTGATGTTTCCTCTTATCCTTATGTTGTATTGTCATTATTTATCTTTACCTTTGAGTAGATGTGGTGTTGCTTGAGTGTTTTACCAGACACAAACCAGCCACGTCTTACAGTAGGAACACCACAGCCTTACTCTGCCTTGTCTTCACTAACACATTTCTTTTTCCGCAGGACGAGGACACAGAGGAGGAGCCGAGGAGCAGGAGAGGGGGGCCGCGGCAGTCTCATGAACCAGCCCCGCGCCCCGCGCCGCTGGTACTTCACTCACGGCCTTCTTACCTGCCGTGGTGGCCCACCAAGCTTTTCCCCAAGCTGTTCCAAGCCTCCGTGCACCCGTACCTCCTCCCCAGCATGCCCTTCCGCTCCGTGGTGACCCTGTCCAGAGCCTGGAATGAAGCGGAGTGCCCCCGTCAAGCGCCAGTTTTCCCTGTATATGCCAACCGCCAGCCCAAGTCTTCTGTCGCCGAGAAGTGCCAGCGCCGCGCCGCAGTGCCTCTCGCTGGCCGGGGGCCCGCCACCAGGCCCCAGGTGCCGCCCCTGCCACGCCCTGCACGCAAGTTCCCGCCCACCGGAGCCACACTGACGCAGAGCGGTGCGAGCAGGGGGCTGGCTGACCTGTCCCTGGCTCCCGTCCACCTGCCCAGAGTGACCCTGCAGCTGCCAGGCCAGCAGGCCCTCCTGACGGTGCGGGAGGCCAGGACGAGGGCGTGGGTGCTCTCTCAGATTGAGGTGGAGACGGTGCCTGCTGTGGCGCCCTCAGCGTTGGGCTGTGAAGCGTGCTGCTGCTGCTGCTGCTGTGAGGGACTGCAGCTGCCCAGGGAATCGGTAAGTGTCTTCATTATTTCATCAATCATTGTACATTGTACTTTGCTTCCCTGTACTGTACACCAATGACAAGACATCAGTAACTCACGTATGCACAGTATACTTACAATGTATTATCACAGGTGTTCATTTGTAACTAATGTGTTTTGTTCCTCCTTCCGCAGACCAGCAGGGAGTGTGGACACCTCCAGCCTGACCAGACCCGCCAGGAGACGACCACGGAGGAGGAAGATGGAGAAGAAATGAGGACAGCGCTGTAGAGAGCTGTGAACACAGCAGAGGCTGTCTTCCAGTACGAGTCACTGGCTGTGATGTTCCTCGGAGTCTGCAGGTTGATGTTGATGTGCCTTGCCTTATGACAACAATTGTGATAGAATTGCAATGACTGACTGTGATACATTGAGTTTGTGTGGTTTTATAATGCAATATATTGGTTTTATCTACCTTACTTATTTACTCCTCGCCAAAGAATAAATTCTCATACTTATTTTATTTGAATATGTGTATTTTAACCAGTGTATGTAGATATCGTTATTTATAGAAGTTTATAGGTAATTTTTAGACTTTCCATGGTTGTTCCTAATACTTATTTTGTAAGTTTTAATGTTAGCAATTGTAAATGTACTGTACCTACATTGTTCCTAAAAAATAAAGATTTGTCCCTGTTTTAACACTATCATTGTCCTCCTCCGTCTCTTATTGACTTACTTTTTCACCCTCACCTCTCTCTCTCTCTCTCTCTCTCTCTCTCTCTCTCTCTCTCTCTCTCTCTCTCTCTCTCTCTCTCTCTCTCTCTCAATAATCCCCTGCTGCTGCTACTCTGCCACAGATGATTACATCGAAATTATTAAGAGTTGATTATCGATACTTTTCCAGGACACGAGTCAAATCAACATCATCAATTCTAGTAGTAGTAGTAATAGTAGTAGCAGCAATAATTATAATAGTAGTAATGCATGATATATAATACAAATAATCCAGAAAGTACAAAAGATACATAAACAGACATAAGACACATCTGAACAGGGAGAAGGAGGTGTAATATTGTATCTCAGTATTATGTGGTGTATGCAATAATAATTATGTAGCAAAGCATGACATAGAGAGAGAGAGAGAGAGAGAGAGAGAGAGAGAGAGAGAGAGGCGCTTTACAGGAACCATTGTTTATAGGCCGCAACTCACCACGACACCACAACCTCTTGAAAAACACTCACTAACGCAAAGAAACCCTCTAAAACACACACATAAACCAATAAAAAGACGATGTATGACCTTAAAAATAATATCCCTTAATTTTAGACACTGCAGAACATTGGTAGACCGTAAAAAAGAAGAAAATGAAGACTAGTTTGCTTGCAGCGCCTCTTCTCCCTCGCCAAGACGCTCTGAGACGCTTCTAATTTCACACGTTTTTTCGAGGTAGGAAATGGAGATCAGCCTCTTGGACCTTGCCGACCTTAACAGTACCGGGAAAAGGCGCCGTGGGGTGGAAATGGGGAGTAAACGTGGCCTGTGGAGGGAGATAAGTGTGGCTTGTGTCCCTTAGGTGTGGGGGTCGGGTCTCGCCTCTCTGACCTTTAAACATTATATGACAAACGTGATTTTTATGGTGTTCCGATCAGCTGTTTGGGGTGAAAGTGGTGTCGGGGGTGCTGTGGAGGCTGGGGATCGCGTGCATGGGGTTACTTCCATCCCCAGGTGTCAGGAAGTAGGTGAAAATGGGTGAGATAAGAGGGCGTGGATGGCAGAAAGGCAGTAAGCATCATGGCGGGGTGGGGGTGAGGGCGAGAAGGGCCTAAGTGCGACGCCCGGCAAACCCTGCACTGTTTTGAATAAGAACATTGCAGAACACAAGTCATGGAGGGTGTTCACTTTCCATTATAGCTGGCTTGTTATAATGCTCACTGTACCTGTATTCCCTCATCTCCTTTTGCTGACTGATGTAACCTTTCCTGTATAGCACTTTGTTGACTGCTGCGATGATTACTGGGGGTTCTGTGTGGTTTATTAATGATGTTTTTGGTTGGGGTTTTGTTAGGTTAGGCTCAAGTTCTTTAGTTCTCGTCCTGTTTGGGTGTTATCCTGTAGCCTGCCAGGGATTGTAATGCTTATAATGTGTTAGATGATGGTACAAGGGGTACTCTCTCTCTCTCTCTCTCTCTCTCTCTCTCTCTCTCTCTCTCTCTCTCTCTCTCTCTCTCTCTCTCTCTCTCTCATCATACTATTTATTTATTCTCAATTACGTTAATATATTTGGTAACACTTTGTAATAGGGGACTGGCAACTAAGTGGGCCTTTTTACTTTTTTGTTGCCCTTGTTAGCTTTCCCTTCTTATTATGAAATAAAAAGGTCATTCCACTCTCCCTCAATTCCCTGAGATAAGCTTGGGTGTCTGGTAACAAAGGATTTACACCAATTAGGCCAAATTTGGACACTAACCTAACCTAACAGGGGAGGTTGATGAAAGGATTGAATGATGTGGAATGAAAGTGAAAGCTTAGTGATGGTTAAACATGATAAATAACTTATATTGTATTTCCACTGTCTTGCATAAATCTTCAGTCATCTGGTCATGTGTTTAGAGTGACATGGTGAAGGAGAGGGTGAGTGTGATGCTGAGGTCAGTGTTGCACCTCACACACACTTCCAGCCTCAAGATGGAGGGTGCAGGGCAGAGGGTGTAATTCTCAGTACCATTAAGCAATCTTCTCATGTGTTGTCAGCTTTTGTAACAAGAGGATGAGGAGATAAGTTGCAGTTTGTGACAGTATTAAAAATGGCGGTATTAATTAGTCTTTCTCTCGTGTGTCACCCAGCAGAGGACGCTGATGGGCCACTGAGAGGTGGGTGATGGCGGAGCCTGCGCCAGACACTTCTGGGTTCTCCCAGGACCTGTTCTCCCCACTACAGTTTTGTGAGGTGGTACAGGAAGGCCAGACAGCTCACCACCATGTTAAAGAGGAGGAGCAGCAGCAGCAACAACAACAGCAACAGCAGCAGCAGCAGCAACAGCAACAGCAACAACAACAACAGCAGCAGCAGCAGCAACAGCAACAACAGCAGCAAGCCTCACAAGCACAGCCGCGCCACACGCAGCAGCTGACAGCCGCTGCTGTTGCTACCTCTCTCCCAATGCCACAGGTTGCATCCCTGGTAAGCCTGGCCGGGGTGACCACCAGCACGGCGCCCCAACACGGTCACCTGCAGCCCCAGACGGTGGTGGCACAGATGGTGCCCCACCCACACGTCCAGCAACAGCAGCAGCAGCAACAGCAGCACCCACACCTGCACCCACAGCCCCACACCCAGCCCAGGCTCCTCCAGCAGCAGCAGATGGCTGTCCAGCAGGCCACAGCACAGCAGCCAATGGCACCGCAGCAGCTCATGCAGCAGCACCAGCAGCAGCAACAGGTCCAGCAACAGCAATCTCAGCAGCAGCAGCAGCAGACACAAATGATGCAGTCACAGCAGCAACAGCAACAACAAACTCAGCAGCAGCAGCAGCAGGCAAAACAGCTTCAACAGCAACAAGTACAAACACTACAGCAAATACATCAGCATCTACAACAGCAAGCACAACAGCAGCAGCAGCAAGTCCAACAGCAACAACAGCAGGTGCAGCAGCAGCAGCAACAACAACAGCAACAGCAGCAGCAACAACAACAACAAGTACAGCAGGTACAGGAACAACAAAAACAGCAACAAGCACAGCAGCATGTACAGCAGCAAATTCAACAAGTCCAGCAGCAGCAGCAGCAGCAGCAGCAGGCACCTCCACCACCACCACCACCACCACCACAGTCCCAGCCACAGCAGATCCTCACATCAGTCAGCAGTGTTCAGATCGTCAACAGTCTGCAGCTGCCGGTGGCGGTGCAGCACGCAGCGGCCACCGCTGTGACGGGCAACAAGGTGGTGGCCTCGTGTCCCATCACCACCACCCCCACCCCCGCCTCCGTCCCCCCACCACTCATAGTCATTGTCAACAAGAGCAACACCGGTCCCACCTCCAACCCCATCAACACCGCCATTGGCAGCAGCAACGGCATCATCAGCACCACCACCACCACCAACAACAACACCAACATCAACAGCAGCAGCAACAGCCAGACAACCCTGGTGCCACAAACAGCACCAACCACCACCACAACCACCACCACTACCTCAGCCACACCAGTCACTAATGGAGCAGTAAGCAGTGAAGATGTAAGTGTGTCATTGCTTCCCCTCTGCTGGCCTGGCTATGGTCGGTCATCCTTCTAAACTTTTATCCTCTCTTTAATGCCCAGTTTCTAGTGACATTCTCCCCTTTATACATTGACTTTGTATTTTGTTGCACTGGTCTTTACTGCTTCACTTGAATCCAGCACCTCTTGGCTCAGATTAGGTTAAGTTTGGGAGTCAATTAAATAAGGAGAGAGAAATATATGCAGGAAATATCTATAAGAGGAAAAAGACAGATTATCAAAGGGAGTGAAAATCTGCAGATAGAAATGTAGTGGGGAGAAAGTGCCATTTTTACCGATCATAGTGTGTTGAGGTGAAAAATATATTACTAGTGTCACTCTCACACCCTTCTCCCCCCATCCCTCCCCCCCCAGGTGAAGCCAGTGCCAGTGAAGAGGACGTGGCGGCGACCTTGGAAGAAGAAGAAGGAGAGAGAGAAGAAGCAGCCGGTGAAGAAGGCGCGGCGAGTCAAAAGAAAACGTATCATCGTCCCCAAGAAAAATATCATCCACATTGATCCTAAGAATGGCCCAATGGTAAGAGAGAGAGAGAGAGAGAGAGAGAGAGAGAGGATTACAATTTTCTCACACTCTTTTCCCATTCATATCAGGCAGACCTTCAACTCAGTCCCACCATCACAAGTTAATAAATTGTTGTTCACTTGTACAGTCTGTATCAGCAACCAATTAACCTGTGTTCACTGAGGACAAGTACAGATTGACACCTCACTCGACCCATCCTACCCTCTTGAACTTATAAAAACCTCCCTCTATTGCTACAAATCCATAAGAAGACAATAACAGACTAAAAGACAATAATAAATCAATTTCCCAGCACCATCACCTCTTCTACCACAGATGGACACCTCACTCACTCCATCCTACCTATTGAACCTATAAAAACCTCCCTCTGTTACTACAAACCTATAAAAAGACAATAATGAATCAGTTTCCCGGCACATCAACTAGCTATCACCACCACCTCTTCTACCACAGATTAACACATGAGAGAGAGAGAGAGAGAGAGAGAGAGAGAATCATAAAAAGTATATTAGCACCCTGTTAAAAATTCGTGTAGATAAGTGGGTTTAGATTGCAAAAGAATGACATAATAACAGATAAATGGTACACCTAAAGAACTGTAAACCTCACAGATTGACACCTCACTCAACCGCATCAAGAGAGAGAGTGAGGAGGCCATCAACCAGCTCAAACAGAAGAGACAACGAATCAAGCTGAACCGTAACTCAGGCAGGGAATACGTCAATCGCTTAGGAAAGGTAAGGAGGGAAGGTGTGTTGTGTCCGTGTTACTTCATAGATGCTCAGACTCTTCACTATTTATTTATTTACTTTTTTATGTAAGTGGGGATATTGGCTAAGGGGAAAAACAAATTGTGGTTAAATAAAAGGGTTTAATGAGGTGCCAGTTCCTAAATAGGTCTTTTATTTATTCTTTATGTTTCACACTTCACTAGGGTCTAAACTCAAATCACTGGCATTATAGAAGGAAGATGTAAAGTTAATTTGTATTTCAGAATATTGAGGTGAAAAATGATGCTAATAATATAATTACTCCTCCTCCTCCTTGTCCTTCTCATTCTCCTTTCCTCCTTGTCCTCCTCCTCCTTCATCTTTCCTCCTCCTCCTCCTCCTTCTTTCCTCCTTATCCTCCTCTTCCTTCTTTCCTCCTTATCCTCCTCCTTCTTCTTTCCTCCTTGTCCTCTGTTTCTCCTTCTGTTCCTCCTTTCCTCCTTGTCCTCCTCGTCCTCCTTTTTTCCTCCTTGCCCTCCTCCTCCTCCCCTTCCTTCTTTCTTCCTTGTCTTCCTTCTCCTTCTTTCTTCCTCCTCCTCCACCTCTTCCTTTCCTCCACCTCCCTTTGTCCTCCTTATTCTCCTCCTCCTCCTCTTCCTCCCCCACTAATTCCTGCCTCGCCTCCCAAACACAGGTGGTGGGTGCTCGTATTATTGGTCCACCGTGTCACTGCCCCCTCAAGTGTTGGGAGCGCATGGGTTCCAAAATACTGGAGATCTTTAACAACTTCTGGGACCTGAGCGACTTCAACCTGCAGAACTCGTACCTCTTCACCTGCCTCAAGCTGTGTGACGTCAAGCGGCGATACACTAAGAAGGTATGTTGGTGTGTGTGTGTGTGTGTGTGTGTGTGTGTGTGGGATTGATTCAGGGTTGTCATGTTTTCGTCTGGTCTTGAGATGTAAAAATGCTTCTAATATTGCTGTTACTACTCTTCGTTCTCCTCTTCTTCCTTCTCCTCCTGCTTTCCTCCTTGTCCTCTTCCTTCTCTTCCTGCTTTCCTCTTTGTCCTCTTCCTCCTCCTTTTTTTGTCATGTTTTTACTAATGTGTTCTCTGTAAATGTCACTTGAACTGGTGAGGTGTTGCTCAGTTTTATTTATTTTTTGGTGTTTTATTGTGTGTAAAGAGAGAGAGAGTTAGAGAGATCAAAAGAGAAAAAAGGGTATAGGATAGAGAGAAAAAAGTCCAGATAAAGAGACAAGAACTAAAGGTGAAGTATCGACAACAAGTTCAATAAGAGGTAGAAATTTCCTCCACCTTCCCCCCTCTCCCCCAGCCGGCGGAGGAGTCGCGGCGCCAGAACACCTTTGAGTACTTCGTGCGCATCAACGGCAAGCACTTGAGGGTGTGCAAGCGTGCCTTCATGAGCTGCCACGGCCTGACCAGCGACAAGCGACTCCGCACACTCTTCCACCAGATGAAGGTGTGTGTGTGTGTGTGTGTGTGTGTGTGTGTACTGCTGTTCATTTAGTTTTTGTTCTTGTTTCTGTTTTAATCATTGAATTTTGATACTTTTTTGATTTTGGGAAATGTAAGATAATTCATGAAAGTCTCCTTCCTGTCTTTGTGTTTAATTGTTGATCTTTTCATAGATATTTATTATAGTGTTTTGAATTACTGACCCACCACCACCACCACCACCACTCCTTTCAGGACGGAGCGCTGGTGCCTGAGCCAGACCGCCGCGGGAAACACCTGCGTCCCGTCAAGTCACCCAATGGGCAGGTCAGTCCGTCAGACCAGCAACCACACCAGCCACACCACTCACACCCACACCACCAGACACAGACATACACCAACACCAACACCACCACCAAGACTAAGAAGGCTCGAGGCTCCAGCAAGAAAAAGCAAAACGGGAAAGCAGATGCAGGAGCGAATGCAAATGGCAAGACCATGTACACACCGCCACCACCACCCATGAGCCACATCCACCCCCACTGCACCCCGCCGCCACCCCCAGCACACGGGGCCACCATGCAGGAGCCGCCCCATGCCTACATACCCAATGGGGACATTTACTTCCCTGGCCATTACCTGGAGCCCCACCAGACCATGGCCCCCCCACACATGAATCAGATTCCTCCCTGCCAGAAGATGCTGGAGAGTCCGGCCTACTTCATGGCTGGGATGAAGGAAAATACCTTCCACCAGTAGGTGTTTGTGTTTGTGTGTGTGTGTGTGTTTGAGAAAGAGAGAGAGAGAGTGAAAGTGCTGTTTTTTGAGGCATTTCAATGTTGCACTATTTTCAAGAAGAAAAATGTCTAATAACATTAATCTTATGATTCATTATAATCCAAAAGCTAGAATTGGCAGTCGACCATTTTAATCAAGCTGAAGATGTCATCAGCCATCAGAATTGTCAGGCAAAGAGCATTGCATCTGAGGATTGAGAGTGACGACCACAGTACAGAACTGTTCAGGTAAAGCATTAAAATTGTTCATCTGAGGAACACACACCTAAATTCAAACTATTGCCTGAATCTCATTTGTAACTTTACTAGATTCCTACTGGCTTAAAGATGCTGTTCTGTCTGTGTGTGTGTGTGTGTGTGTGCATAGTTTTGTTTCCGGCTGCCTCAATCAGTGCATGATCCATACAGCACAAGAAATTCCTACTACATATTGGTATGCAGATGATAATGGTTATAGTAAAAACTATAATGCATGACTAACCTTACTGACTTATGTTGTCCGACTAGAAAAAGTAATGCATTTATTTGAGAGGTGAAGTGAAATATGAAATGTGTCTGGTAATTTGTCTCAATCTCAGGTAAATCAAAGAGCAAATATTAGGGAATGACTTTGTATCAATAAGTGGAAGGTCAATAGAATAATGCGTTAAGGAATATGAAGAAAACTTATTGCGAGATTTAGGAGTATTGATAATCTGGGATAAATCAGAGAAAGAGAGAGAGAGAGAGGAAAAAACAATGATATGAAATCATTGTGAAATAAAGCAACCAACAGTAATCATGGAATAGAAGCAAAAAATATTGATAGAAGTAGTGAACCACAACATATCCCAGTACAGTACTCCCTTCAGCGGCAATCAAACCACAGTTGAACGAGCAATGGGGCAAGCTAGGGAAGAACTCTTCTCTTCTAGCTGGGAGTGGGACTGACTGAGACACTCTTGATCAGCTTGAGTTGGACAGCAGACACTACAAAAATCAGCCCTAATTCTGTGATAAGTGCTTTAACTAAAGGGTCCATTTTACTGTGTGAGCTTCCATGTGCAGATTAAGGTCTTACACACAGCGAGAAGAGAAGAGATGAGAGAAAGGGAAGCACTCACTGGTGTGTCTGCTAATGTAGTCTGCCCCACTTTGTTTTTTTTTTGTCATATTTACCAATTACATTATATTTTACTATTAACACACACATGCACAATCAATCAATAACTATCATGTATTATGTCTGTATGTCTGTATCTATGTATGTATGCAGTATGTCAGGAGTCTTTGATGGAAGGCAAATTCAAGTGATCTGAGTGAAATATGGAAAAATAAATGAAGGGGCATTGACATATAGCACATCAGTATTATATTGTTCCAGATCTTACTGTAACACTGGCCAGGGTGTGGGGTGTGGCCTCCACCTCACTGGCTGCTGTGGCATTAGTGGAAATGTCGAAATCTGATGCTAGGATTTAGATTTTTTTTACGTATATTAAAATGAACTGGATGTGATGTGTGAGTGTATCTCTCCAAGGTGATGAATGCCATGTTTACAGTCCAGCATAAAAGTAAAAGCAGAGAAGTATATTTTGTTAGGGATAGAGCCAGTAGGGGATAATGCAGAATGTTATGCTATGAACCTAGGGCGTTACTAAGGATTTCTCATACATTCCATAAGTTATGTTCTTACTTTAAGATTTTCTATCATAGTACAGTATACTCGGGTCTTTGGATATAATTGTGCCACGGAAGGTTAGGAAGCAGAAACACTGAGTGAGGCCTGGCGCACTGAAGTGACTTTTGTTACTGAAGGCAGTTTGGAAATGGAACGGACCTCATCCACTGGCAAGAGATTACCACTATTATAACACACGTCAAGTTTTGAAGTGGTTGCAATCACTTCAGTCAGTAGCAAAGGTTACTTGTGCACTAGTGCCTTAGAATAATGCTAATAATGTAAAAAATTCTGATCTCTCACTCC
>CM035202.1:10908552-10921683 GCA_020233015.1 Callinectes sapidus | reverse complement strand
CACACACACACACACACACACACACGCACACACACACAGTTCGTCAGTCACCTGCCACACCACCATTCAGCATGACAGTCGTGGACAGGTGGCTACCTCCGGCGGCAGGTGGAGGGCGCGACGGTACACCTGCCTCCTGACCTGCTCGCCGCTCCCCTCCCCCCCGCCCCGCCCCCCCGCCCTCCCGCTCACCAGCTGGCCGGGAGCAGGGACCGACCCACTCACTGGAGGCTCAGCTTGAGAGAAAAAAATCAATGACATTCCTCACTCGCGCTTGCAGCATAAATTTTCTCATACGCGGCTTAGGTCCTGGCCACGAGGGGAAGGGAGAGGCGGGGCGGGGCGGGGCGGGGCGGGGCAGGGCTGGGTGGGGCGGCAAGGTGTCCGTTCAGTTATGGATAATTGTGCAATGGTAAGCTTAAACGTTCGGCGTCAGGGGTCACGTGGCCCTCCCCTCACGTTCCCGAGGGTCACGCCACGCAGTCTTCACCCGCGCCGCCGCCGCCACCGCCGCCGCCGCCAATACCGCCGCCGCCAGTGCTGTCGCTTCAAACACACCAGCGCCGCCCTCACCCTTGCCCCCGGGAGCCGAGTCCCTGCGGGGGCGGGAAAGGAGGCGCGTAGGAGGGTGTACGGGGAGGAGGCGAGACAGGCGGGTGGCGGGGTGGCGGGGTGGCGGGGCAGGGGTGTCCTGGGCCAGGTCACATGGCAGTGTTTACATCAGGTCGTTCCAGGTGGGTGGCACTGCTCCGCTCACCTACCTCTTATGGTGCTGGGCATTGTTACGGCGCGGTGGGCATGTTCCGGCGGGTCTTGTTGAGTGGGCAGGGACGTGCAGGTCAGCGAGGGGAAGTGCGGCACAACTGTCACACCCGAGTACGAGAAGGAAGTGTTTGAGGGTCACGTGAGACACCCAGGAACGCGCCGCGACACACACCTGCCTACCAGCTCGGCGCCAAACCCACTGCCTTGCCTCTCCGCCGCCACCACCACCACCCTCCACCCTCCACCCTCCACCAGCCCTCCTCCACGCGCGCCTCCCGGACCTGCGCTCAGTTGCCACGACGTAGGCGCGCCGGAAGGATCTCCACACGCCCTCCGTCTGCCCTCACCATCTACGCACACCTACGCACGCCCGACCACTCACCCCATAACCCATAACACGCCCATGACAGGAGGGGTGGGGGGGACACCACACCCCACCTTCCTGCACTTCCCTAAGGTGGGGTAGGGGACGTTACGGCGAGGGGGGTCAAAGGGGGGGTGGGGTCGCAGGTCAGGATGCAACTCCCATAACGGCACAGGTCACGTGGGGTCACAGCAATGAGGGGTTGCTGGTGTGTGTGTGTGTGTGTGTGTGTGTGTAGTCACTCAGTTTCACCTCTGACTGTTGAGGAACTTTGTGATAATAAAGAAAAAAAAGAGAAAAAGAAGAAACAAGACCAACCATAAATAACAAACTCAACAAAATACACACACACAAAAAAAAAACAAGAACAAAACAAATAAACAACGCAATTTTCAACAAACACACACACAAAGGCAGACAGACACGTACAAACACAAAGAAACACGCCAAACAACACAATACTTAATACATTATCATAATCACTAACATTACTACAACCATCATTGCTTTTATCAATATTGCAATCACTACCTTCATAACGGAATGATAGGAAAGGAATGACAGGAGGAAGAGTAGGGAATAAAGAGGAAAGAAGAGGAATAGAAGGATAATTATGAAGCTTGGGATTGAAATAAAGGAGAGAGAGAGAGAAGAGGACGAGAAGGAAATGAAGGAAAAATAAGAAGGAAACGAGAAGAAGGAAATGGAAGAAAAGGAAGAAGTTAAGGAAATAAAGAGGAAATAAGAGGAATAGAAGTATAATTATGAAGCTCAGGATTAAAATAAAGGAGAGAGAGAGAGAAGAAGACGAGAAGGAAATGAAGGAAAATAAGAAGGAAACGAGAAGGAGGAAATGGAAGAAAAGGAAGAAGTTAAGGAGAATAAAGATGATGATAAAGAAGAGGAGTAGGAAAAGGAGAAGGAAGAGTAGGACGATGAGGAAACAAAGTAAAAAGAAAAGTTACACAAAAAATGGAAAGGAAAAAGGGAGAAGAGGAGACGGAAGAGAAGAAAGAGAATGAGGAGAAGAAGAAAGAGAAAGAGAAAAGGAGAAAGAGAAAGAGAAGAACAGAAGGAAAAGAAAGCAAGGACCTGGTATCAACATAGGTAGAATCAGACATAGATAATAAGTAAGTGAGTGAGTGAGTGAGTGAGTGAGTGAGTATAAGTAAAGGAAAGGTATAGTGAGAGAAATGGAAATGTTACAGTAATAAGGGGAGTAATAGTGTGTGTGTGTGTGTGTGTGTGTGTGTGTGTGTGTGTGTGTGTGTGTGTGTGTGTGTGTTACCTTCAATTACCATACTTATTATTCGCATTTTTCCCCCTTCCCAGTGAGGTAATTAGTAGCGGTAATAAGAACCATCATTAGTATTACTGTTATTATTATTATTATTATTACCATTTGCTATCACTGGTGTTGTAGATGGATGTAAGACTCTCTCTCTCTCTCTCTCTCTCTCTCTCTCTCTCTCTCTCTCTCTCTCTCTCTCTCCCCACACGTGTGCATACATGAGACGTTAAATCACACCTGTATTTCCTTCACGAGCCGGCAAATTGATCCAAGGTGAGGCGAAGAGAGGCGAGGTAAGGCGGGGCGGGGCGGGGCGTGGTGGGGCGGGGCGGGACAGGTGTGAGCAGCTCGTGTGTTTACCTGCCCACGTGGTTGTCACCTTCACACCTGCTGGGAAAGACGATCAGGTGAAAGGTATTATAGATTTGAACTACATTATAAAGGTGTACAGATGGATAGGTGGATGTTTCATTAAAAGAAGAAAAAACACGGTATTGTTAATGATTTCAGTGATTATAGTTCATTTTTATTTGTTTTATTCTTAATGTTAGTAAATTTTGCAGTGTTTTTTTTATGAATATGATAAATAATGTAGTTAGGGAGTATTAGAGAAAACGAGAACAACAGCATCCATCTTCCTACACACACACACACACACACACACACACACACACACACACACATCAGATCTAACTTTTACCGTCAATTTCATCCACATAAACAGGAAATTAACTTTAATAAATAACAGAAACATGTGGGTAGAAGGACTTGCATGAGTAAATAGTAGTAGTAGTAGTAGTAGTAGTAGTAGTAGTAGTAGTAGTAGTAGTAGTAGTAGTAGTAGTAGTAGTAGTAGTAGTAGTAGTAAGAATAGAAATAATAAGACAATAAAGGAAGAAGAATGAAAAAAATCTAAAAATGAGGATAATGATGATGATGATGATAATGATGATGATGATGATGAAGATGAACCAGTGTACAAACTATGGTACATGTGCAGACACCTTAACCTACACACCTTTCCCTCCCACATCTGTCCACCTGTACTGCACACGCCCTACCTTTCAGTGTACCTGTCTCATTGAATACCTGGCCGCCGCACAGGTGAGTCTGCGCAGGTATTACCGAAGCTACAGTGACGGGAGAGTAAGTAGTAATAGTAGTAGTAGTAGTAGTAGTAGTAGTAGTAGTAGTAGTAGTAGTAGTGAAAGAACAACAACAGCATCAACAACACAAACGACAACAACAATAATCACCATAAACACCAAAAACAATCTCAGACATGCAACACCACCACCACCACCACCACCATCAGGAACCGCAGTAATCCAACACACACACACACAAACACACACACAGCAAACCGTTCCCAGCGCTGGACCGTCTATATTCTCCAGCTCTCCCGGACGGTCCATCTCGCCCCGGGGACACCAACACCCGTTACCTCACCCCGAGAGAGCTCCCAGTCCACCCCGGCGCGCCCTCCCTCACCCACGCCCCCTCCGGGACTCTCCCCCTCTCCCCGCGTGCTGGGGTCACATGTATCGCCGTGTCATCGCGAAAAAGAGGAAGAGATGAGTAAATATTGAGGGAAATGAACTCTTGGGCGTAGGAGGGGATACGCCACAGGAAGTCTCTCTCTCTCTCTCTCTCTCTCTCTCTTGCTCCAAACAGCTGACTAGGGATCAATAACCTCGCACACTTGTCTTGGTGTCTGCAGGTGAAATTTACAGCCCCGCAGCGCAACATCTCACGCCTCCCTCCAGTCCCGCTAGTGTGCTGGGCTAATGTGCCTCTGCTGTTCATCCCTGGCCATCTCGTGTCCCTGATGCTATGGGGGGTGAGGGGCGGCGAGGGGGCGAGGGGCAAGGGGACGTCAGGGCTCGCTCCTCACCCCTCACCGGCATCTCCGGCATATACGCAACTATTCCACGCCACGGCTACGTCATCGCTGCCTTGTCCAATCACAGCCCGCAGCCACCAGCCACCCGCTCCGTCACTCAGTCCTCATAGCGGTTGGGACTGGTGACCGCGAACACACACACACACACACATACACACACACACATTATTTTCTTAACCCCTTCAGCACTGGGACGCATCTTTATCATGGGTTTTTTTAGTGTGTCTGTGTGATTAGAGTATTTTACTGACATTTGGGAGGGTTTAAGGACGTGAAAAGATTAATGGTCAGGGTCTTTCACTATCTTCATCCTCACATAAGTTTCTGAAGCTGTACAAAAACCAAACAGATAAGCAGAATGAATGTGGAAACGCGTCATGGTATATACTGAAGGGGTTAAAAAGATTCATTGAACTTTCTGATTTTTTTTTGTTTTTTTGAAGTATGTGCAGGTTTTCTGACTATTTTTCCTCCATTTTCTTTCTCTATCATTATCATTATTTTCTGCCGCGTAGTGTGGGTCTGAGGAGAAGCCGTCCCACCACAGACTGGGGGTTTACGTAAGGAACAATACTATCGCGGGAAAAAAGTGGTTTCTCTACTGCGAATCCAGGAAAAAGAAGAAAGTGCTTGTTCATGGTGGTAGTAGTAGTAGTAGAAGTAGTAGTAGTAGTGGAGGTGTTGATAATAATAATAGTAGTAGTAGTGGTAGTGGTGGTGATGATGGTGGTGGTGGTGGTGCAGCATTCATCCTTTAACACTGGTAGGTTAACTTCTATGGCTTTGGAAACCACAGCAGCGTGAGCCGGGCGGACATCCACACACACACACACATACATAGCGACAGGGATTGTATAGCTGAAGCTGGTTAACGCTGCTCAGCTCCCTTTAACGCACCACACTCTTGCCTTACGGTATTTCCTCTCCTCGTGACTGCTGCTTTGGGTCACGTGAAGGTGAGTCTGCACTATTCAACTCTTTCTTTCACTGCGATGTCAGACTATTTGTAACATCAATAGCAATGTACGTGGGATCTTTATCAGCATCTTCGGGGAAAGGAATGTATAAAAATAGAATATGTTTTGCCATTTCTACCCAGCTTAAAGGTTTTAGGTAACTGTGGAATAAGTAAAGATGTCTCAAAGTGATAATTTATTAGGAAAGATGCAGGAAATAGCCGTGAAAGGGTTAGGTAAGGTAGTATAGGTTAGGTTAGGTTGGATTATGTTAGGTTTGACGTAAGCTAACGTAACCTGATTCTTAATTAAGATGATCTGAACTGATTTAATCTAAACTGACGCCATTTTCAGTTGTTTAGAAATCGCTACAGCTGATCAACATTCTCCAGTACTCTGTCGATCTGTGCCTTTCTCAGCTGCACTCATTGGAAAACGTCTCAGTCACTGTCACTGCAAACACGTGTTCCTTCACTGCAATCATTAACACACTCCATGACGAGACTTTAAACTTCAAGTGGCGTGCGTTGCGTAAAATCTCCTATTCAAATCAACGTAATATTTTGAAATGCAGGTGACGTAATCTTCTTAACCTCTTCAGTGCTAGGACATGCTTTTACCATGAGTTTTGTATATGATTAGACGATTTTATTGACATTAGGAACGGTCTATGGAGGTCAGAAGTTTAATGACCAAAGTCTATACTATTCTAATCCCCACGTGAGTCCTGAAGCTGTATAAAATCGACAAATTATAAATGAATATGAAAACACGTCCCAGTACCGAAGGAATAAACCCACTACTGCTACTTCTATCACCACTACTACTACATCACAACCAGAATGAGTTGATCACATTATAATGAGCAATAACAAACACATTCTACAGACTCAGAACTTATTACACCTTTCCACTGACGCCAGGAAAGCCACGGTGTGTGTGTGTGTGTGTGAAGTGCAGTGCAGTAGTCATCAGCCAACGTTCCTCCCTGACCTAACCCAATGCAGAATTTCGAGGCCGCCACCACCAGCCAGGGAAATCAATTCAGCTTTACAGTCCCGTGCCACAGTAGATAAGATAGATGCAATATGTTTACTCTTGCTGTAGTTTCCTTTAATGCACGCAGGGAGTGTAGTCGTGTTGGCTGATTAAGATGAAGAGACACCTGATATGCATTGCTATATCAGTGTTATTGATATTCGCACACTTATTAGAGAAACCACATGCTGTTACCAAGACAATGAAGAGGTAATCTTAACGCCACAAGGGAGGGAGGGAGGGAGGGAGGGAGGGAAGGAATGAGGGAGGGAGGAAAGTAGGGAGGGAGGAAAGTAGGGAGGGAGGGAAAAAGATAGATAGATAGATAGATAGATAGATAGATAGATAGATAGATAGATAGAGAGAGAGAGAGAGAGAGAGAGAGAGAGAGAGAGAGAGAGAGAGAGAGAGAGAGAGAGAGAGAGAGATACATAATATATAGGCTCATCGTTCTCTCTCTCTCTCTATGACAGTCAGTCCCAGTCCCAGCGTGTCACTTTTGTTCATTAACACACCAGGATTTCCATATTTCACAATTATTACGACACGCTGTGCTGGTTTACTTTTGCAGATGCATTTCCACAACACTCTTTCCCTTTTACCTTTATTTTACCAAGAGAGGAGACGGAGAATGAAATGACGAGGCAAATTCACTCGTTTTTCCCTTCCACCGTCATTACGTGATGGGATATTACTACGAACACACATATTGGCAGTTATCAGTAATGCAGTAGCTAATGTTTGCTCTGTGCTGCTCTACTCCATGCTTATATAAATGCACGAGTTACCCTCTGCCAGGCAACACTAGAAATGGTTCTCAGTATTAACCCCTTCAGTAATAGTAGGCAATCTTGTATCTATTCTATTTATTAATTGTCGATTTTATGCAGCTTCCGAGACTCATCTGAGGTTTGAAATGGTAGACTCTGGCCATTGATCTTCTGACCTGCATACACCCTTTCTAATGTCAATAGAATCGTCTAATCACACTTAAAATTCGTAGTAAAAGTGTGTCCCAGTACTGAAGGGGTTCATATTAGTGAATATTCGTGTGTATAAGTGGGCGAATTCAAAAGATACACCTGAGATATGACTGGCCCTCACACCCTCTCCATCCTCACCTGTGGCTCGCTATTGATGGGTTAAGGTTTATCCATTTACTTTTCTTACTCAGGTCACTGTTTTTATCCATCATTTCACAGTCACAGCCAAGAAAATAGAGTCACTGCAGTAATATAGTTTGAATTTTCCCGCCTTTTCTGTTTACTGATGACGTACACCCCCCAATACCTGTGTTTTCGACTGATGGTGTAATCTCGAGTGTTTGTGAAATAAAGAATTCCTGAAATATATAAAGAAAGCTAAATTTTCAATAAAAAAAATACACTGCACTTTTTTTATTATACATATTGGATTATAAGACGTGTGATTTTAATAAGGTTAGAGACTACATAACTTCCCTTTGAGTAAAACAGCTAATTCCTAGATAAACCAATGGATGAATTTGACAACCAATCATTTTCTATCTAAGTATTTTTCTAGTGTCTTATTTCACATCATTCCATTGACAACAGAGAGAAACCAATCAACTCACTTCGGCGTTGAGGTCACACAGGTAGTGGGAGCGAAGTAAACAAACATGGCGCGGTGAGTGACAGTGTTTTGCCAAGTGATTGATATTCCTGGTGATAATACTGAAAATTCCAACCCACAGTGGCCGCTGCAGGATACAGGACGGCTCTCCCTACACAGGTAAGCAGACTATGAGGGTCGTGGGGGAGTGACAAGGAGTAGAACCGAGACACAGCCAAAACACAGTGCTGACTCAACATTCCCCCACTATTGTCCAAGTTACAGCCTCACAGAACAGTATATAGGCAGAGAGTTCACTTTATAATCACAACACAACGATAAGGACAGGACACACGCAATACAGTTCAGTTAGCATCGAGGATAGTGTTTACGTACACAACACTCACTGAGCCTCGTGAGATCAGACTGAGCAGGGTGACTCACTAATATGAGCAGGACAATATGAGAGAGAGAGAGAGAGGGAGGGGGGGAGGGAGAGATGCACATATATCCATAAGTAGTGTTGAAAGTAATTGATGCTGCCCACTACTTACGTCCTCACTTCCTAGTTCTCGAGTGGAAGGGAAGTTTGATAGGCTATTGTGATCCCGTTACCATAATTCTCTAAACAAATTGAGAAACATAACGGCAAAAAGGAACTCGAAACTCTGTGATACCGTTTCGAAGCTTCACACCACATTTAGAGAGCATCGTAACTCAGGCATGTAAGGGGTAGCGTAGCAGTGCATTAAATATACTCATAGTGATAACTGATAACTGTTCCTGCTCTGGTTGTGATATAAGCCCTACAAATCCTTCCTTACACGAGTTTAGGTAAAGATAACAAGGTGGTGTGTTGTCCCTTGAGAGAAATTTGGATCCGTGTGTTACTTGGCGTTAAGTGAAGGATGTCCAGGCTGATGCTGTGATAAGGGAAGGTGTGGGTCAGTGTGGGATAGAGTTGTACCATTTCTGTTGTCTAAAATATGTTAATTATTGGCTGGATTGCACTTAAATGTTTTATTCAAGGGTTATTTTTATTTATTTCTGGTGGTAGGTTCTAGTGTTCTGCTTACAAGGGAACTGATATAATTTTGCTTTTTACCCATGGAACAACAACAGTGACTACTTCCCTCATCAGATAGATTTATATGCATTCCCTGTATATTCTGAAGCAATTTGTGTTTTATTTTAGTTTACCTCTAACTTATACGTTTTCTATGTTGTCTTGCTTTACAGAGAATGTTTTGTGGGGGTAACTCATGTATGTGTGATGTCAATTCCTAATAAAAGATATGTCCTTTATCTTATCTATTTCTAACACGTTCTGATGCAAGTTATTAAGGTATTTAGGTGCGTTTAATGTACTATAGTGACAATTTAGCAAGTATATCGCGCCATCACTGGAGAAAAAACCTTTTGTGATGTTAAATATGTGGACTTTGAGAAACAGTCCTGATGTGTGTCTCTGTTGCTTCTAAATACGTCCCCATCAATGAAGGACTGACAAAAAGAGACTAATGTTGTTTCTTTTCTGTTTTGTCTCATGTGTGTGTCGTGTGTGTGGATGCATTGCCTTAGTTGTATTACGAAAGACACCTTCAGCCTTGCATTTGTTCCTGTACATCTCTCATTTAGAATTTCTACATTATAACACTATTTATTTGCCTTTCCTTTCATTACCTTCATCATTTCATTGCATTTTACTTACACTACACTTACTACGTTGCTTCTCCTCCTTCTCTTCATCTCTCGGCGCCATTTGCAAGGTTTGAAGTGAAAATACTAACAGACTGGACTTGAAAAATTTATAGTACATTTGTAAGAATAAAAGGAGGTAGGCCGAGATGCACTTCCAAGGCTGCCAGTAGTGACATAGCCAGCTCTGTGTGTGTCCCAGAGGAGCCGAGATGAACCAGCGAGTTGCGCCACTGAACCCAAAGTCTAATTTACCTTGACTTTGGCGAGTGTTTGGAGGAACGAGGAGTATGTGTATAAATAGACATGTTTGGTGTTGCGAGACCGATTTAACACTTCAGGGAACTTGGTTAGGCTCGCTAGTGCATCATCATCAGCAGCAGCAGTAGGAGGAGGAGGAGGAGGAGGCAGCGGGTGGTGGTGGCGCCTCAGTGCTCCACCTGCCAGTAGGAGCGGGTGTAGCCTGGCGTGTTCCGCAGCAGGTTGTCTGCCTCCTGGACAATCCAATCGTAAGCGTGTGGCACGTCAGCGTACACCCCCGGAATGCCCGCCGTGCCGCAGCCAATGCCCCACGCCACCATGCCCACCTGCGTGTACTTCCCGCTCTTCAGGTTCTCGCAGACGAGGGGAGAGCCTCCGTCGCCGCTGCAGGAGTCCTTACCCGCCTCCCCGCCGGCACACACGAAGGACTGGTGCAGGTTGAAGTAGCGGCCCAACCTGGTGGTGCGCAGGGCGTCCTGACACCTGTTGTTCTCCCACAGCGGCAAGTCCACTTTCTTGAGGACGTTCTGGTACACGCCCTCCTTGCCGAACTTGTCCTTGCCCCAGCCCGTCACCAGGCACTTGTTGTGGTCGAAGGGGATCCCCAGACAGACGGTGTCCACGTGGTAGGAGAGCTTGGCGGGGGTGTCCAGGTAGAGGAGGGCGATGTCATTGTACAGAGCCCCGCCGTGGTTGTACTGTGGGTGGGTGACGATGACACTGACGCCCCTGTCCTGGTGGGGGTGTGGCTCGTACTTCCTCTGCGTGTCCCACTCCCCGAGGCGCACCGTCAGCTGGCCGGCCTGGAGCTTGACGACGCAGTGGGCGACAGTGAGCACGATGGAGGGGTGGATGAGCGAGCCGCCACACACGTAGAAGTTCTTTTGCGTGCCGTCAACCAACTCCTTCCTCAGTATGGCAGTCATCCACGGGAACTCCGCGAACTGCCCCTGGTTGTCCTGCGTCAGTAGAGACAAAACTTACTGGGGAATGCGCATGATATCCCTCCCCCCCAAACACACGAGACAAGACAACACCAATTAAAAACCCTGTGTTATTTCAAGGAGGTGGATAATGTACGTAAATCCATCCACGCACCTGAAAGCCTTGGATCCTGATATCAATCCCCTGGTAGTTCCTCGTGCCGCAGTTTGAACGGTAGGGCGTGGGGGGCGGCGTGGTGGTGGTGGGCGGAAGGGGACTGGTGCAGCACACGTCCAGATAACTAGGACACTCAGAGGTGGATCGTGTCACATTGTCCTTCTTGCCCCCGATCCTGTGAGGAAGAAACAAGGGTTCATACACACACACACACACACACACACACACACACACACACACACTGTTCATGTTCTTAAAATGGTGACATCAGCAGATTTTCTTTCCTCGTTGTTCCTTTGTGTTTCTGCCATCATAAGACGTAACGTGCGAGTCATCACCGCCCATCACGTATTCACTCACTCACTCAGCCACCCATCCGTCCATCCACTCACTCACTAACTCATTTATTCTTTCACTCACTCATTTATTCACTCACTCACTCACTCACTAACTACCTAACTAACTCATTCACTCACTCACTCACCCAATCCTCTTCACTCACTCACTCACCTGATGTCGATGATACCTGCGCCGTCCGTCACGATAGCGTTGTCACGGCACAGGTAGTAAGGCACACACACGCCGCGGTAGTTGTCGCAGCTGGCATACTCCTGGTACTCCTGGTGCTGGTGGGTGCGAACGGAAACCTCCTCCGTGACGTTCTTGCCAGCGTCCTCTTTTGGTTGAGGGTCTTGTTGGTTCTCGTCATTGCACTCTCCAGCCCACCAGAAGCAACCGTCGGCCTGTCTGCGGTTCCTGGCGGCTGCGTCCCCTGTTGCCACCAAAGCCGCCGCCACCATCACCACCACCGCCACGCTCTTCATTCTGAGTCTGTGTAGAGAAGTGTTATATTTAGTTGGTGTTTGTAATAGTGAGTTGTAGTGTGGTTGAGGGTTTTAGTTGACCCCCTTCAGTAATTGGATACTTTTTTACTTGAGTTTTAAGTGTGGTTAGGCGATTTTATTGAATTTAGGAAGGGTTTATGGAGGTTAGAAGGTTAATAGCCAGAGTCTACACTATTGTGATCCCCGCATGAGTTTCTGAAGCTGTATGAAATTACCTTATAATAAACAAAATAAATAGAAAAATGCGTCCCAGTAATGAAGGGGTTGATATGAAAAAAATAAATCGTATCCGTACGTTTGGATCCTATTCATGTGATCCCTTACATGTTTATACACTCACATAGTCGTATTAGTCAGGCATTAATAAGACAATCTATTACATCGATATTAGTAAGGGATGTGGTGGAGTGGGAGTCAGTCAGTATGCGGGGCTTCCGGTGTGTGTTGCGTGGTGCTGCGTTACAGGTATATTACATGACACACCGGCACTAACAAGCCTTTATACGCGGCGTGTTGAGCGTGAGGTCGGTGTTCAGATACGCCTTGCTGTCACCACCACTATTTATCAAAGCCACAGAGATGATTAGTGAGGTTTTCAAGAGTGTTTCTTCAGTTAATAATGTAGAAATCTTGTCACTCTGTCTCTAGAACTGTAAAAGCACCTTGAATAACTCATGTAAACTTAAATAAGGCCTTTGGGAATAGTGAAGGTGAAGCAAAGAAGTGTTTAAGAATTAGAGTCTGAGTGTTATTTGTTGTTGTGTTTAGAGAGATGACTTGTTCACGTTGACCTTTAGAGGATGGGCCGCCGTGGTAGCTGAGCCGTGCCCTTAAACCTCCGCCTGCTGCTGATGTCATGGCAGGCGATAACCTTCAGTATTGAGGCAGTGTACCATTGCAACAGTTCCCACTTCTTCAGTACTGAGACGCATTCTTACCACAATTTTTTCTTTTTGTGTGTGTGTAATTAGGCGCGTTTATTAAAATCAGGAAGGGTGTATAGAGGCTAGAAAGTTAATTGCCAGAGTTTGTACTATTGTAATCTCCATATGGGTTTCTGAAGCTCTAGAAAATTGGCAAATAATAAGCAGAATGAGTAGGAAAAACGCGTCCCAGTACTGAAAGTGATTAACATTTATTCTAACTAAAGTCATTTTAAAAACGACCCAATAGGAAATGAAGAACAAACTGAGCGAATCCAACAAATGCATCACTTCATCATAAACTCAACGTATACGCACAGAAATGAAGTTCTCGTATTACATCACACAGACGCTCCTTCGGGATATTGAAACGACAAAGCGAGATAAACAAGCACGAGTGAGTCCTTGGTGGAT
>CM035202.1:10886052-10906052 GCA_020233015.1 Callinectes sapidus | reverse complement strand
ATGCTAACCTAACTTGAGGTGCTGAGCCTATCCACCGTATCTAGCAGCACCCAAAGGTAATAGTGTCCAGTTTACCATCATCGCAGCACGCCACTAAAGAAATAATACTTGTGGACCAACGAATATTAATCCACCTCCACTGCTGCTGAAAGAGATCTGAAATGAATCCACCACCACAACCACTAGGATCTTTGGAATAGCATGCGTTAATCCACCATCACCAGGAATAAGAGAAAGAATCCACTAATATAACTGAATACACTACACCAATCCACCACCACCACCACCACCACCACCATTACCTCTAGACAGACAAGCTGGCACGGCAGATAAGTAGAGAGCGCTTGGAACAACGAACTGAGCGGCCCTTCCTCCCTGCACCTTCCTTTATACAGCCTCCGCTTTCCCCCACCCCCCGTACTGCCACCCCCCCGCACGCCCCTCCTACCCTTAACCTTGAGACTGAGATGGCTCCTTCGTTGCCCGCACCGTCGGTAGGAAGGGGCGCCTCAGACATTCCCCAATCTTGACGTCACTTCATTCCCTCCTCATCTCGTGTTTATTGTTTCCATCATCTGTCATCCTTCCTCTAATCCCGGGCCTTCCCCTGAGCTAGGAAGAGGAAGACGAGGGTTAAATGTCTGCTAATTATCGTGCTTGTTTCCCTGTGAATGTGCTATTGTGTGGTGCCCTGAGTGTGACGTGTGTTGGGGGGGGGGGGAGGTTAGAAGACGGTGCGCCATGGTTTGCTGATGTGATGGTGATTCGAAAGAGTGAACCGCCTCGATTTGTTACGTGTCGCTGTGAAAGGTTGAAGGTGTTATGTTGGTCTTGTTCTGTCTCCTGTCGCCATATTTCACCACCACAAACACTACGAGCTCGTAACACTTCATCTTCTCTTCCCTTTAGTACCTATACCTCTGCTCCCACACATCTCTCTCTCTCTCTCTTTCCGTCTCATCGTTGTCTTTTCTTCCCTCTTACCTTCTCCCTCCATCTTCACCCGGTCCACCACCACCACCACCACCATCTCTTAACACCTTATCTCTTCTCTCCAATACTTTTGTTCCCACATTTCTCTCTCTTTTCATCTCATCATTGACTTTTCTTCCCTCCTACTTTCTCCCTCCATCTTCACCCCATCCACCACCACCACCACCACCACCACCACCACTACACGTACATAACACAAACACTAGACCCAGGTTACGTTTCCTTCTACCTTGGAAAACTTTAAGCCAAAAAAAGGGGAAAGATGGATAATTTCTCAGGTGTTTAGGTTAGGTTTGTTGGGTCAAGGGGGCCGCGACACCAAGGTCATATGCGGCTCACACATGAATGGGATTCCCAGTCACTATCAATGGCTATGAATAAACTGTTTGGATTTTTCCTTTGTGTGTGTATATCTGTGTGTGCGTTTTATATTATCGTGGGGAAACTGAGAGGATGGAGGATTTCCTGCATATCACTACTACTACTACTACAACTACTACTGCTACTACGATGTACCACCACCATCACCATTATCACCACCACCACCACCACCACCACCACTACAATCATCATAAAGTCAGATGCGGTACAAGGACGTGAGAGGCATAGAGTCAAGCTCTTTATCGTAGACGCTTTGGGCAATTTCAACAGGCGGCAGCAAATGATCGCCACGCACCTGGAGAGAGAGAGAGAGAGAGAGAGAGAGAGAGAGAGAGAGAGAGAGAGAGAGAGAGAGAGAGAGAGAGAGAGAGTCTAATCTTAATAAGGAATAGATTAAATATATAACACATTCTTTCACGACTCACTAAACTAAACTCACTTTCAACTTTGTATTTTTTTCTCACACTTAACTAAATTCAAGATAGAAATACTAAACACTCCCTTGAACATTGCATGAACATCCACTACAGTGTTAAGAGTAAAGATAAAAGTGTCAAAATATTCAAGAGTAACTGAAGTACATGACTCATTTTTTGTATCTTTGCTTCCTCGTGTGTCCCTCGCGTTGGATAGTCCGTGGGGGGAGAGAGAAAGGACACGTTTGTTGCTTGTGTTTACATTGTGACGGTCGGCTGGGGTCTACTTTGCTATTGTGTGTTTCCCTTGACTTCTCTCTTCCTTCCTTTCATTCTTGTAGCTTTTGCTTGTCGGTGCTGCGCTGTTTCCTTGTTTGGCTGTCTCTTTGGTTATTAGTTTTTTTTCTATCTGTTTTTCATGATGTTATATTTGCTATAGTAAGATTTTGAGATGTCTGAACTTTGATATTTTTTTGGTGTGTGTGTTTATGTACATGTTTGTTAAGGAGTGTCTTTTCTTCTAACTGTTTAAAGTATAATTACTGCTGCTGCTGCTGCTGTTGCTACTACTACTACTACTACTACTACTACTACTACTACTACTACTACTACTACTACTACTACTACTACTACTAACAACAACAACAACAACAACAACAGCAGCAACAGCAGTAGCAGCAGTAGCAACAACAACAACAACAACAACAACAACAACAACAACAACAACAATAATAATAATAATAATAATAATAATAATAATAATAATAATAATAATAATAATAACAATAAAATGTAATGTTAAAATTGTCGGTCACAACAGAAACGTATACACACAGAGAAGTAGGAAAATAATTGTCATGGTGGTAAAGTCACGTTCACCTCGCGAAGCAAATATATGTTTTTACTTTCTTATTTCAACATCGCTATTTCCTTACAGTCCCCAAACGGTAAGATTTCTCCAGAAGTCAATACAAAGCCAAGGCGAGTCTGTGAATCCCATGAAGCCAAGGATAACGAAGTGAAGCTCTCGAAGTAATGAATTGAGGCTGAAGTAATGAAGTGAATGAAATGATGAAGTGGTGAAGTATTGAATGTCAAGAAGTAATGAAGTGATGTAGCAATGAAGTGTGAAGTAAAGAAGTAATGAAGTGACTGTGTAATGAAGTGAGTGTGTTAACCTCTCCTGAAGCCAAGGCCAACGAAGTGAAGCTGGGACACAAAAATAAATGCAAAGAAAACGCAGTGCTGGATTTTTTTGTCTACCATTTAATGAGGTGATTTGCAAAGCTACAGTGTGGAAATTAGTAAAACATCAACATTTTTTACCAATAACTTTTTAGTCTCCCTGTTCAATAGACGTCTTCACAAGGCCGTTTTCTTTACTGGGGTCTCGTATTGTGATTTGTGTTGGATTTACGCAACGTGCTGGGATCTCTGGGTCAGGGTGGGGCGGCGGGGAGGAGTGGCGCAGACAGGCAGGCAGGCAGGAGGAGGTGTGCAGGAGGCAGGGTAGGATGGGCCAGGGCCTGCTGATATGCTAGCGTCCTTGTGTCATGGTGGGCGTCACATGTTATCCACTGTATCCACCACCACCACCACCACCACCACCAGCGCCACCACCAGCTCCACCACCAGCTCCACCACCAGTGCCACCACCAGCGCCACCACCAGTGCCACCACCAGCTCCACCACCAGCGCCACCACCAGTGCCACCACCAGCTCCACCACCAGCACCACCACCAGTGCCACCACCAGCGCCACCACCAGCTCCACCACCAGCGCCACCACCAGCTCCACCACCAGCGCCACCACCAGCTCCACCACCAGCGCCACCACCAGTGCCACCACCAGCTCCACCACCAGCTCCACCACCAGCGCCACCACCAGCTCCACCACCAGCGCCACCACCAGCACCACCACCAGCTCCACCACCAGCTCCACCACCAGCGCCCGTTCCTTCCACCAGCTTATCCGCCTCGGTAGTGATCCAATCAAAGGCGAAAGAGACATCAGCGTATACTCCAGGGACGCCGCCGGTGCCACAGCCAATGCCCCACGCCACTATGCCCGCCTGAACGTAGCTACCTGAGTCTGGGTTCTGGCACATGAGCGGGGAGCCTCCGTCGCCGCTGCAGGAGTCCTTACCTGGCTCCCCGCCGGCGCAGATGAATGACTCATGCAACTTGAAAAACTTGCCAAGCCGAGTGTACCTGAGGCTGTTCTGGCAACTCGCGCGGGCCACGTACGGGAGATTGACAGTCTTGAGGACATTCTGGTACACGCCCTCCTTCCCGAACTTGTCCTTGCCCCAGCCCGCCACCACGCACGAGTAATTGGCCGTTAAGTAGTTGATCTTCTCCAGGCAAATGATCCCGACGTTCTTGGCGATCTGGGCTGGCTTGGCGAGGTGGAGGAGGGCAAAGTCATTAGCGAGGTTCCCCGGGTGGAATTTTGGGTGGATAACAACGCGATCCACTGCGCGGTCCTGGTGTGGGTATGGCTCGTATTCCTTCTGGGTGTCCCATTCACCCAGACGCACGTACAGGTCGGTGGCGTTGCCGTAGCGGGTGACACAGTGGGCGGCGGTGAGGACGACGGAGGGGTGGATGAGGGAACCGCCACACACGTAAAGGTTCACTGGCTTGTCACCGAATTTCTTGTGTAGCACGGCGGCCATCCACGGGAACTCTGCGTACTGGGCCTGGTTATCCTGTGGGGGGAGAGTGGCATTGTGTTGTAAAGGGTTGTAGGGAATACCATAATGCAGTACGTAGTGTATTTAACGACTATCTGATTGCGTTACGTTTCCTTACCATATTAACTAATTACAATAACTACTACTACTACTACTACTACTACTACTACTACTACTACTACGTTACCACATTTATTACTTTGAGGAGGATTTTGTACAAGGTTGCACTATCACGTCTTTTCTGATTTTGAAAGTTTACCTTCAATTTTTTTTCAGTAGCCTTGACTGCCACAGAAAACCACTCGTGCGGTCACATTTTTCAAGGGGGAGTTTCTCTATATGTTCATCTCACTTGATTATTCACGTTTTCTTCTCTTCTTCTTTTACTGTTTTTCATCACCTTTCTTCGTTTCAAGGTTTCGATCAATTATTCAGTATACCTATCCATTTATTCATTCATTCATTTATCTATCTATCTATTTATCTATTTGTCTGTCTATTTTCCTATCTATCTATATTTTTCTATTTCTAGTCGCAAAATTTTCTTTATAGATGCGTTTGATGTGACATATTTGACGGTTTATGATATTTTTTCAATTTTGTATAGCATTTCGGTCCCGCGCGTGCACACACACACACACACACACACACACACACACACACACACACACACACACGTACCTTAAACCCTTGGATCCTGACATCAATGCCTTGCGGGTTCCTCTTGCCACAGAAGGCTTGGAAGGGCGCGGGGGTGGTGACAGCGGGGGCCTTGGTGGTGGTGGTGGTTGTGGTGGTGGTGGACATGATGGTCTCACCCTGCGCACAACATACGTCCAGGTAGCTGATGCAGTCCTGGGAGTTCTTCTTGGTGGGGTCTCCAATCCTGGGGATGGGCGAGGGTGTCTAGTTAACGGTATTGGTTGTGATGTATGTAGACTTAATGGTGTGTTGTAATTTTCTCTTATCTTTGTTTTGTCTATCTTTGTTTTTTCATTTATTTATTTGTATGTGTGTTCTTGTGGTCATGATACTCAGAAATAAGTATTTTGACGTCCTATTTTTTCAGCAAGTTTGTAATGAAAGTTATTTGTGTTTTTAAGAAGGTTTTCCTAATTTTAGTTTCTGTTTAACAAGGGCTACTCATCGTAAATCGTAAACATTCCCTTGAGGACTCAGCCTGTCATATTCGCAGTGTGTGAAGTTACTCCACGTGAGAACACATAAAGTTTAAGAATCGGAAGAAGGAACACTGCTGCTGCTGCTGCTGCTGCTGCTGCTGCTCCTGGCACTCTTGGAAGAGTACGGCACAAGACTCACCTGATGTCAATGATGCCAGTGCCGTCCATCACGATCTGTCCGTCCTTGCACAGGTAGTAGGGGACGCACACACCTGCACCATCCTTGCACGGAGCATATTCCGTCGCCTCACGCCGCTCTCTGGGCACAGCTGCGGCCAGGCCCACCACGGCCACGAGGACCGCCAGCTCTCGCATCCTGCAGACACGACCTTGTTAAATGTCCCCACCTCGTCATGTGCCTCCCTGCCCCACCATGACGAGGCCCCACTTCACCCCCATCCCCGGCCCGCCCTGCCCTTCTATAAACTGTTATGTCCAGAGGAGAGAGATCCGTCTATGTGTCATTCTGTGTCTTATTTTCGATTGTCCTGAGTTACTGTTATTGGCTCTTTGTGAAGGGTAACGCTGGGTCATAAGACAAGGCCTCCTCCAGCTCAGGCGGCCCAAAGAACTCAACAGACACGCTTTGCGCTTCGTCTGTCTCGGGGAATGCTGGGCCATCATAGTTTCTGCGAGGTCTCACGGAGCAGCCAGTGGGTTAGCACAGAACTGGCGTCGCTTCTTTGCGCGAGTATATAAAGCTCCACGTCTGTTATATTTAGTCACTTGGTCCTGGCGCAGATCTACTTGGGTAACTTAGGCCTCACGTCAGATGATTCTTAAGACATCGGCCTGCGGTCTAATAGGCATCAGGACATTTGGTACACGAGACGCTTTCTGTCACTCCAGTCAGTCAGAATCAACGGGCAAGAAACTGTTTTGTCATCTTATTTACTCGTGTTTTTTTCCGAGTTGTCGTGGCATGCACAGTCAGTCTTCTGTTTGCACGGAAACTCTTTTTAATGGAACTTTCAAGTCTACAAATGAACAAATGAACAAGACACAGTAACGCGGCACTCCTCGCATCTCGCGATTCTATTGGTTCAAGAAGGAAACACATATTTGTCCCATCTAAAGAAAGACGTCAGGTGATGCAGTTGACAAGTGCAGTGGCGGCAGACTCCAGTATCCTGTAATCCTCAAAGGGGAATGAAGACTGAACACAACACCAATAACACCACACAGCACGTCTGGACAGATCAAGTAGGAGTCTCCAAGTCGACGGTCTGAGTTACCTGAGCAGTAGCAGCAGCAGCAGCAGCAGCGGCAGCAGCAGCGGCAGTAGGTTAAGCAGCAGGAGTTGGAGTGGGTCGTTCTTGCCACTCACTGACTGTAGGAACAACTGTACTTCCTTCGCCTTTTTCGGGATATTTATAGAGCGACATTGCTTTTTGGATCGACCTGCCAGGAACCCCTTGACAATTTCCCTAACACACCTCACTAGGCACCACTGCACTCCTTGCCTCCCACCTCAGCCTGTTCTCCACCTTACCCCGCAGTGAGGGGACGGGGCAGCTACAGGCGGGGGAGCAGCGTCGTGGCAGGAGAATTGAATGAAAGCAGAGGGGACTGTCCATCATGCGGCAATCGGCAGCTCTCTCGCCATGATTTTTAGATTTTTTTTCACGTTTCGCACGAATAAAACCGGAGGCGTGACAGTGCTAGAAGCCAAGTCCTGCATGGAAAATGGCTTGAAACTGTCATATAAAAGACGATATACGTTTTTTATGTGTGTGTGCGTCAAATGGAACACTTTAAATATTTGCTTTTTAGTGTGCATGTAACAACGATCCCCGTGTGCACTTCTTGTTCCATCACTGCCATTAACGTGTTGGTGTAAGACAGACGAAATAAAAAAAGAAATAAAATAAATAAAATAAATAAATAAACAGCTACGATAATTTTATTCATTATTTCTTAACCTATAATTGAAATATATCTCGCTAACTATAATATCTTCGTTAATTAGTCATTCTATTCACCTGTTTCCTTACTTAGTGCATTTTTCTACCTATGATTAATTAGTTTACCTACAAAATACCATTGGCTACTGATTATGCTTTGTTTCGTCATTTTATTATTCTATGCCACCGTCTACTTATGTTTAGCAGTTTTTCTCTTGTTCATCTTTATTCAGCTAACATGAATTCTTTGGCAGTATTATCATTCTATTAAAAGGAAAAAATAGGAGAGATGGAAGAGAGGCGGTAGTGAGAGAGACAGAGAAGAAATATATGAAGGAGGAGGAGGAAAAAAGAACAGAGGAAGAGGAAACAGACAGATTGATGCGGATGAAAGAAAAAAAAAAAAACATAAAAGAACGGAAAGAAGCAGAATAAAAGAGTGAAGAAAACGGGAAACGGGACCGAGGTGATTAAGGAAGCTAATTAAAAGGCGATGAGGAGACGGGAGGAGAGGAAGAAAGGAGGACTTAACAATGGGTGACAATGATAAGGAATGGTGAAGGTGATGGTTAGAGTGACGTGTTAAGGAGTGAAGGGGGGGAGGGGGGGATAGATGACGTAATCGTGACAGACGAGGGAGCAAAGTGGGGGAGGGGTGACGGAAAGAGGATAAAAGAAGGTCGTGACAAGGGGGGGGAGGGGTAAGGGGTGACATTGGAGTTTTAAGGGGTGAAGAGGGGTTGGGGGAGGGGGGGGGGCGGATGTGGTGACGAGTGTAGGCGATGGGAAGGAAAATCAGCGTTTATTTTCAAAGTCTGAATTCACTCTATGATTTTTGAAGAGAGTTTTACATTTGTATTTTTGTATTTCTTTTATGTATTCTATTTTTGTTGGTGTGGATATGTGCATTGGTGATGGTGATGGTGGCGGTGGCGATGGTGGTGATGGTGGTGGTGGTGATGGTGGTGATGGTGAGATGGTGATGATGGTGATGGTGGTGATGGTGGAGACAAGGTTCATGAAGACGACGAAAATTCAGTAGTAATGATAGAAAGAAATAACAATGACAAACGGTTTATTAATGCAGTAGTGACAGTGAAAAACGCACATTGTCCTAGAAAAAAATATATTGTTGCAGTAAAGTCAATAATAACAACAAAAACAACAAAAACTAACAACATATAATAGCAAGTTTGAGATCATTCCAAGTCAAGCAATCCGATGAATTAACTTTAAGAGGGAAATTTCAAAATATTTATTAATTTCGACTATCTTTTTTTTTTATTATTTAAGGGAACTGGCAGATTAGTGAGTATTTTCTTTTCTTTTCTTTTTTATTTTATTTATTATTTTTTTTCTCTTGGCCAGCTGTCCCTCTTACACACAAAAAAAGGAAAAAAACACAAGCAAAAGTTTCCCATTTTTTGTCCACACACACTCGGAATGTGACCCCAAGCAGACAGACAGACCCACCAATCACACGCCACCACACGGGGACATACGTAATAACTATAATGATCAAAACTCTTTATAACTTATGCTCTAATTCCGTCCCCCACCCCTCCCCACCCCCCCACACACAACCTGTCCAGTTTCCTCCTGTTCCAATAAAGGTAAGCACAGGTAACGCCACGCACGGATATGTTCTGATCGACCGGCCTTCCGCTGGTCAAGGTGTTCGGGGCGTTGTCGCATCAGTGTTCTCTGGGTGACTAACTTTTGGTGATGGAAAAAGGGAAGGGAAGGGAGGAGAGGGTGTAAAAATGCATCCAATGAACGCACAAATCTATTATTAACTTTATTTATAGAAAGTTGAGGTTATTTTCGTGTAGTTATTTTGTAGGTACCTGTGTTTGTGCTTGAAAAATAGGTTACATAGAAATACACATACATACACACACAGATACGGCCACGGGGACACACACACACACACACACACACACACACACACACATAGCTTATTAAATTTCCTATAAGGCAAGCACGTTTGCTTTATTAGATTTGCATGTATTTACGTTTGTAGAGGAAAATGAGCGAAGACTAACAAGAATTTTGGATGATAGTTAATATATATATTTTTTATCTATCCTTTATTCAATTTTTCTTTTTTTTATATATATTTTTCGGTTCAGGGGGGTGGGATGATGGCAAACGGTGCAGAGGAAGGGAAGAATAAATATATATATGCAGGATGAGAAGGCATGTTTTTTTTCCTTCTCTTTTTTTCGAGCACTGTGACTAGAGTGACTTGTGTGGAAACTTTTGTCCTTTTTTTCCTTTTTTTTTCCAAGAATCAGGATTGCAATTCTTTACCTGACCTTCTTTTTTGTCCTCTGTGCAGTGGTGGGGAAAGCTTTGGTGATGCCTCGGTGTGGTGGTGTGGTGATGTGGTTGGTGGTGTGGTGATGATGTAAGTGATGTGGACTAATGCCTTGATGGATAGACACAAGTGGATGAATATGACCAACTCTTTTATTGCTCCAGTGTGTTACATAAAGTGGTGTAGTGGTGTGGATGCTTCGTGGTGTTGCAGTGTGGTTTGATGGAGTAAGCGAGTATTGGTGTGGTAAAGTGGTGTGGGTGTAATGGGACAGTGAGGGAGTGGGGGGGGGGTAGTGGTGTGGGTGTTAGGTGTTGTGATGTGGATATGGTGATGACAATGATTGATGGAAGGATTAAGAAAGCATTGGTGTGGCGGTTGATGTGGTGGTGGTGGTGGTGGTGGTGTTGTAGGGACAGTTACAGGCAGGAAGGAAGTGTTGCAGGTTTTCCATTCCAGTATGCATTTGATCCCGCTTTCCATTTGTACCATTTTTTTTTTTTTTTTGCATTTGATCTAATACAAACAAGATTTTTTTTGTGGTATATGGCGATATTTTTCCCTAGATTACCATCCTTTGTGTACAGAAACAAGATCATAAAGCGTATCGCCAGTCATGCACATTTCCAGTTACATTGCCTCACTGCTCACCGATTGTGCTCTTCGTAACGCTCATCGAAGCAAGTATTTCAGCCACCAAGAACCTCGTGAATAGGCCCACACTAAATTATTTAATCCTGCCTCACTCCAGGGCCACTCTGCTGCCACACTCGGAGAGACAATCAGTTACCATCACCATTATTTGTTACTTCTTCAATGAGAACTTGAACATTAGAAATCCATGGTGTGTGTGTGTGTGTGTGTGCGTGTGTGTCGTCAAATGGATAAATATAAACTGAAACTTTGAAGAATCTCTTAACTAATTTAATTATCGCAGTTTATAATTTATATTACATTTGATTTGAGAAGGAACAAGCGTGTAGCCGTGGGGACGCCTGCGCAGGTCACACATATTGCCAGTAGTCCACAATGGGGCCAGCCAGCAGCTTGTCAGCTTCAGTGACGATCCAATCATAGCCGTATAGCACGTCAGCGTATACGCCAGGGATGTTGGAGGTGCCGCAACCAATGCCCCACGCCACAATGCCAACCTGCACGTACTGGGTCTTGGTCTTGTCCAGGCAAACCAGAGGAGAACCTCCGTCGCCGCTGCAGGAGTCCTTACCAGCCTCTCCGCCGGCGCAGAGGAAGGACTTGTCCAGGATAAAGAACTTGCCGAGCCTGGTGGTGCGCAGAGCAGCCTGGCACTTACCATGGGCAACGTAGGGAAGGTCGATCTTCTTCAGGACATTTTGGAAGATTCCCTTCTTGCCAAACCTGTCCTTGCCCCAGCCGGTGACGAGGCAGTCGTGCTGCGGGTTGAGGATTTGGGGGGCGTTGTCCAGGCAGATGACATCCACGTTCCTGCTAAGGTCAGCGGGCGTCTGGAGGTACAGCAGGGCGTAGTCATTGTGCAGGTTGCTGGGGTTGAAGTCAGGATGGATGACAACGGTGGCGACATCGCGGTCCTGGTGTTTGTATGGCTCGTACTCGTTCTGTGTGTCCCACTCTCCCAGACGGACGCGGAGGTGAGGGGAGGTATGTTTGTCGACGCAGTGAGCCGCCGTCAGCACGATGGACGGGTGGATGAGGGAACCGCCGCACAGGTACAGGTTGATCTCCTCGCCTGACACTACCTCCTTCTTGAGCACGGCAGTCATCCAGGGGAATTCAGCCACTTGGGTTTCGTTGCCCTGTGCGGAAGGGAGATATCAGCCACGTGAGATTCGTATGCCAGATTTGGTGAAGTGTAGTATATAAAGATTAAGATGTTAATTATGCACATCATACAACATTAGGCAAACCTGAACAGCTTCTCGTACACACCTGGAATCCTTGGATCCTGACATCGATGCCATTGTAGTTCCTGTTGCCGCAGCGGGAGGTGAAAGGTGGTTGCGTAGTGCTGACGGGGCCTGTGGGGTTGGTGCAGCACACGTCCAGGAAGTTGGCGCACTCTGATCCGGTTCTGAAAGGAAGATGTGCAGGATTAGAATGACGGGCGAGAACAGGGGAGGATGTGCCATGTCCCAGGAGGAGTGTGATCACTTTATTGCTATTTCATGGCCGTAAAGCACTCATGACAGTTTATGAACGTGAACAGTAAAGAGTGAAGGAGGATACCAATAATTACATGAAGTGTTTGTAATGTTTAGAAGGAAAAGTTTTCACTTGGCTATGATAACGAGAGCAACACTCACCTGATGTCGATGATTCCAGCGCCGTCAGTATTCACCTTGTCATCCTGACACAGGTAGTAGGGCACGCACACGCCGGCACCGCCCCGGCAGACTTGGTAGTCATTACTATTAGCCTGGCGCCGCTCCCTTGGTCCGGCGGCGGCGAGGGCCACTAGGGCGGCAAGGACAGCCAGTTGTCGCATCTGTAACATACACACACCCCATGAAGACACACCACAGGACGCCTCTTAAATACTTCACGCCCGCCCATTTTACCTACACCCACCACCTAACAACAGGACACGAGGACCGCAGGACATGCCCCCCGTCACCACTCGCTGCCTGGCCACTCACTCACTCACGCACTGCACTCACTGCTGCCACAGTATTTACCATCGTCACAAGCACATTAATCTGAAGACAACTTGTGCCTCACTACCTCAAGCAGCCAACATCCTACAAGAAACCGCCAGGCGACGACATCTCAGCCTCACTTACTACGACTCAGGATAAACTAAATAGAAGTCTTCAATGAAAATAGAATAAAACATCAAAGAGTATTGCAATTCTCATCCTCGTGGTGCCCTAATTACCACACCTTCACCAGTGCTACCCGACAGCAAGTCCAGTAGTTGTTACCTTCAGAGCAGCTGGTAGAAAGTGGATCAGACGAGAACTGTATGCGGCACCTTCTGTACTCCTGCCGTCCAGCCAACTGCCGCCACTACCGGGGTAACGGCTATATATACAAGCCAGCTCTCACCCCCCCCCCAGCCCCCAGCCCCCGCGGACTTGCCAGGCATCTCCAGCAGTAATTAGCCTTGAAGCTGGCCTGGCTCCTCTAACCTGTTGTGGCGCTTTTTTGTTCTATTTCTAGGTGAGTGTGTGGAGTTTCTCTGGTGCATAGTGACTGGAACCTGACTGGCCAAACACTCGGTTAATTCACTGCCCGGGCTGCTACAACACTACACTTGTCGGTCCATTGGAAAGCTGTTATGATTGATGGACTTAGCTGGCAGTTAATTCAGTGTAGTTCCTTCTCTCTCTCTCTCTCTCTCTCTCTCTCTCTCTCTCTCTCTCTCTCTCTCTCTCTCTCTCTCTCTCTCTCTCTCTCTCTCTCTCTCTCTCTCTCTCTCTCTCTCTCTCTCTCTCTCTCTCTCTCTCTCTCTCTCTCTCTCCAAGAAAAGTGAAGTCCCACATTGAAAAGAGAGAGAGAGAGAGAGAGAGAGAGAGAGAGAGAGAGAGAGAGAGACAGAGGTGGTATTGTGAGTGTTTACAAAGAGGAAAAGGAGATAAGTAAGAGATAAAAGTGTCCAGTGGTGAAGGTAGGTGAAGGCTGCACGCACAGACAGAGAGAGAGAGAGAGAGAGAGAGAGAGAGAGAGAGAGAGAGAGAGAGAGAGAGAGAGAGAGAGAGAGAGAGAGAGAGGGATGCGGTCGGAGGGGCAGATGACGAAATTAGCAATGTAAAATTTTCCTAGAGTCGTGTGGTGAGCCAGAGCGCCCTTTGTCACACTGGGGCGGGCTGGTGTGGCACAGAGGCTGGAAGTAACGGCGGCATGAGTGGCGGCTGACAAAGAAGGAAGGAAGGAAGGGAGGGAGGGAAAGTGAGTGTTAGTTACGTGTTACTAAGAGAGATACATGCATTTGTTTAGACACGTTTTGTTGCTGAAGTCACAATAGATTGAAGAGAATGTACACGTTGTTATGACGAGAGAGAGAGAGAGAGAGAGAGAAGGGAAGCAGTTAAATATATACAACGGTTCATCTTTCGTCGGAACGTCTCACTGCTGCTGTCTCGATCATGGCTTCGAAACACTGAACTGATCCAAAAGAGACCCTTGAGAGAAAGCAGGCGGGGAATCGAACCCTGAATCAAACCCTATCAGAACACTTAAGGTTGGATTGGTTCTTGTACCTGATATTAATACATTTTTCTAATCTCGATCTTGTGGCGTCACTGACCGAGCTGCTGTCCTCTTCTCTATCTCAACACTAAAACACACAATGCTAATAAGGAATGCTTGTTTAGGTAAAGATTCGAGTTTATCTAAGAGGGTTTGAAGACATTTGTCACTCACTCAGTTAACCTGTTGGACATTTAATAAGACTGACAAATTAGTGGGGATTTTTATATCGTTTATTTTTATTACCCTTAGCCAGGTTTCCCTCTCTTACGTAATAAAGAAATAATGTTATGGTAAGTCAGGTGGGGTTAATGGGCTTTTTCACTCACAGGCACGAAGACACACACACACAGGTAATGAATGCTTAGTCAGGTGAAGTAATGTTTTTATAATGAATGATATGGTAAACTGAGGAGATAAAGTGTATGAAGTGTTTCCTTAATGTAAGAGGGGAAAACTGGCCAAGGGAAACAAAAATAATGAAAATAGAGTGCGCATTATTTTTTGGTAAGTGACGTAGATAGTGATGTGATACAGTGGTGGATGTGTTAGTGTGTTGGTTCATAGGTTGATTATTAAGTAGGCAGTGAATGTTGTAGTGGGTACTGTTTGTGAGTAGGTGGGTGGGTCTGCTTGTAGATAACTGGTGCAGTGGTTGGCCAGGTAATGTTTTTGTCAATGAATAGGTTTACCATTTTTCTTTTTATCTAGTAATTCTGTATTTTTAAGTGAGTTAAATAGAAAAAAATGATCTGACCTTAACTATTGCACCTAACTAAACCATACCTAACTTTACTTTAACTAAACCTAACTTAACTAAACCTGATCTAGCATAACATAACATAACATAGCACAGTCATATTTATTTACCTTAATCTTAGCTCACTTAACAAAACCTAATCTAACATAACTTACCACCGTCATATTTATCTAAGTTATTCACTCCACATAACCCTTCCTAATGCCAATAAAATCGCCTAATCCCACCCAAAACTCAAGATGAAAACATGTCCCAGTACCGGAAGGAGTTAATGACGTCACTACACCACCATTTTCACGTTACACAAATCAAGTTACGTTCCCACCAGTACTTTAACAACAGGGAAATACGTACAGCCCATCATCCCTAATAGATTCTCCCCCCTCACTCTTCCTCCTTACCTCTCCCTCTCTCCTTGGGCCACGCGCCGCCGCAGACCACGTGAAGAAGTGTCCTCCCTCTCTAAGGACACCGGACTTCCCAGTGGCCAATGTGTGTGTAGCAAAGGCAGTGAAGAAATTACGGAATTAATTAAAGGGATCGAAATAGAAAGGTGGGGAAATATGGGTGAGTATGTGTGTAGCGTTGCTTTCTCCTGTTGTGTCAGAGAGAGAGAGAGAGAGAGAGAGAGAGAGAGAGAGAGAGAGAGAGAGAGAGAGGCGTAGGAGATAAGGGTGTTTTTCGTATTGTCTTTAAAATGAGTCAGTAAACGTGTGTAGATTACTTGTCACCTCTTTACCTTCCAGTGTGCGTGCCTGTGTGTGTGTGTGTATGTGTGTGTGTGTGTGTGTGTGTGTGTGCACGTGTGGGAAACCAATAAAAACAAAAAGAAATATGACATATTACGTAACCGATAGAGGAAACACGCCACAAAAAATACGCGCACTCAATCACCTTTCATGTTATTCTCATTCATCTCTCTCTCTCTCTCTCTCTCTCTCTCTCTCTCTCTCTCTCTCTCTCTCTCTCTCTCTCTCTCTCTCTCTCCTCGCGTGATGTGTGGCTGTGAAGAGCGACAGATACATAGGTGATGGTTGGCGCCTCTCTTCACTTAACAAAGAACAGGAAGGAAGACTTCAAGGAGGAGGAGGAAGAGGAGGTGGAAGAAGAGAAGGAAGAAGAGAAAGAGCTTAACTAATCATCACTGTGAAATACGTCTTCTAATATTCCTGTTTTTATCCTTCCAATGCAGAAATAAAGGAGGAGAAAGAGGAGATAGAGGAAAAGAAGAAGAGGAATAGGGAGAACTTCAATAATAATTTAAATACACTTGATACTCTTATTTTTATGACTCCACTTCAGAAACTTAATAGAAATCGTGTATGCATTGTGAAACGAACGGCAAGACAAGGGAACGAAAGAGGAGAATGAAGAAAAGGAGGAGAATAATTTAAATACACACAATATTTCTATTTTTATGACTCCACTGCAGAAAATTAATAGAAAATCGTGTATGCCTTGTGAAAAGAACGGCAGGATAAAGAACGAGAAAGAGAAGAAAGAAGAGGAAGAGGGAGAATCATTTAAATACACACAATATTTCTATTTTTATGACTTCACTGCAGAAACTTAATAGAAAATCGTGTATACATTATGAAAAGAACGGCAAGATAAGAGACAGAAAGATGAGAAAGGAGAAAAGGGAGAGAGTTTCACCAAATATCACTTAAACATACCTAATCCTCCTATTTTTCCATGATTTTACCGCAGAAACTTAAGAATCGTGTATACATTATGAAAAGAACGGCAGGACTGAACCCTTTTCTTAACCCACACCTAAAAGCACCCACGTAATACCACCTGTACTCACTCCCCCACCCCCCACCCCCACACCCTCCCTTTACCTGTCATAGAAGCGTTACAGCATATTGTATTACGCACTTCCTAACTGCTCCCTCTACTACACAATCCCCCCTCCACGCACCCGCCCCTCCTCCTCCCCCACCCTTCCCCCAACCCCACACCCCCCTCGCCGGTTCTTCGAAAAGGCAGGGGGGTGGTGTTGCGAAAAGCGGGCAGTCCAAGATGGTGTTTAACGAAGGTGACGCACAAAAGTCTCATCACCGACCGAGATGGCAAAAAAAAGAAGAAAAAAAGAAAAAAAGACCCCAAAAGAAAAGAAAAAAACAACAAGATTCCAGCGATCCAGTCCGGTTAGTTAATGTAAGGTTCAGGGGGACTGGTTTTTCTGTATTGTGGTGGAAGAGAGAGAGAGAGAGAGGTGTGGGGAGAGAGGGAGAGGTGTGGGGGGGAGGGGGGGGTCGTTTCCAGGTAGTCTCAGGTAAGCTTGGGACTTCCAGTGAGGAGACGTAAAGGCGGTGGAGATTCGCGGAGATTTAATGGTCCGGTTCTGGGCAGCTGGTTGGGTGGATTTGTTTGTGTACTTCCTCCTCCTCCTCCTCCTCCTCCTCTTCCTCCTCTTCTTCCTCCTCTTCTTCCTCCTCTTCTTTGCGGTCTCTTCCGGTGCAGTGTTTTCTTCCTCCTCGCACTGAGTGAGGACGATGTTTAGAAATTGTTGTTGTTGTTGTTGTTGTTGTTGTTGTTGTTGTTGCTAATTTATTTATTTTTTTCTCGTATGATGATTTTCTTGGTGTTAATATTGTTGTTGTTTTATTGTTTATTGCTGTTTTTTGTTGTTCCTTCACCTTTCAACAGACTTTTTAAATGCATTCTCTCGTAAAAACAGACTGAATATTTTTTTTTTACTCATCTTTGTCATCATCATATCGCTAAAATGCCCGATAATTCTCTTTCAGATGTACAAATAGTTTTAATGCGAGTATGGAACCCAATCTCACTTACGTATGCCACTTGTTTATGTTAGGTTAGGTCAGTGTTGGCAGTGTTTGTTGTGGTGTGACATCACGTGTAGGGCTCACTGACTCGCGACTCTAACCCTGAGAGCTAAAAGGGCCAGTGTTAGAAAATGGTCGATTATAAATACAAATAATGATAAAAAAATGAATAGTAGATAAGTAAAGCAATAAGCAAATAACAGATAACAGCTGAATAATAATAATAATAATAATAATAATAATAATAATAATAATAATAATAATAATAATAATAATAATGATAATAATAGATAAATGAATAATGAATACTAGAAAAATAAAAGGATAAATAATAGATAAAGTGATAAATAAATAGATAGATAATAATAATAATGGATAGATGAATAAGAAATGATGAATATATAATAAATGAATGAATAAATAAAATAATAAATGAATAAATAGATAGAAAATAACAAATGGCCGATTATAGACAAGCACACATTACCTCATTTCTAACAAAGGCTGAGTAATATTTCGAATGCATTTCTTCCCCAAACATTTATATCTGACATTGGTCTTTCCAGTTCTTTGCCTCAGAAGTGATCGGATGAACCCAAGCTGTGTCTGGCGGCGAAGACCTGTGGTGGTGCCAAAAGTCGACGTTTTATGGCTGGACCACAAGATAAAATGGCAAGAGTACATTGACCATTGCTGTTCATTATTCAGTTCATTATTTAAGAGGCAGGTTTCAGGACGTTTTTTCCTGTCATTCGGCTGACTCTTTAGAATTTCAAGGAGATTGGTAAATTAATGAGTGTATTATTTTCATTGTTTCTGCCCTTCGCCAGCTTCTCCTCTCTTACACACACAAAAAATGAATAAATAAAAGAAAAGAAAATAGATAAATAAATGCAGGTTTACTCATCAAATTAATGGGCTTTTCATTTCCATTGTTTTCGTTTCTCTTAGTCAGCTACCCCTCTTGCATTAAAAGAAAGAAAAATTCATAGTAACACAACAGGAAGCTTGCAAACGTCATGCGATCAATAGTTTAGTCACGATAGAGAAGATAAGATATAATGGTGCAAGTTAATGAGTGACAAGAAGATTTATAACCCTGATAACGAGATACGTACTCATTGTTATGTTCTAAACTCTGCTCAACTCTGGAACTTCCTGCCTGCTTGTGTATGCCCTGAACTCATTGAAGAAGAAGGTTTCAACACTCCAAACTTTTTCAATAACGTTTTTTGAGTCTGCACGGGGACTGGCACCTGAGTTCACAATCCCTCAAGCTTGATTTTTGTATCCGCTTTATAAATGACTCTTAACCTTTTTTTCCTTTACTTTTTTTTTACTATATTAATGTTTACCTTTGTTTACAGGATTGAAGTATTTATTTACATCATTTTTTCTTGTTACTTGTACATTCGATCACCTGTCTTATTAACATTCGAGAAATTTGTTTTTATTTGTCTGCTTTTATTCGTTTGTTTTGATTTGTCTGCTTTATATTTACCACCTTTTGTTTTTGTTGACAAGTGTATCCAATGAGCTGTACTTCCAGAGAACAGAACCACTTGCCTAACTTCCCTGAATCCTGCTGCTGTTTTATTTATTTGGGTTTTCCTAAGTCTCATTTCTTTCACTTGATCAGCTTGTCTCTGTGCACGTGACGCATTGAGAACCAGTAGGCGTGGACCAGTTCGTGCGTGTGTGTGTGTGTGTGTGTGTGTGTGTGTGTGTGTGTGTGTGTGTAAGATTGGAGGAAAGAAAGAGAAAACGAGAGAAGGCAAAAGAGACGAGAGAAGACAAAAATGGAGATCAGAGAGAGAGAGAGAGAGAGAGAGAGAGAGAGAGAGAGAGAGAGAGAGAGAGAGAGAGAGAGAGAGAGATTCACCCTCCGCCGGGATTCCCCGATAAAATTTTCCTCCTGCTCAGTTACCTTTCCATTATTTTCCTCTCGATTTACGCTTTCCCTTCCCCGTTTTCTTCCCCTTCCTTTAGATACCATTTTCCTGTATTTTCTCCTCTTTTTTCCCTTTGATATTTCATTTATTTATTCTATTTTTTATATATTTCGATTATTTTTAGTTCCCCTTTCCTTCATTTACCGGTTTCTGTACTTTTTCTTTGTTTGTGTTCCTTCGTGTTGGTTCTTGACTTTGACGCGTGTGTCTGTGTCAGGGGTTGTGTTTGTCTATGCCTTTCACCCGCAGCAAAGAGAGAGAGAGAGAGAGAGAGAGAGAGAGAGAGAGAGAGAGAGAGAGAGAGAGATTGTTTTAAGACGTCTTCCTTGACCCTGTGAACTTCCTAACCTATCCTTGTTTGTATCTTCGTCTGTCTGTCTGTGTGTGTGTGTGTGTGTGTGTGTGTGTGTGTGTGTGT
>CM035202.1:10760247-10770851 GCA_020233015.1 Callinectes sapidus | reverse complement strand
AATTGAATTTCGTTTTCCTTCTTAGGATTTCACAGGAACCGATGTCTGCTTACCTGAAGGACACTCCAACGTGACCTGAAGGAAGGAAGGAAGGAGGGAGGGAGGGAGGGAAGGAAGGAAGGAAGAAGGAAGGAGGGAGGGAGGGAGGGAAGGAAGAAGGGTATCAATTGTGAAGCTTCTAAATAGGAGGGAATTGCGTTTATCTGTGTGTGTGTGTGTGTGTGTGTGTGTGTGTGTGTGTGTGTGTGTGTGTGTGTTCTCTCCTTCAGTTTTCCTTTTTTTTTAATTCTTTTACGTTTCACCAAATTTATGTTTTTCGGTTAGCTTACTAATTAGCTGCATATTATTTTTTTTTCTCCTTTTTTCACCACCACCACCACCACCACCACGGTTTCTTTCCCTTCATCTCAGTTCACCTTTCCTTTCCGTCCTTTTCAATGCCAACCCCACCTTTACCCACCAGTCTGACCCACACCTGTCCCTTCCACCTTTATTCATCCATCCATCCATCCACTCATTCACTCAACCACAACCTTTCGTTCACTTTTCCCTCCACCTTTCCGCCTTTTCTTTTCTGTGGTTGGTAATGAAATTAAGGCTTGTATTCTTAAACACTTCTGTACTTCACCTCCACTCTTTCAAAAGGCTTTATTGACACGAGTTATTAAGGTGTGTTTACGGTTCTAGAGGCAGAGTGACAAGATTTCTACATTATTAACGGGAGAAACATTCCTGAAAACTCGGCTAATTATCTCTGTGTGTCTTGGAAACTTAGTCATGGTGAGAGAGCAAAGCGTTTCTGGATACGGATTTAAGAACCATATACTGAAATGTGTTCCGAACTTTCATTTCAAAGGGCAAAGGGCTGTCTGTACTCGAGGTTACACTGTGTTTTGAGATTACACTTATGATTCGAGTGACGGATGGATACGATTTCTATACTAATTACAGGAAAAACACAATTCAGATTTTTTTTCTTTTTCTCTCTTTTTTTTTTTTACTGTACATTTGTGGTTCTATTGAAAGATAACCACGATTGCTTTACTATTAACAGGAGAAAAACACTTCAGAAATTATGTAGTACACATATGATTCTAGTGAGAGAAAAAACACTTCTTTACTATTAACATCAGAAACGCACTTCAGAAATTACATGTTTTCGAGTATATTTATAGTTCTAGCAAGAGAGATAAACAAGATTTCTTTGTTATCGCCAGGAGAAACGCACTTCAGAAATTACGCGGTATTTTTAGTACACATATGATTCTAGTGAGAGATAAACATGACTTCCCTACCATCATCACAGTTTAGAAATTACCTGTTTTTATCGTACATATATTATTTTAACAAGAGATAAACACCATTTCTTCACTATCAACATGAGAAACGCACTTCAGAACCCCCGGCTATACATGTGGTCTTTGTAAACAGTTTTGTCGAGAGAGAGAGAGCGCGGCGTTACTGAATACACGTCTAACAACATCATCCGTTTAGGCAAGAATGAGTAACACTACGCGACACACATTATACAAGGCAGGGCAGGCTGGATGCTGGATCACGCCCACTGACACCTCATTGTGGTTATGGCAATGGGAATGCTGTGGACTTTTTTAGTATTTGTGTGGTGGGAATGGAAGAGGAGGAGGTGAAGGTGAAAGAGGAAAAATAGGAAGAGGAGGAGGTGAAAGGGGAAGAAGAGGACGTAGAGGTGAAAGAGGAAGAGAAGGTTCAGAGGAGCATACAAGTACATAATATTAGCTTTGTCTGTGTGTGTGTGTGTGTGTGTGTGTGTGTGTGTGTGTGTGTGTGTGTGTGTGTAAACAAAAAATACTGAAAAAAGGGGACACACACACACACACACAGAGAGAGAGAGAGAGAGAGAGAGAGAGAGAGAGAGAGAGAGAGAGAGAGAGAGAGAGAGAGAGAGAGAGAGAGAGAGAGTGAGAGAGAGAGGGGAGGAGACCCATTATGCAGTAACGTTACCAGTGCTATTAATGCCTTTTCACGTGGAATTTTTACCTGCAACATGTGACGATATCGTGATGAGCTTACCTTGACTGACTTCCTGGTAAGAGTTTGAATTCCAGCGAGAACGTGTAAGGAAAGAATGTTAATGTACGAAAGTTTATAAAGATGAATTGTAGTGACGTGGGTTTAGTTAGAGTGGTTTACCAATTTGACCTTCTCGTGTATCGCAGGAAGAGCTACTATCGCTTGCAGTGTTCCCTTTGTATTCATTCACGTTTTCTTTTTTTGTTGTGTTCGTGACGAGGTGTTTTATGGAACTAATGCCATGTGTTGTTTGAGTCTAGTCTATTTACCCCAGGTGTGTTTGCCTTGTTGATTAAATGCACACGGATGTACCTGTTAATTATTTCACCACTATATATTAGCAGTAATTACCGTAGTGATGAAGGTAAAGGATTATAAAAGAAATATTAGTTGCAAACATCGACAGTAAAAATTATAATGGTACTATTTTTACTACTACTACTACTACTACTACTGCTGCTGGTACTGCTACTACTACTACTACTACTACTACTACTACTACTACTACTACTACTATTACTACTACTACTACTACTACCGCTAACAATAATAGTAACAAAAACAATAATGACAGTAGTAGAAGTAGTAGTAGTAATAGTATCGTAAAATTGATAGTCATTAATGAAACCGAGAAATTGATTTACTATTTTACATGTTAATGGCAACTCGTACATCAGTTTGTGCTTTAAAAATATCTGACAAAAGGGGAAATGATCAAATGGAAATCGGTGCCTCGGCTGAAGAATTAGTGTCGTTGGGAAACTCGTAATAGTAAATGAAAATGGCAGTGATGTTAAATATTTTTCCGTGTTTTCGTTGTTAATATTTACCGCGCATGTATTTATTTGTGAGTGCATGTCTCTCTCTCTCTCTCTCTCTCTCTCTCTCTCTCTCTCTCTCTCTCTCTCTCTCTCTCTCTCTCTCTCTCTCTCTCTCTCTCTCTCTCTCTCTCTCTCTCTCTCTCTCTCTCTCGTTAATGGCATTGCGAGAGACTGAAATCTTGTTGAGAGGAGGAGGAGGAGAGAGCGTAATTCTACTGACGAAGGAAATGCAACCAGTAAAGGAATCAAAAGACGAAGAAATATCATTAATAAAAATAAAAAAAATAATGAAATCTAACAAAAAAAAAATACTACTGACGAAGGAACACCACTAACCTGTACTGAAGAGGTATTAAAAACTGCACCAACTCTATCTATACTGAGAGACATATTAACCTTTCCCGTAGACAGCGCTGACGGAGGAACGGCACACCAAGGCAAGGCAAGGCACGGCACGGCACGGCAGGAGCACTGGGCTATTCCGCCACCAGGACACGGCCAAGTAAGATAAAACGATGAGGGAAGAGTCTTGGATTAAATCGTGCGTGTGACAGATCTCCGTCAGCCGCGTCAGTCCGTCAGCCGCTTCCTTCATGCCCTGGTGCGTGGAGGAGGAGGAGGAGTAAGGAGAGTAAGGTCGAGGAAGATGATGTAGAACGAGGAGGGGGAGGAAGAGGAGGAGGAGTAAGGAGAGAAAGGTTGAGGAAGTGGTGATGATGTAGAACGAGGAGGAGGAAGAGGACGAGGAGGAGGTAAGGAAGATAAAGGAAAAAGAGGAGGAAGGAAAAGATTAGGAGGAGGAGAAGGAAGGAGAGAAATATTGAGGATTTGGTGCTGATGTAGAGCGAAGAGGAGGAGGAAAGTGTGACAGATTGAGGGAAAGGAGGATGGAGGAAAAGAAGAGGAGGACTAAGGAGAAATGACTGAAGGAGTTATGGTGATGTAGAACGAGGAGGAGGAGGAGAAGGAGCAGGAAGAGGAAGGTGAGAAAGATTGAGGAAAACGAGGAGGAGGAAGAAGAAGAAGAGTAAGGAGAAAGAGACTGGGAGAGTGGTGGTGATGTAGAATGACGAGGAGGAGGAAGAGGATGGTGAGAAAGATTGAGGAAAACGAGGAAGAGGAAGAAGAAGAAGAAGAAGAGGAGGAGGAGGAGGAGGAGGAGGCCAGGGAATGTCCTTTTTAGGGTCTCAGAGGGCCGTGGTGTTGGGTTGTGTTGGGTCATGGTTATAGTTGCTTCAGTGTAATCTAATGGTTGATAATGATCCTTTGTCTTCTTAGTGACTTATTTCTTATCTTCTTCTCGTGAGCAACCTTCACTACTCGTATCAAGCCACAACTCTTTTGCTCGTATTATTAAAAACTTCGACTCCCACCATCACTATTTTCCAAAGGGTCAGATTGAAGATAGTCATGTTTTTAAGGGTATTTTTTATGGTTTTGATGATGGATTGACAATATTTCTAGTTTATTATAAGGAGAAGCTGTCTTGAAAACCCGGCTAGTCGTTTCTGTGATCTTGGAAAATTGTGGTGGTGAGAGAGCAAAGTGTTTAATAATACAAGTCTTAATTACTTTCCCTGTGCTACGTTGAAGAAATGGGCACTGGTATTTTCAAGAGTGTTCATTAAGTTTCTGGTGATTTCTGAGTCTTCTCTATTCATCTATCTATTTGGGGAACCATTTTTATGCATTTTTATTGACTTATCAAGCTTGAACCCTTTATTTTCTATCCTATCATAGTCAAGGTGCCGAAATGTAGCTGAATACGAACCTACCAAAGAGGAAAATGAAAGAAAATTGGTAAGGAAGTGTTGGATAAAATAAATATTGACAAAGATAAGAAAAAGAATGAAAAATGAAAGGAAAAAAAAAAGAGAGAGAGAAGAGAAGGAGGATTTAACAGTGGCAAGTATAGCTATGTTTGGTACTGTGACCTGCTTTATATACGTACAGAATGAGAGCCAATAGGGAAGGCAACGTTGAACAAAAAGAAATATTGGCAAAGATCAGAAAAAAAGAACGAGAAATGAAAGGAAAATGGATGCATGAAAGAAAAAGAAAAAAAAAGGAGAGGAGAGAAGAGAAGGATAAAAAAGTGACAAGTACAGCTATGTTTGGCACCGTGACCTACTTCATACACTCCATTCCTCCACCGTGTCCCGGCCCATCCTTCCCCTGCACCGCCTCCCACGTGTTTCTCCCCCTGCAGCAGTGTGACATCTCGCCCCAACACCTTCCCTCCTCCTTCAAGTCGATGTGCGTGGGAGTATTGATGTGTTTTGGGGGAGAGATAGCACACACACGCACCCACCCCACCCACCCCACCCATACCCAACCACCCACCAACACACACACACACACACACACACACACACACACACACACACACACACACACACACATCTGTCTGGATACTTTAGAAATGGGAGAGATAGCACACACACGCACCCACCCCACCCACCCCACCCATACCCAACCACCCACCAACACACACACACACACACACACACACACACACACACACACACACACACACACACACATCTGTCTGGATACTTTAGAAATGGCAATAAACTCTACTTACTTACTTACTTACCTACTTACTTACTTACTTACTTACTTACTTACTTACTTACTTACTTACTTACTAAATAACTTACACGCACACAGAGAGAGAGAGAGAGAGAGAGAGAGAGAGAGAGAGAGAGAGAGAGAGAGAGAGAGAGAGAGAGAGAGAGAGACGCACAATGTTTACACTCGCACGTCTAAAAAAGAAGCGATGAATTCCAAATGAGCGAGTGAAGCCGTTTCAGTTGACATGAGTTGCCTTGGTTCCCTTGTTGTGTCTATTAATGCAACTTTTCATGCACACACAGAGAGAGAGAGAGAGAGAGAGAGAGTTCGTGCGTCAATTTACTTGCCCTACTATTTGAATTGACACAGTTCGAGTGAAAGATGATTTCTACATTATTGACGAAACATATACCTCCACTATTCAAAACGCTTTATTTAATTGACACGAGATTTAAAGTTATTTTTTTTATAGTTCGAGTATTGATTTCCACTTTCTTAACTATAGAAACATTTACCTCCACTATTTCAAAAACGCTTTATTTAAATTGACACGAATTTTGAAGTTATTTTTTTGCAGTTCGAGTGAAAGATTAACAAGATTTCTACATTATTAACTATAGAAACATTTACCTCCACTATTTCAAAACGCTTTATTTAGATTGACACGAATTTTGAAGTTATTTTTTATAGTTCGAGTGAAAGATTAACAAGATTTCCACATTATTAACTATAGAAACATTTACCTCCACTATTTCAAAACGCTTTATTTAAATTGACACGAATTTTGAAGTTATTTTTTTATAGTTCGAGTGAAAGATTAACAAGATTTCCACATTATTAACTATAGAAACACTCTCGATAACTACCAATCATCTCTAACCTTGGAAAACAGTCAAGATGAGACAGCAAAGCATATCTCAACACACCAGATCACAACTCCTCCACCTTCCCACCCTACTGTAACTCCACAACGCCCACTCCACCAGCCGTACCTTAGCAGTGTAGCATTTCCTTCCTTCCGGGTGTAATGGATCGCCCCTCCTGACGTGCCTTGACTTGCGGAGGGCGAGTGAACTGAGAGAAATGAGATGGAGAACCGAGAGAGAGGAAAGCAAGGCGGGGGAGATACCAGAGATGCTGTCACGAGGGCTGGGACAACTATGCACGGACATTATAAAACTTCTCTCAGTAATAGTCTGTAAACCTTGACACGGGTATCCACGCTCTCCCAGGCACCGTGATGAACCTTCCACCAACGTTCTGAACCATCCATAACCATCCTGTCACTCACTGCCATCAAGAACCAGCCGAAACTGTACAGACTCACCCACACTACACCTCAGAACCATGTAAAGTCATTAACCATATTGACAGCCATCCAGAACCATCCACGATTATTTAGTACCATTAAAAACTAGGCTAGATCGTACAAATCTACCCACATCAACCTCAAAACCATGTACAGCCATCCATGCTCACTCACAACCCTTGAGAACCATCCACAACCATCCACAACCATCCACAATCACTCCCTACCATTAAGAACCAGCCGAAACCGTACAAACCTACCCACACCAATCTCAGAATCCATACCCAACCATATCGATACACATCCAGAACCATCTATAACGATCCTTAACCATCCACATCCACCACCACCACCACCCCAAGCGAGGCCATCACAGCACACCACGCCAGCTGGTCGAGGTATACCGCCTGGGAACCTTTCAAACAAGTTGATACACGTTTCCAGTCGACATTGAAGCCTGAACTCCCTTCCTTGCAGACCAAAGGCAGATTAACTCGGCGCCCAGAGATTCCCCAGTGAAGTTAGAGAAAGCTTGTCAGAGTGAGCTTTGCGGGGAGGGGGGAGGGGGAAGGGGGAGTGGGGAGTTTTATCCTCTCCACGATTTATAATGGAAAAAAGGGGGGGGGGGTTGAATTTGCAATCGATCAGTTTTATCCTTTGCACAATTTATAATGGAAAAAAAAGGGGGGGGGGACTTGAATTTGCAATCGATCCAATGCAATAGGTATGAATAGTGTTATTTCAATCAATCAATCTATCAATCAAGGGGGAGCATATGGTGGGAGGTTGGGTGTCGCCTCTCCTACCCTATGGCGTCACTCCCGTTGGTCACACCTCGCTAGTCCCCATGCACGCTCCCTTTCCATAGCAAGTCACTCCCAGTAAGAGACATCGACTTACCGCAGCCATGAGTTCTGTGGGCGTCCCCTTGGCCTCCTCCATGCTGGGTTCTTCCTTTCAGAGACAACCCGGTAAGCAGGATCGGCGTCCGGGTAGCGTGTCACATGCCCAAATAGCCGCAGTGTTGGCGTTGACGGACTATGCTGGTGATGGGCGTCGAGTCGGTCTCACGGAACAATCATAATATCAATATTGTTATGGCTAAGTGGTAAATTCATGTGTTTTGTGTTGTCACGTTGGTTTGATGGTCAGTTGATGGTGTTTCATGGTTTGATGGAGATGTGTGGCTGTGTTCTTAGTGTCTTTGTTTCTGTCGAGTAGGAAGGAGTAAGTGCGGTGATGTTTTGAAGCTCTCTAAGGACAACCATCTTCCTTCACATTACATTACATCCACCTAACTATACATACATTTTTAACCCTGCCAACCCCCCCCAAAAAAAAAAAATAAATAAATAAATAAATAGATAGATAAAATAAAATAAAGATATAAAAAAAAAAAAGGAAAAGGGAAAGCAGAGAGAAACATCCTTTTTATAGGCCTATTTTTTTAAGGACCGGTACCTCAGTGGGCTTTTTTCAGCAACACATTATTTTGCCCTTGACCGGACCTTTCCTACATAAAAAATTCAATGTCTTTTTTTTTTAAGGAACTGAAGGAAGAGATATACAAAAAGAATGGTTACTATCCACCACCACCACCACCACCACCATTATTATCATTACTACCACAATTAATACTGGAGGAGGAGGAGGAGGAGGAGGAGGAGGAGGAGGGGGGGGAGGAGCAGACCACACCAAGAGCCTTTAATACATAATGGAATTCACAAAGAGGAGCACCGGTGGGGAGAGAGAAAGTTCCGTTTTCTTTCACTCCTTGCGGCGGTCGTCTGATTAATTTTTTCCCCAAAGTTAAGAGGGACAGGAGGCGAAATGTTCCTACGTCTCGGGGACTCCTGACGCACGAAGGACTCCTCGCCACGCTCCTGTAGCACACCAAGGATACCGTTTCGAATTTCCCTTTAACCCCTTCAGTATATACTGGAACGCATTTTCATATCTATACTGCTTATTATTTGTCGATTTTATACAGATTCAAAAACTCATGTGGGGATTAAAACTATTGACTGGTTCTTCTGACCTCCATAGACTCTTGTTAATGTCAATAGAATCGTCCAATAAAACCTAAAACTCGTAGTAAAAATGTGTCCCAGCACTGAAGGGATTAAAATAGTACACACTGGCCATTTATCTTCTGACGTCTACAGACACTTATTAACGTCAATAAAATCATCTAATCACACCCCAAATTCTTGGTAAAAGTGCGTCCCAGTACTGAAGGGATTAAAAATAGAACAAACTCTGGCCATTAATCTTCCGACCTCCGTAGACCCTTGTTAATCTCAATAAAATCGTCTGATCACACCAAAAACTCGTGGTAAAAATGTGTCTCAGTACTGAAGGGGTTAAGGGCGTGTAAGAGTGAGTGTAAGACGTCAAGCGGTGAAAGGAAGACGGTGACTACTTGTTATAGAAAATGTAAGAGCGGGGCGTGCAGGTTGGAAGGGCGAGGTTGTGTCCATTCACGCAGGATTTTGAAAAGGAAAAATGTGAATTTACCTTTACTACATTTATCTAAAGAATTTTCTGACTGCTTTCCTGCTGCTGAAAAATGGACGAATGACAATAGTGTGTCATGTCAGTGAATGAAAATGAAAGAAATGTTCAATCACGCAAGACTCGTAAAGAAAGAAAAGGTTAATTTGCACGTGCCATATAAGGGAAAAATGTGTTATCCTGCAGTGTACCAAAAAAAAAAAAAAAAGAACGAAACCAAAGAAAAAGCATGAAATAGTGATCGTTATGACATGACAATGAATAAAAATTAAAGAAACGTAAGGAAAGTTTAAGAAAAATAGAATATACCATTGAAGAACTTAAAGAGTTACTTAGTAGAAGAAAAGAAAGAATTAATGAAACAAAATACATAGATAAAACTACACGAAAAAAAAAGAAAAAGAAAGAAGAGAAAAATCAAATATATACAAGAAAATATCAAGCATTTCACATCAACAAAACAGAAGAATAAACGAAAAGAGGAAGAAAAAAGAAAAGAAACAGAAACACATCCATAATGATAATAATGATAATGATAACAAAAATATATAAAATAATAACAATAATGAAACAATGACAAACAAAAATGAGAAAAGAAAGAAGCAAAACGCAAGTCCTCACCAGCCAATAAAGGAAAAAAAGAAAAAGGAAAAGAAATAAAAACAAACCCATAATGATAATAATAATAATAATAATAATAATAATAATAATAATAATAATAATAATAATAATAATAATAACAATATAAAAAATGATAACAATAATGAAACAATGCCAAACAAAAAACGAGAAGGGAAAGAAGGGAAATGCCAATCCTTCCCAAGCATTACGTAATGAAATGCTGGGATTCCTGGCACACGTGGCACTGAAGACTAATGAAATACTGAATCGAAAAAGAGAACTATATTACTTTTTTTTTTTTTTCGATCCGCGCGGCTTTTAAAAGGAACGCACGTGGAGGGACATATTCTGTGTAGTATTGTGTCCAACTCCACCCCTTCTTCCTCCTCCGCCAGTCACGGGACGCTGTGTCAGGACTCGGGAGGTTAACGAGGTATCATGATCTGCTTATTAGTTCATTGCTGCTTATTACGTTCATTTCAGTTGTGCCTTTTTTGTTCATGTTTGTTGTTGTTGTTGTTGTTGTTGTTGTTGTTCTTGTTCTTTTTTTCTTTTTGTTGTTGTTGTTGTTGTTGTTGTTGTTGTTGTTTTCTTCTTCTGTTCTTGTTCTTCTTTTTATTATTATTATTAATATTATTATTATTATTATTATTATTATTATTATTATTATTATTATTATTATTATTGTTGTTGTTGTTGTTGTTGTTGTTGTT
>CM035202.1:10721824-10736327 GCA_020233015.1 Callinectes sapidus | reverse complement strand
AGAGAGAGAGAGAGAGAGAGAGAGAGAGAGAGAGAGAGAGAGAGAGAGAGAATCTATATACAGTAGAGGCTGGGAATGAATTTCAAAGCAACCGTCTGCGTCCTATTGGTGACACATGTAGGGTACACAAGTGCAGAGGGTCAACATATGATGTACACGTGGCACCGGAAGAACAAGTGTGGGTGTGTGTGTGTGTGTGTGTGTGTGTGTGTGTGTGTGTGTGTGTGTGTGTGTGTGTGTGTGTGTGTGTGTGTGTGTATGTTCATTTATAATGCAAAGGTATTGTATCCAAGGCCTCATGCCTTCACACGAAAATAGTGAGAAAGACCTGCTATGCACCGTTCTCTCCAAAACTAAAGAAGATAAAAGACTTACAAAATCAAAATCAGTTTATTTGTCTTGATACGTACCTCTGCTTTGAAATGTTTCGTTATCAGGCCGTTCCTTTGCAAAAACATATACAATTATATTCATCCTTACCCATAAATTTATCTGGACTTTTTAAGTTTCTTATTCATCGGTACTAACAACTATGAAGTTTTGAGTATGAAGTATCATGGATTAATGAGTGAACAAGTATGATATCGTGTGCGAGGGATCCGAATGTTGATAAATTTTTCACTCTTTCACTGATTTTGTTAGGTTCGAACGAAGGCATGGTGATTTTGTCACAGAATTTATTTACGTGAGTGGTAAAACCATTACTGTTAAGTTCACCTCTTGCTTCAGTGCTGTACATACATCATCTAAGTAAATGAAAACCAAAACGTGTGTTTCCCTACACCTTTGCTTTTGAACAATATTTCTGAGTTTTCAGTCATTTACCACAGAAACAATAACGATATTGAATGATGCTATTTACATCAATACTTACCATATGTGCAAAACTGACGGGCTTGTGATGTCTTGAATGAGGTGAGCATAAATTTCTTAATCACTAATAATTTTTCGTATAAGAATTACACCATACAAATCTAAGAAATGTGTCTGTCTGAATGTTTTGCTAATACGTCCAGCTATGCTATTGTTATATATGTCACAGGGAGGTGATTACTACGCTACATATCCACTGTGTATCGAAATATTAATGCTCATAAAATAGACATGTAAGAGTGAATTATTTTAACACATTTTGGGCTCGTAATGATGACTTCTACGCATGTATCATACAATGATACTGAATAAATAACCCATAGTTATATGAGTGAAGATTGTCATGAGTATCAATGAGTGAAGATTATCAGTTGATATGAAAACCAATACACAACATTCATATTCGGTTTTTCATATATATTTTTTTTTGCTAATAACTACTACCTTTCTGCAGTTGCTGCGTTGCTCAGCATTTGTTATTTTCTATTATTTGTGCCAGTTCACTAATATTTGTACCTAAAGTATCTTCACTCTTCCATCCTTTAGTTCCAAGCACCTGAACTCCCCTGTCTTTGATGTTTTCTCCTTTCTACGATTAAGATTGCTTCGAAAGAGGGATATAAATATACTGAAAACCCACCAATCACTATGTAATTTCAGACTTAAAAATAATCATCATTAACAGTTAGTGAGGATAGATACAACAAAAATATCACGCAACGATGACTAAAAAGAAATGTTATCAAATTCTTTAATCAAACATGAAATAATTTATATCTTATGGAGTTCTTTAATAGTTTCAAAATACAATGAAACAGATGCCCAGGTTCTGAAGGGATTAAGAGTGAATCAGACCCTTCAGCATTTCACGTTTGCCAGCAAGAACCAAACTGTATATTACATGCAATGGCAGCCAAATGGAAACATCGAAAACTATTGCACAATTAATAGGAAATCATTATTTGTACATACTTATTCTCGATCAGATATTTGTATTAACATATATCTTTGACTTCTCCTCCTCCTTTGCGGCGCCTACTTCAAATCACTCACTCACTTCTCCTCGTCCTCCTCCTCCTCCTACTACTACTATCTCTGTTACTGATAATGATGTTACTGCTGCTATCAAATCCTAAGTCCAAAGCAGAAACTATCCTCTAGTTTAGTTCTCCTTCAAAATTTGTATTATAGAAAATGTGTCATTATAAAATAGGATGAACTATATCAAAGTGTGTGTGTGTGTGTGTGTGTGTGTGTGTGTGTGTGTGTGTGTGTGTGTGTGTGTGTGTGTGTGTGTATAATTCACTGTCGCGACCGCTTGACGGTCACCCAGCCAGCTTTTTTTTTTTTTTTTTTTTCCCTACGGAGCGAGCTCAGAGCTCATAGACCGATCTTCGGGTTGGGTTGAGACCACATCACACACTACACACCGGAACAGTGAGGCCACAACCCCACGAGTTACATCCCATATATACCTACTTGCTGCTAGGTGAACAGGGGCTAGATACACATTAAGGGGCTTGCCCATTTGCCTCGCCGGCCCCGGGACTTAAACCCGGGCCCTCTCGGTTGTGAGCCCAGCGTGCTAACCACTACACTACGCCGTATGCGTGTGTGTGTGTGTGTGTGTGTGTTTGTTTCGAATTACGATAGTCGCAGAGAGAGAGAGAGAGAGAGAGAGAGAGAGAGAGAGAGAGAGAGAGAGAGAGAGAGAGAGAGAGAGAGAGACTCACAGTCACAGTCACAGTCTCACACACACACACACACACACACACACACACACACACACACACAGGCCTGCATTCCAACACCTGGTGACACGCATTCTTCACCACCTTGCCACTGCTCACGAGTGCTCACTGCTGATTCACTCCCTGTGGATCCCATCACACATCAGACTCTTGGCCAACGACACAGCTGACCGCCTCGCTAGGGCTGCCTGTGCTCTGGACCCGCCAGCTGCTGATAACGCTGCTGCCTCTCTCCTGTGGTTCAAGGGTTTGGAGTGCCAAGCTGCCCGCTCCCCCACAATCCATCGTCGCGACGCTGAGAGGACCATTAGCGTGTCAATACAGCACTATGAACACTTTCTGCTTCATCTTCATAAGTACCGTCGCAAAGGACTCATGATTCGCTGACATAACGTCGTGTGTACCCGTCTCAGGCTGGGATATCGGCGAGTGTGGAAAGTGGCCCAGGTGGCGGACGCGCCCCACTTCTCCTGTAAGCTGTGCGACGCGCCACATGCAAACAACCTTGAACACTATTGTTTAGAATGTCCACTCGTTACAAAATTCATACCGCAGGGACTTTCACTTGTTGAAACATGTAAAATCCTTTTGTCAGGAAACACTTTAGATGTTATACTTACTCGCTATCCACATTTTGGTGGGTATTAATTTTCCTTTCCTTGTCCCCTATTCTCTGCGTGCCCTGTGAGACACGAGTACCTTATAACAAGATTGTTATTTGTACATGTACGAAGACTGCCACCCTCGGATGTAATAAATTCATCAAAACAACACACACACACACACACACACACACACACACACACACACACACACATTGGGTAGTATGTGATAACGTTACTCGTCACCACCACTGTTGCCGTAGCAATGTTGCAAGAGCTGCACAAAAACTCTACTACACATGCAAATAAATGAATGAGAACACAAGAATGTCCGATATTTATTAAAAAAATGAATACAAGTTTATACTTTTAGATTTCATAATGAAATACAAAAATATAAAAGTATTATCGCTTTTATATCCTTGAATCTAATTAGGAGTACACAGGAATCTATAAAAATGCAAGAGAGGTACAGAAGAACAAAAAGGTTGGAAACCCCTGCTCTACTCAGGAGTGTGTAAGTCTAATGTAAGACTGGGAATTACATCCTTCAAACGCTACATTGCATTCAGAAAACTATTTACATCCTCTGTATGGTATAACGGAGGATGTAACTTCACACCGCACCAGGAAGGAGTTGGGGTAACCTTTATATTCTCAGTGAGATGAACGTGCAACTCGATATTAGTAATGTAAATCAATAAAAGAAAATAAGATTATCCCAAAATCATTCCATGAACGCGGGATGATACTATGGAGATAACTCAGTCGCCCGTGAGCATGAGTGGGTTACATTTTTGGTTGTGCATCTAATATTCTTATATATACCTTTGGAGTTTGAATAGGTTAGGTTAATTAAGCTAGCACAAGTACAGTTAGTTGGTTGTGATTAAGTGTAAGCTGATATTTCAAGGAAAAATATCTTGGGAGTGCACTTAACTGAAAAAGAAATATGAACACTGCTGGTGTGAACCTTACTCAGGGAAATAGTGTTTCTGGTAGTTTTGATGAGTTTGAATTAATTTTGAACCTCATTTCTGACGCAAATACACCATTATGATGTTTCCCTATTCCCAAACCAATTTCCCATAGGTTCTCCAAATTTGTGGGGGAGTTGGAGAAACTTAGAAATCTTTACTAGCAATGAACACCAAAATCAGTTGTCACATTAAAAAAAAAAAAAAAAAAAAAAAAAAAAAAAAAAAAAAAAAAAAAAAAAAAAAAAACAGAATAACTCATTTTCCTTCAAATATTACAAGAAAACTTGCACCTGCATTCCTGAACTAACTTAATCACTCAAGTAATATCTTTCTTATAAGTTTTCCCTTATGTATGCCTTTAGTTTCTACAATTACCAAACCAAACAGAATTGATAAAACCTTAAAGTCATAGGTGGAGAATCTCAGGCTAAAAGAATAAATATACACCCACCCATACACACACACACCCACACTCGCCCTTCCCAACTACCCAACTCCCCCTCCCACACCTGAGCCTCCCCCCCCACATCAAACGCCGCGTTCACTCTGCGGTACAAACCACCTCATGTGAATGATATAAACGGCTCGTGCTCGATTCCCGCTGCGGTTGGACTCGTTCGGTGTAAATGGGTACTCTGTTTACTATTGAGCATTTTCAGCATGTTTTATTTTTCTTTGTGAAGACAATTACTAAATACTTGTCCTCAATTTTACTAATATCTTCCCCAAAGCTAACAAGCTTCTCATTAGCTTTTTTAATGGATCTATTTCTTCTACATTCTTTGTCCTGTGCAGCTAAAATATCCTTTGGGATCAGTCTTTGCCTGACTTGCTACTTTCAACTCATATTTGTTTTTAACACACACACACACACACACACACACACACACACACACACACACACACACACACACACACACACAATAAATATTTACTAATCAATGATGGTCAAAAAAATGTTAAAGGATGATGACGTAAAATGATGATGATGATGATGATGATGATGATGATGATGATGATGATGATGATGATAATAATGATGATATTAATGATAATGATGATGAAAATGATGATGATGATGATGATGATGATGAGGAAGAGGAGGAGGAGGAGGAAGAGACACCGTTGTATACTGCTACGTATGTACCGGAACAGCAAATACAATTACACCTTCCACTACCTCCATAATAAATAGTCTCTGGTAATCTCAGTATTCCTTGTACAGAGTATCCGAGAAAACGAGATCTTTGTTGTCCAGTAATTAGGAAAAATGGGAACGGAAAAGTGACGGGCAGACGCGCAGAAACGGCATCTGTCCAGAGGCCTTTCCTCTGCAGATTAAAGTGTTCATGTTGATGATCATGAAAATAAAATAATATATATATACTCTCTCTCTCTCTCTCTCTCTCTCTCTCTCTCTCTCTCTCTCTCTCTCTCTCTCTCTCTTCTATAGCTGAAATATTATAGCCATCATCTAGGAAATATTGTATATATGGATGGTAAGTATTCCTCAGAGAACATTGCTATATATCAAAGATGTACTTTTGGAGGAGTGTTCTTGTCTCTATCTATAAACATTAACTATATTTCAAATGGGTTCATGTATTTTAGCTGTGTAGCGATAAACACTAAATTAGTACAAGCATTCTCTACTTCAGTAGGGAGTATAGATAAATAAATTTTGTGGTGCATGTCCGGTATGTATTTTCACTGTAATAGCGTAGAAGTTGTAGTTTCTGTAATGAAGCAATACTGTAGTTAGATAGTGCTGAACCACCGACTGGTAAAACTGGTTGTGGAACGTGTTGAGGTCGGGAAAGGTTAAGAAATGCTGTTTACTTTGGAGAAATAAAGAAGAGAAGTTTTAGATTAAAGATAAATGCATAGTGTGATTTCAGTAGGTCCTCGTGGTAGGTGCTCACTGAGCAACCGTAGTCACTGCAATAGTCCTACTTTTATTTTTAACATTCTGTAGAACATGAAAGCGTGGTGGTTCCGCCAAAAAATCAGTGGAAAAATGGTGAAGAATATAAATTTCTCATAACAATGAAAGAAAAGGGTCTGTAACCCACATAATGTTTACACATAGATCACACAACGGTAGGCTGCGAATGTGATCATTTGGCAAAACAAAACTGTTCTTGAATATGCTCCGCCAGATGTTCTACTCATCTAAGGGGTGTCCATAACCTCTCTTTTACAACTGGGAGCGAAAGTAAGCAATGAAGTGTGAAAAGCAGGCAAGCAAGACATCATAAGCGAGAAGGTGGTCCGAGATTCATTCACGTCTCCTGTTCTGTCTCGGGTGACGCATGACCCCCACGAATACATTATTGGACCTCAGTCGAAGTGATTTATGGCTTTCCCACCCTTCCCTAATCCTCCTTTCCACCCTGCCATTACACACACACACACAGACACACACACACACACACACACTCCCCGTAGTGTACTGGTAGCACATTTCGCTCACAATCCAAAAGGCTCACAACCTAGTCGCGAAGAGGGAAATAGGCACTTAAGTAGCCTCTGTTCACCTATTAGGAAAATAGGTATGAGATGTATGCCGAGGGGATGTGGCCTCGTGGTCCCGGTGTGTGGAGTGTGAGTGGTCTGAGTGCTACATAAGATTTGAGTTCTAATCTCTATCTGTAGGGGAACGACTGGTTAGATAAACAGCAAACGACAGTAAAGTAATGGCTCGCGCGCGCACACGCGCTCACACCGCGTAGTGTAGTGGTTAGCACGCCCGTCTCACAACCAAGAGGGCCCGGGTTCGAGTTCCGGGAGCGGCGAGGCAAGTGGGCAAGCCTCTTAATGTGTATCTAGCCCCTGTTCACCTTGCAGCAAATAGGCACGGGATGTAACTCGAGGGGTTAACACACACACACACACACACACACACACACACACACACACACACATGAAAGGTTGGGTGATGATTGTTGGGTTGGAGATGTTACTACTACGCACAACACGACAGTTGACTACGTCATTGGATCTCCTCTCTTAATGTGCTATGTTACGCAGTTTAAGGTTCTGAATTATGATGCACTGTATTCGGATCTTCATTGTGGTTTACATACGCAGTTAACATTTAATGTTTTGTCAAAACTAGCAACGTTCGAGCGAGTGAACACTGTTTCTCGTGATAAGCCTGGATTGATTTAAATAGAGTGAATAAATTGTTAGTTAAGGTCGACGAGTTGTCCGTTAATGATATTAGTGTTGAATTGAAACATATTGATAGATCCTGCTAAAAAGTTTTTTCCGAAGTTTGTAAGCAAAGAGTATACAAAGACGAGTAACAACGTTAGCATGACAGGATACGACAATAAGAGTTGGAAATGTAGAAAAGAATACTACAAAGCCAAACATAAATATAACCTAAATAAGACCAACAGTTACTACAACACTATGATAGAAAAAAGCAAGACATAAAAATTAAATTAAAAGAATAAAAAATACAGAAAAAACGGATATAGTGAAAAGACTGAGAGATGTGAAAACCAAAGATGCTAAAGTATATTGGAAAATACCAAAGGATAATGAGAAAAAAAAGTGAGATACCAGTACAGTTGAATGAAGATGAAAGAATTGTGTATGACGTTAGTTCTGATGTTATACTTTTTTTGACCAATCCTATAACTGAAGATGAAATAAAGAAGTGTATTCGGAATTTAAAGAGCAATAAATGACATGATAAAAAAATGAGTATGTTAAGAGTACGCAAGAAATGCTTTGTCCTTTATTTGTAAAGCTATTTAATAACATTTTCGACATTAGTGTTTCCCCGGAAGACTGGCTCACTGGTACAACAGTGCCGTTGTATATGAAAAAATGTGATATTCATGAACCTAGTAATTATAGACGTATCACATTATTGAGTTGTATGGGGAAATTATTTACATCTATACTTAATGATCCCTTAACACATTATTCTGACAGCATAAATGTTAATAATGAAACACAGGCAGGATTCGGGCAGAATTATTCTACGCTAGATGAAAGAAGGGAACGAGAGGTAACCTAGGCACGTATGTTCCTGGGAATTTCTGAGAGGGATGTTTCGGGAACTCAGAGTAGGACAGAGAATGACTGTGACGCAGCAGCTGAATGCGAAGACAGACGACAATGCAAGGAACGGTGTAATTGCTGAATACTAAAGGCCTGAAAGGAATCAAGCCGAGGAATATATTGCTGAATTGTGCTGAGAGACAGAATTGAGAAATATAGAGATGTATATCTACTCCTTCCCGCCAAAAAAAAGAAAAGAAGAGAGAGAGAGAGAGAGAGAGAGAGAGATACTGTGGATATGTGTGTGGGGGGAATATTAGGAAATATATGGTAGATACGTACAGAGAATGCAGGATTAAGGAAAATGATGATTTATACGAGGGAAAAAATGAGATAAACGTTGGACCTGTGTGAAAAGAAAGCATGAGGTATTCTATATGTAAAATAGAATAAAAGATACCCGTGCTCGCCTAAATCATGAAAAGGATAAACGTATGATTCTTCTGAGGTTCAGGAAAAAAAAAAAAAAAAACACGAACAAGTGGAGTGTACATTTTAACCTGTGCAGTACAAACGATGTATAGATTCTAGTGGCAAGACACGAGGATGTGAGAAAGACAGAAAAAACAGGGTCGATCAAGACTCGTGAATGAAAGTGTAGAATATGTCTGACGAAGGACAGAGCTAATCTAGATTATGACGTGCATTTCCAATGTTCCGATGTATAACTTTGCTTTACACACACACACACACACACACACACACACACACACACACACACACACACACACACACACACACACACACCTTTAGGGTCTATCAAAATCAACACAAAGGAGCATGACTAAAAAGCATATAAGGGATGAAGCGTATTCCTTACGTAACAAGACCCACCCTCTTATAGTTCAATTCTATATAAAGGAGTAGGTTAAGGAAGGACGTGAAGAGCTTTCAAGCGGTATAGGGTCTATAGGAAGGGCGACCTAAGTAAAATTTTCCGGATCAGTAATCAGGATAGACCAAAAAGTAAAGAGTGTTGTTAACCATATAGAGTGGTAGATAAAATGGAATAGACTTAGTAATCTGGTTGTTAGTGTTGAATCATTATTAGGCTTTAATAGATGATGGGACATATTTATGAATTGCGATGAGAGATAAAATATGTACATGTTCCATACCAAGACTCACGTAAGGGACTAATGGCGTCTTGCGGCGTTCCTTATTTTCTTATGTTCTTAATCAATTAACGAGAGAGAGAGAGAGAGAGAGAGAGAGAGAGAGAGAGAGAGAGAGAGAGAGAGAGAGAGAGAGAGAGAGAGAGAGAGAGAGAGAGAGAGAATGTGAGATGAATGGACAGAAATGAATACCTACTCGAATGTATCAGTGAGTGGAGCTGCTTCTAGGTGAACAGGAGACTTCTTAAGAGGCTCACCTATTTCCCTCACCACACATGGGTTGTGAGTATTGTCGGTTATGAGCCAAGTGTGCTATCTATGGTGTGTGTGTGTGTGTGTGTGTGTGTGTGTGTGTGTGTGTGTGTGTGTGTGTGTGTGTGTGTGTGTGTGTGTGTGTGTGTGTGGAGACTGGAGCGGGGGAGGGAAAGCAAAGTTATGTTTCGCTTAATAGCAGAAAATTTGTACTCGAACGACTAATTGTTTTTGCATTGTGGCTGAATGTTCGTTACGCTCTCCACCTCCACGAATTAAAGTTAAAACGCTGCCGGGATCATCCGATGACCCATTCACAGACACTTACTGGCGCTTCTATGCAGTCCGCTGGTGCTGTCGGAGATCGTATTTCGAAAGCACCTCCTGTGAAATGCGAAGTGCCAATTGTTGTAACACACACACACACACACACACACACACACACACACACACACACACACACACACACACACACTGGTGCCATCATCAGACAACAGCCAGACACTAGACACATATATACGTTTTAATTCCGAGACAACACAGCCTTATCATACACTTTGGTGTCTGTTCATGACTTGCAGAGAAAAGACTCTAATGAAAGTTATAGAGATTTTCAAGCGTACTCCTACGACTCTAGGGATAATTCAAGAAAGATAAGTCACAAAATGCTGCCATTAGCTACACTAATGGCAATTTGTTGATTTGTTCTTGTAAATTATAAAACATCTTACAGGAGCCTCCATTTTTTTTTTTTTCATAGATGCACAGCATACTCGCACATATGTACAGACCAATAGTTCGCCCTCGACATTCCAGTGGACGAGGGTTTCTACTGCCTTGTTGAGCGCATACAATGCCTCTTTAGGGAGCATCGAGTAAGCTCAAGTTTCATGTTCTAGTAAGCACCTATATTGTTTGGTCACAAATGACATCAAGTCGAAAATATTTCTTTACAATAACAGAATATAAATCCATTAGCTGTGCTAGCTTCTGTAAGCAATGTGTTTGTCTATGTCCACTATCATTTATATCCACATTTATTTCTTACTTTCTTTCTAAGTCGCTATTTCCTTGGTAATGACAATCATGAATCCTTATTAAGCTTGAAATCATTATTTCTATCCTGATTACAAACTCTACCAAGAGAAAAAGGTAGGAGTGATTAGCTGACAAGAGAAATACAAACAGGTGCAGTGAGGCACAAAACAAATAAGTCTTAAATTGTTGGTGAAAGATACGAATGGTCGGGTGGATGGCGAGGCGGTCTGTTCGTGGCTTCACCAAGATAAATGGATGTACAAAGAAATTAAGAATAGATGCTTCTTTCATTTTTATAAGAGGCTATTCTCATGGCATTCAGATCTTTTCCCTGTGAGTTAACCTCTTTATTCAATATTAGACATCAATGTACCTTAGTATAACTTATCCTGTGTGATTTAATCAAAGAAAAGAAGTTATCAGAGGGTAAAGTATGCTTATTATCTTATATTGTACATCGCAATAATTCAAGTGTTCCTATTGATAAATACATTACTGTTCAAGAACTCTCCTAGGCTTTATTTGAGTAGTAGCTACAAAAGAAAAACAGGCAACCAATGTATTCTTATACTAATGATTAAAGTGAATAAGTTAATATTTCTTAAAGTTACACAAGGCTCATTCTTTTGATAATTTGATTTATAATAAAGAGATTGCCAAATCAGTGAAGTTACATTCGACAATAGACTTCAGACAAGAGAAGAACGTATGACAATGACTTTCAATAACCATATGTATAGTTCTTGACTTATAAAGCTTGAAGAAAAGCTAGTGTTTATTCATTCAATGATTTCGGTTTCACTCAACTTTCAACTTTTCACACACAATGCTTGGGACACTGCACTGTGGGTATCAAGTATGTACTCACATGAAACAAGAGGTAACAGGAGAATGAAGGACCTAGGACACGTGAACTGGGATGTGAAAAGCGGAACAGTGAAACCTGAGAATCATAAGAGCTACATAGATACATCTATTTGAGAGATAATAAACGAACAAAAGAGCATAGTAAATATGAAATGTAGGAAATGAATGAAACAAAAGGCACACACACACAAAAAAAAAAAAACTAGATAATGCGGGGAGAAGGGATAAAACGATGGTAACGTTAAACAAATGGAGTGAGACAGTAGGAGAGGCGTTGGTATTGCGACCATGAGGGAAGGAAGAGTGAGGAGCGGAGAAGCAACCATACAAGCTGAATGAATATAAGGGAAAGGGAACTGTGATACAGGGAATCTGAAAAAAATCGCTTGTGCAAAAGAGAGAGAGAGAGAGAGAGAGAGAGAGAGAGAGAGAGAGAGAGAGAGAGAGAGAGAGAGAGAGAGAGAGAGAGAGATAAACAAGAAACTGAATGCTTATAAAAATTTTAATATAATAAAAACACATCAACAATCAATGAATAAAACGAGAGAGAGAGAGAGAGAGAGAGAGAGAGAGAGAGAGAGAGAGAGAGAGAGAGAGAGAGAGAGAGAGAGAGAGAGAGAGAGAGAGAGAGAGAGATGATGCTACTACTACTACTACTACTACTACTACTATTACTACTACTACTACTACTACTACTACTACTACTACTACTACTACTACTAATGATAATAATAAAATAATAATAATAATAATTATCATAATGATGATGATATTGATTATGATACAACAACAACAACAACAACAACTACTACTACTACTACTACTACTACTACTACTACTACTACTACTACTGCTAATAATAATAATAATAATAATAATAATAATAATAATAATAATAATAATAATAATAATAATAATAACAATAATAATAATAATAACAATAAACGTGACGGCATACAACTCACCCATGACGCCTATACCCTCACTGTCCACCACAATGCCACAGACTACACAGGTACTACCGGTGACACCATCAATCTGATTTCACGTTTTATGACGCTTTGGACTCATTAAAAGGATCTATAACACCACAGAGCTGACCAAGAGAGTTTGTACCAAGGTTTAATTTTTTTTTTTTTATTGGTAATCATTCTTGAACCATCACTCCGTTTAGAGACATCATTAAAAACTCCATTGATTCCACCGATAGAACCTGCTGAACTGAGAGAGAGAGAGAGAGAGAGAGAGAGAGAGAGAGAGAGAGAGAGAGAGAGAGAGAGATTCGTATACTCTTTAACATAACAAAAACTGTAAAGAACATCTGTGAAATACAGTACATATAAATGAGCAACAATATATTTCATATCTTTATTATTCTAAAGTTACTATTTTTAATGTTTTTATTTTTTACATACAATGTTAGAACACATATTCTTTATTTCACAGCGTATTACAAATGTTGGGATCATAAGGAAAGAAAGAAAGCGGGCCTCTCATCATTAATGAAAAAAAAGTCCGTGCTACAAATACCTGTCGTAAGGTCACCTTTCATTTCCCAATAAGTCAAGGTAATCGAAATCCATTTTGTGAGTTGGTATTCAACACAAATTTGTTTACACCACACAACATAGGATGGCAGTCAGTGTATTGCAAGTTCTGTATGTTCAGTTTGCACAATTTGTTTTACTCAATTTCTTTTCATTAGCAAAATAAACTGTGAAATATGGAAACCACAACTGCACTGATTCTAAACAAAAGCCACGATACTACAAAAATTAAATAAAATAACGGAAGTTGCAAAGAGTGAATAGAATCTATACACGAAACAATACGAGTACATATACACTTACTGTTATTCACCTGTCATTCCCATCCATAAATTTATTCTCCCAAAGTTTCCTGTTGATTTCATACTATCATAAGATAAATGAGTGCTCTAGTCTTCTACGTAACGGCACTGGAAACACTAGACCACCACATTGACGTTAAGTTTATCATTGATTTTCTCTCTATATAAAGAGAAAAGGAAATTAATAATTACAAAATGGTTACTTTTTAACATTCTTTGGAGAGAGTTGTGGCCCATCAGAAACCACAGACAGGGCGCCGAACTTGCTCCTGAGAGTGGCGTCCTCCATCACACATCATCTATGAGCTAAATTACATCCCTACACTTTAGTGTGACGTGCCATCCCAATATCAAATCTGTGACACGAATGTCCAGCAAATTTTCTTTCTTGACAACCTTTGCGATAGCCTTGAAAATATCTGACCAACACAATTTTAATATGAATTATAAACACAAGCAAGGTTTAAAAGTTATGTAAGTTTACTGGAAATATCATGCTACAATTGAACTCGGTTCTGAAAAGTTCGTATTACTTTGACCTTATGACTCACATTTTGTAGTAGTTTGAAAATTATACCAAAAACTATCCTAAATAGTAAAACTTCATCTTTTATATTAAAAGTTATTTTAACATATCTGGAGTGTTATTTGTCGATCTAACAATGGGGAATCATTGCAAACACACCGATTAGAATCGGAAACACAAATCACTGGCCCACCACAGACACTATCTCTTCAGCCTCGTCTTCCTACGCACAGGAGAGTCTTCACTGGTGAAGCTTTTACACAAGATGGAAGAAAAAGTAGAGTACTTGGGATAATATTAACGAAAAGTATAAAGACAAAGAAACGCCCAGCGTACGGAAGGGGAGGAGAGGGGAGAGCACAACAATGAAAGAGTGTTGGGATTTGAAGTATCGCATCACCCTAAGTTTCCTATCTCTAGAAGTGTCCCATTGGTGTGTGTTGTCGGTTTGAGGGCGGCCGAGGGGGTCCTGCCATGGGTGGTGTCGTGGCTAAGTAATCAAGACATAGAGACGTCTGACACAGTGAAGAGGAGGAGGAGGAGGAGGAGGAGGAGGAGGAGGAGGAGGAGGAG